>CM035134.1:118939046-119539046 GCA_020205605.1 Panax ginseng
TCCCTTTCAATCAAATATACGATGAGCATTGCTTTGAGAAAAACGATCCCAAGATCTTCCCATACCTCCCCGGCGTTGGTCGAAAAAAGAACACCGCTTAAGAATGTCCCTGTGTGAGTGAATTAAGAATCTAAGAGAGAATCATATCGTTGCATTTTCTCCACAAAGCATATTCGTCTGGTTTTGTTTTGGGAGACGGCATGGTGGTGGTCCCGTCTATGAAACCTAACTTGGATTTGGCGTTCAGAGAAATCGTCATGGCTTTACACCACGTCGAATAATTATCCCCATTGAGGGGTTTGGAAACGAGCACCATTCTTGGATGATCAAAATGGTGCAGGAAATATGGATTGGCAGTATCAAGCTTGCCTCCATTCGAAGGTTGCTGTTCTGTCATGATGATAATGAGAAACAACAAAAAAGAAAAGCAAAGAGAGCAAAAAAACTTAGGTAACGTCCACTGGCTCTGATACCATGTAAAGAAAAGGGAAAAATAATGTTTTTCGATACTGTTATTGAATCAGAAGATGTAGCTTTATACAAGAGATTTCCTACAATTAAGCTAATCTACTCTACAATCAAGCTAATCTATTATAGGTAGTTATAATTAGAGATTTCATGCAATCATGCTAATTGCTAATCTATTCTATGTGGTTACAAGTATATTAGGCAACTGAATAAATATACAACTAATATAATATATTTGTCAATTAAAGATCAGATATCATTGTCCTTTCCTTCTCAACAGTTCACCCCTTTAGAAGGACACTGTTTCATCGCCCCGTATGATCTACTTAGCATCGGGCCTAAATAAACAATTGATCACCTCGTCCCAGTTGAGCTCTTCTTGTCTATATTGTGTGAGCCCATCATTCTTAATTGGAGCCAGATGATTGTAAGCATTGATATACATACTATCAAATGGCATCGACTTACCTTCATAATGGCCACTTTATCCTTTGCCTCGACTACATTGACATAAAATTCCTTAACCACCGACACCACAGCGGCCTCTGGTTGTGCTTTTAAAACCCCCCAACCACGCTCATTTATTATTGCTCTTTTTCCCTGTCCATTGTGCACCTCCATGACTAGGCCACACTCTAGAATTAAGTTCTTATTAACAAGGAAAAAATTGAATCGTTTTGATGCTGCTTCACTAACAAAACAGGTTCTATCATAAGTACTTGCAACCCTTGATCCTGATCCTTCACCCCTATGCCTTTTGGGAGCCATTTCGATTCAAAATAGTGACTTGAAGCCAACTAAATTAAAGAAATTTCTCTTCGGGAAAATTCACAGAACACTTGGTGTACGCTTGAATTCTCTCCCAAAATCAAAGCCTTTGGATGCTTCAAATCCTTCCAATTAATGTATCACACCGAAACAATGTACCCAAGTAATGAAAAAACAGTCCTAAGGATGAAGAAGAAAGCTTGCATGTATCAATTACCTCTTGAAATTGAAGAAGATGAAAATTTGATGATTTTGAAGTTCAATTCCTTCTCCAAATATATAACACTTGATTCCTCCTTGTAATCCTCTAATTTGTTGTTGCTAAAATTCATAATTCTGAGTTTGAGTGCAATTGAGAGTACTTTGAAGTTGGTTTTTAAAAATGGGGAGGAATTTTGGGTTTGTGGGGGGTTTGAGGGAGTTTGTGTTTGAGTGGGGGAGTATATGGCCGAGTGTGTGGGGAGTGTTAGGCGAATGGGGCGCTTATGTGCTGACTTTGCTTTGCTGATTTGCACTGGAGTGTCGTGACCTAGCTTGGAGCTCTGCGACTTTGGGTCTAGCGCCCCGACCCTAGTTCAAAGGCACTATGGCTCTAAAGTCCCTGACTTCCAAGCATACGCGCCTCTTGACTTAGGCCTTCATTTCCCTTTTCTTCAATATTTGCTTTGCTATACATGTGTTTTTCCCACAACCTAGCCATGACATGCTTTGTCATTCTTTTGATCTTGTTCTTATTTGTTTAGACCATTCCGATGTTCCTCCAAATGTAATTTCATGGCATGCTTTTGCTTGATTTAATGTATCACCTGAAATTAAAAATTAATTAATTTAGTATCATGATTTAGCTTAATTAATTATAACAATTTGCATAACTAAAAATTGAACTAAGATAAACTAAATTTAACTAAAATGCAATCTAATTCTAGTTTCAACCCATGGGTTACCTTCCAGTAGTGCTTGTTTTTAAGTTATCTGTCTGACTTTTTCCTTTTAATTACTCGGGCTCTGTTGAAGCGTTCGAAATGCCGTCAGTTGCGTACTCCCCGTCCTTCATAGCTTGCCTTTTTCCTTTTTCTCATCCAATTGTTTAGCACCATCACCTTGCACTATCAAATTACCTATGCTTTCTTCTGCTAAGTAACATTCCTCCATCTCATTTTGAAACTTAATGGTGTCAAACACACTGAACTTAATCTCTTGATCATTAAACCTCATAGAAAGTTCTCCATTCCACACATCAATCAAAGTTAGCCCTGTTGCTAAAAATGGTCGGCCCAAAATAAGTGGGACCTCGTGATCTTCCTCATAATCAAGGATGACAAAGTCAACTGGGAATACAAATTTTTCCACCTTCACCAATACATCTTCAATTATTCCTGTTGGAAGTGTAATTGATTGATTCGCAAATATCCCTTTTAATATGAGTTTCTCATAGATGGATAGAGGCATGAGATTGATGCTCACGCCAAGATCGCATAAGGCCTTCCCAACAAATTGTTCCCCAATGGTACATGGTATTGTACAGCTTCCAAGATCTTGCATTTTAGTTGGCAATTTCTTTTGAAAGACTGCACTATATTCCTCTGTTAGAGCTACCATCTCACATTCACCTATCCTGCTCTATTTCAAAAGAATTTCTCTCATGAACTTCACATAACCTGTCATTTGTTCCAAAGCTTCTACAAAAGGTATATTGATTTGTAGCTTCTTGAAAACCTCCAAAAACTTTGAAAATTGATGATCAAGTTTTTGATTCTTGAAATGCTGCGGATATGACACATGCAGTGTCTTTGTATCCTGTTTAACCCCATTATGTTTCAAGTCTAACTCATCATTCTTATTCTCTTCACTTTTGCTTAATTAAGTTTTAATCTATTCTTCCTTATCAGTGCTCATTTTTCCTGCTGACATGTTATCATTACTCTGCAAATTCTTGCCACTCCTCAAGGTAATAGCCTTGCACTGCTCATGACTTTCTCTTCTAGGATTAACTTCGGTATCGCTTGGGAGAGCACGTACCTAGTGGACGGTTATTCATCACACTTTCCAATTTTCCCATCGATTCTCCAAGTTTTGAATTGATCCCTCTAAGCTTTTTAGTCTCGTGTCATTGTGTGCAATGTATTTTGTAAGTAACCCTTCTAAACTTGGCTTCATTTCTTATTTTGATTGAGTTTAACCTTGAAAACCAAGTGGATGAAATTGTCGTGGAGCTTGAGTTTGGTTATGATCATTGCCCCATGAAAATTTGGATGATTTCTCCACCTAGGATTATATGTGTTGGAGTATATGCCTTGCATATTCCCAATGAATTTCACTGTTTCCTTTATTAATTGCACATTGAATTATCTGAGAGTACCTTCACATAGTTCACACACTGCAACTACCTGTTGAACAGGTTACGTTCCCCATAAATCAAATTTCTTTGTCGTCTTGAGCAGCCAACACATTTAATGCATCTACCTTAAATTTTCCTCCTGCCTTTGGTTGGTTCAGTCGAGCTGTAGGCCATTGATAGTTATTTACGGTCATGGTTTCTAAAACCTCATAAGCATCATCAACATTTTTTTTCTTATTAAAGCTCCTCCTCCTGCTACATCAATGCTCATACGAGTGATGTTAAATAACTCATTGTAAAAAGTCTGGACTTGCAGCCATTTGGGAAGCCCATGATGTGGACATCTTCGCAATATGTCTTTGAACCATTCCCAAGCCTCATATAGTGATTCAGAATCTTTTTGATTGAATGATGAAATATCATTACTTATTTTCGATGTCTTAGCAGGTGGAAAGAACTTTGGTAAGAACTTCTGAGCTAGATCGTCCCATGTTCTGATTGAACCTGTTGGTAACGAATGTAACTAACTATTCGCCTTATCACGAAGTGTGAACGGGAATAGTTTTAGTCTCACTGCGTCATCAAAAACTCCATTGTACTTAAAAGTGTCACAAATCTCTAAAAAATTAACAAGGTGATCGTTCGGATTGTCATTTGGTAAACTCCCAAACTGGACTAAATTGTGTATCATTTGTATCGTCCCTGGTTTGATCTTGAAATTGTTTGCATTAATTGTCGGTCACTTTATGCTTGAATGAATTTATGTCACATGGGACATTGCATAGTCCTTAAGTGACTTCTGCACCTCTTCTTCAGTAGAAAACTGTAGCATTTTCAAAATCTTCTATCAATCTCGTCCTCGCACGACAGTAACTCTTGATCATTCGATCTCGTGTGCATACAAAACTACCTGTAAAAAGAAAGAAATGCGTAAAATAGAAATAATATCTAAACTAAGACTAAACTGATGGAAATTAATATTAGAAAATTAAGCTATTAAATTGCTCCCCGACAACAACGCCAAAAAATTGTTTCCCTAAAAATACTACTAACAATTACACAAGTGACAAATAGAGAACGAATAATAAACTTAGTAAACTAACTACTAATCATGCACTAGATTAACTTTATCTAGGCAAATAAAATTGTACGTGAACTAGTTAATAAAATAAAAACAACTCAGGAACACGAATGCAATGAATAAAAATATTAAGGAATCAATTTCCCCCGATGAATTATTTAATTAATACTATTCTTCCTTTCATTAAATTGATTAATCATAATTGCCAACAAAAAATCACTAATAGTTTATATAATTATTTTCCAAATAATTATATTGCATACTTATTATTATTAGTTTCACTATATGAAAGTAGTATACACGTAAGCCAATTATATTTGATATGATGTTGCATATACTTTGTAATCTTATTCGTTTATTAATAAAGAATTAATTATTTAAAGGCATTTTCATTATCCACAGTATGTTGTTATATTAAGTGTGATAAACTCATAGTTTTGAGAAATACTTTTAGAATAATGATGATGATCATGCTAATGAGATAGCTTAAAACTAAAATCGTTCTAGATAGCTTAAAACTAAAATCGTTCCCGATCATTGGATTCTTAAATTGGAGATTAGTGAATCCGGATAGATTGGTACATACTATGTTTGCTCTTAGGAAGAGTGTGACAACCCAAAAATTTAGAAAATCTTAAATGATTAAATTAAAGGTTAAAATTTAAAACCTAGAGTGAAAATTAAGGATTTATTTAAATTTTTTAAGAAAAATCTATACGGTTTAATAATTGAAAGAGATTATGTAATAATAAATATGGCAAGCCATATGAAGAAGGCTTATTGATTGTAGCAAACCTTATTAAAAGGTTTAATAGACATTAAATTAAATGTCTAGTCTAATATATGAATATATAAAATATTTTATGAATTATGAAGAATATGTATGTTTACATAATATGGTAAATATATTAAATTATATTTGCTATATGTAAATAAATTGATATAAACAATTTATAATGTGAGAAAATAAATTTATTAATTATTTTCTATACATATGTTTGTTGTAACTTGTAATTGAGAATTAATAAATATTATATATATATATATATATATATATATATATTTAGTACGCTGGAAAAATAAAATTGTTGGGAACAATTTATGTAATGAAGAAAAAAAAGGCGAGTTAAACATATAATATTTATATATACTTTATCCAAGAGTATTAGAATAAATTTTTATATGAAATTAATTTAATAAATAAAAGATATTATATTTATCGTAATATCTTAAGAAAGTAAATAAATTCTTAATTGAATTTATGTTAATAAGAAAATGATATTATATTATAATATCTTGGGTATGTAAATAATTGTATTTGTATAAGGAATTATGTGTAACATATTTATTTTGTAATTATAAAATAAATATGTAATTTAAGTAAGTTATGTTATGTTTTATATAATTTATATATCAAAGATGAAATATATAAATTATATGGTTCCAAGAAGGTAGAGTAGTTTAAGGAGATTTATATAGTAACTTATTTGATTAAGTTATGTTACTAAAGTTGAGTAATTAAATTACTTAACAAAAACATTAAAAGAATAATTGATTTAATTATTTAACTAAGAAAATTCGGCAAATAAAATAAATCAAAATTGGGTCAAATTGGGAGCGTGTGTCGGAAATGTGTAGGGTGAATGAATCTCATGGGCAAAATCAATTTATATCTTTGGTGTGCCTATGTGTCACAATATCACTTTCACTTGAGCCTTATTATTTAGTAAGATTGACAAAATATTGGAGAGAGAGAGAAAGCTAAGGAAATAAAACAAAAAGAGAGTTAAATGAGGTGCAATGTACCGGGTAAGGAAGAGAGATTTAAGCATGTGGAATTTTTACCAACTCAAGCTAAGTGTCACTCAAAAATCCAACCCACCATATTTGCCAAGATTTGCACACAAGAAGAGAGAGAAGATGAAGATATTGGGAGATATTATATAGATATACAAGTTATATATCTACACATGTTTTACCCATAAACAAATACCCTTTCTCTTTGGTAAAATGAGTTTTACTTCATATGTTTCTAAACTTCCACAAAAGCTAGAGAAAGAAAGAGAGAGAAGGAAAAAGAAATAGAAAGGAAGTAGAGAGAAAGAAGTGGTCGGCAGCCCATGAGGGAAGAAGGAATAGGAATTTTTCCATGCTATCCATGTATATTATCTACCTTGGCAAGAAGAAGAAAGATAGCATCAAACAAAGGTATAAATCTAAAAACCCCAAACTAGTTTAATGCATTTTATTTTGGTGGTTTTAAATCAAATATTGGACTTATGATTCTAAACTCAAAAATCATAGATCTTCATGTTAAATGATGTGTAGATCTTACAATTTTGGATGTTAACAAGCTTGATCAAAGAAGATAAATGAAAACAGTTTTTAAAGCTTAGAAAAGCTAGTGATCGCGCCCTAAACAGAAAAATTGAGGTTAGTTAGACTACTCTTAAAATTCCGGGCTTTTGGTATGTTGTAGTACACTGAATAAGCTTTCCATAGACTCTAGAACGGATTAAATCCGACTTCGGAGGAAAGAGTTATGCCATTTTAAAGTAGCCAAGTCAAAACTGGAAAACTCATTTCGGTTTAGTTCCTTTGTACAAATTTCTGGGCTGATATGTTCGGAATCTGGAAAAACGTCAGTAGGGAAGAGTTGTAGTCCCGGAAGTTAGCTTCGCGTGGGCTCAAGAATCGCCTAAAACTGTTTTAAAATGAAAGAGTTATGACTGTTTTAGCAAAATAGGGTAAATCTGGAAAAAAGATGAAAATTGTTGCGAGTGGACATTTTTGCGGCCTGTTTTATGCTGCCTAAGAGGTTCGAAATTACAGGGTGATATTTTTTAAAAATACTTTGATATGCCATGTATAACATATCCAAAAATCAGATTAATCGGAGTTACGAGTAATACGTGAGAAAATCGCGAAATAGCTAGTTTGTTAAGCGCGACGATTCACGCAATAATATTGATTTATAAGCAATAGCATATGCCTTGCATGCGTTATCGTCCGTTGTTTGACATCCTTTTAGCGCATTGTTTTGATTAGTTTTCGTGATCCATTTTCGCGGTGTAAAATTTTTATAAAATACTATGCCATGAGGTCTATAATACGCCTGAAATTTCGCTGTTATATGACTCATGATTTGAGAATTAAAAATGATCGAATAGGCATGTCAAAACTTGAAAAGCGAAAGCGAACGCCGAAAGCGTCATAAGCGTCGAGCGACTTTGACGTTCGACGTTCCGAATCGTGTTCCGGCAAAATAATAAGTCATAATAAATCTAATAAAGTCCTAACGGACGAGATTTGACTATAAGTGATATTTTATGCCGAGAAACTTTCTTTCAGGCATAAATAAAGCAATAAAAATATGTAATAAATATAAATTACATATTTAAGCGAAATAAAAAAATATTGTTGCCTATAAAATTATTTTGTGATGAAACAAAGAATGTAAAACCTTTGAAAAATTGTATTAATCATAAAAATGATATTTTGAGGTTTTCGGTGCTCAAAATGAAGTTTTTGAGATGAGATTTATGTAACGTAATATATATATATATATATATATATATATATATAAATATATATGAAACGAAAATGCGAATAATCGTAAAATGAAAAATTAAGCGAATGTGCTACCGAGATAAAATATTTATATGAAACAAATCGGTGTTGACTCATTTGAACGGATAAACCCGATGTAAAAATTATTTAAATTAAAGAAATAATATAGTAAATTGAGTTTTACTATAAAAGCTATGCATTAGCTGTTTAAACTTCGAATTTGTGAGTAAAGGTAAAAGATATTTCTAAAATGAAATTTATATGGTTTAAGCTTCAAGATGTAAAATATTTGCATCTTAAAGTGTGAGACCTTTATTATTTATAAAAAAGTAAAATATTATTACATAATTAATATATAATATTAGAAAGTGATTAAAATATTATTAAATGATTAATAATATTAGTAAGGGATTTAAATATTATTAAATGATTAATAATATTTGTGAATGATAAATATTCTATTAAATGATTAAAAATATTAGACAAAAGTTTAAGATAATGGTGAAGTGATAGTAATATTATTAAGGGATAATAATATTACTAATTATTCAATGTTTAATTATGTGGCTAAATGTTAGCTAATTTATTATTTGAGTAATAGTGTTGTGAGATAAAATGTATTATGCTAATTGGAGGATCGATCTTATTAATGATAGGTCTTTCATAAGAGATTAATTTAGATTGCATAGCGGTAATCAACGTTACAGGCAAGTTTTCTAACTCAAACTCGAGTTAATAATTTTCTAGAATGCTAGTGGTATAGTTATTGACAATTATTTCACATCCATGATTATTAATTCGCACTTAGTGTACATTGCATATGTTTATCAGGTATGAAAGGCTGATCACTTTCATTACCAAAGTATTTGTTCATGGTCGTTGTTGACCACTCAACGTTATTAGTTCGATCATCTATGTATTGAAATTTGATTCATGTTCTTTCACAACCATTATATTGTTGAAAACTTGAAAGCTTATTCATTTTCAATCATGATATATATTCATTGTACTTAAACTTGCTAGGCAAAATAGTTGCTCACCCTTGCTATATCATGATAAAATTTTCAGATTAAGACAAAGGCTTGGATAAAGACAGAGGCAAAGGCAAATTCCAGAATTGGATTATTATACAGTTAGAATTATTAAATTTTAGGATGCGAATGACATTATAAATTGTGTAGAATACTGAATGCATGTATTAAGTTAAGGTTACAGACCTTGGGGATTATGTGTAAAAGTTTATTGTATAAACAATTTATGTTTATATCTTCCGCATGAGTTATAGAAATGATGTATCGTAACGTACCAAGTCCGAGGTAAAAAGTACCCGGATTTGGGGGCGCTACAGTTGGTATCAAAGCCGTAGGTTATAAACCTTAGGTAGGGGTACCTTAGGCTATAACCGCAGAGATGATGAAAACATATGTACAAGCTAAACTCCAATCCAGGATGAACCGTCAGTCCATCGGTGTCTTCATCACCTCGCAATCCAGCAAATGGAGAGACTGGGTATGGTGGAACCAGCACTCAGATAAAGCCCTTAGATAACCCCAGGGGCAATGACGGGGAGGGGGGATAGAAAAGAAAGCCTGAAAGCCCCATGAATGGATAATCTCCCAGTACTCTGAATGGAGGGTCTGGTACAAAAAGTGAATGCTAAACTAGTTCCCCCTGGGCTAAGTAAAGCCGGGAACCTACATCAAATTGCAAATTAAGATTAAAACCCTGCCCCAAAAGTGTGAAAAGAAAGATGGAAACGACTATTACCTCGTTCATATGAAGATAGATCGAGGGATAACGACTCAAATCATCTAGAAGATCTGGAATCATCATGTTAATAGGTGGAAGCTCCCGGAGGGTAATGGAAGAAGAAGGAACAAGGTCCACAATAGGAACCTCGTCCACAACATCCGGCCTCTCAACCCGGATAGGGTGAATAACTGACTCAATCAACCGGCGAGGTTTCCGAGCTGGACGAGGATGAGGAACATCAGAATTTCTCTTCGTCACACCTGCAGAGGCCCTACGAGAGCTACTCGACTGATCTGGATCCATAATCTGAGCAAAGTCTCCAAATCACCTTAAAAAGGCCAAGGTAAATTCTAAACTTAAAGCTCATTAAATTTAAATCATTGCTTCATGCATAATCTAAGTCCTGATACATGTATTGTGTTAACATACATCCACAATAGAGTTAAAATTGCATGTTCATTAAATGCCCAGACTTGTGAATTTTTTTTGTCAGAGTCTCATTTGTAAAATGGACTGTCCACATTCACATAGGCATGACCAGGTGGCCATTCAGTAGCACACCAACCCAAAATCATGAACATCTCATATGCATGAAAAAATATCAAAATTAAATCCACCATGACAGCCAAATTACCAAGTGTGTTTTATTTGAAAACCTGTGCTCATTTGTCCTCAAATAAAATGAATAAAATAGCAAGGGTGCCAAATGACTGTCTCAAAAGTCATTTTTTCACATCAATACATTCAGCATGGTAAAATATGAATATTTACTAACTTGAATAATTTTTATCAAGTCATATAAGTATGCATATTCACTACATTGTGTTTAGAAGCATTTTATATGAAATCTAACGTTCTAATGGTGAAAACTTGAAAAAAAACATGTAAATGTTACCAGGGTAGTGAATAACGTTTGTACGGTGACGGATTTTGCAAAAAACAGCCCGAACTCAGTAGATCTGAGAGGAAATTTTGGATTTTCTATTGTGTTCAACTTAAAAATTGTGACGCCCCCAAAATAGGTCCACATAACCCATTCTGAGTCGCCAAATACATGGTACATAAAATAACTACAATTTCATTATTACAATTGTTGTGCAAAATACGACAACACATATGCTATGAGTTTAAATACAAATATTGTCTTCTAGACAATATCGAAACTCAAATAAGCCCTCATGACAATTATTGATACACTATTGTCCAAAAATAGTGAGGACTACTAAAACAATTGTCTTGAACCATCAGTCCACACCCCGACTAGTTCCCGCTATATTCTCGCCTCCTGGGAAGAAAAATGGAACAAAAAGGAAAAGGGTGAGCTCAACTAGCCCAGTAAAGAATATTATGACTAAGATAATGTAGAACAAATTATCCTTAGTCCTCAACAGGAAAAATCTGATAGAGTATAATAGACAACAAGTTTTAGATCAACAACTGCAGCGAAAACAACAATTCATTAGAAGAGTTAAGTAGAGAATTAAGTCTACTTTCTTCTATGATTTAAAAGTCCATCATCAATATTTTATCCCTGTAACATCAATCAATATACATCATGAATCAAATATTCGTCTTTTCACTACAAGCCAAAAATATTCATTTGTATCACCAGTTGGTCATGTTATTCTCAACACCTGTCCATCTTTGCACTATGGGCCAAAGATATTCATCAGATAATCATTCATCTTTGCACTACAGGCCAAAGATATTCAGTTATATCACCATTTAGGACTGAGCATGATAAAAATATTTTAAAGAAAATGAATCCAGAGAGATAAAACACTAGTACAAAATAGTAAATAGACAACACTTAAACAATAATGTTTTTATAAAAATATTGTGGTATTTTTTTTCACAATATTTTTAACAAAATGTTGTAGATACATATAAAAAAAAATTATATATTTATAAAGGCAATTTTTGATTTTAAATAGATAACAAATTTTTTTTAAAAACGTTATTTATGTCAAAAATACGGAGCTTAAAATAAATCGCGCGGGCGGAAGTGAAAAAATTGAAATAGATCACCCATTATTCTTTCTCAAATTTTTTTGATGGACTTATTTCCCCTAAAATCAGTATATTCTCGACCATCTTTTTCTTTCATCTCAAATAAATTCTCCATCTCCACCTTAAACATCTATTTCCAAGTGAGAAAGAAAGGTCATGCCTTGCTCCTGCCCCTCCTCGCCGACTTCGTTTTACGGCTTCGACAATGGATATAATACCAGATCCATGATTCCAAATAGAAGTCGAAGCGATTCGGCGTATTCAAAAGGATATGGAGGTCGTACACCGGTTAATTTTGCTTTGTCGGCCACAAATTTTCGATCGCTGGGTATTAATTTTAGATTTGATTGAATTAGTTTAGATCTATTGACTTTTTTTGGGTTTGGTGGTTCAGGATCAGCTCTTGGGCTCGCATGGTGTCTGCACCGACGATTAAGCATCAGACTATTCTCGATTTTGAGACATTGGTGTTTAAGAAAGAGAAAATTTCTATGGCAGGGCATGATGAGGTATTTCCCCCCCTTATGCACTCGGTATTGATACATATAAATCTTCCTTACACGCTGTCTATTCTTGTGATATGTAGTATATTGTGAAGGGAGGAAGAGATTTGTATTGGTCGGGGATCTCAGGTTTATTTTTTTGTTGCTAATTAATAATTTTGATATAAATGTGTAGTTTGTTGTGTTTGGTTGTACCTTAAAAATGTAATCTTTATATTTGAATTTAAGAAGGTTTTCTGTTTTGACTGTGGATGGGCGAGAGAGGGAAGAGTACGAGATCAGAGGAGTCGACGAGACGACCTGGTCGTTACGACCAACAAGAGATTTGAGGGGGTTTGGGTTATGAGCTCTTCTACACTGATAGATAAATTGGATAAAATAATTCAAATTCACTCATGTTTTATTGATTTATTGGGTATTTATTTATTATACATTTGTTTGTTCTTTCCTCCTAGGGCTGGGTAGTAGGTAGGGTGTATTTGATATTCAATTTTAGTTTTTTCAGTCGGTATATAACTTTTATGAGGCTTTGTATCTCTCTCTCTCTTCCCTTCTTCATTCTGTTTTTATTTTCTGTAGGTCAGCCATTTATTCTGATGTTTGATTGATTTGCAGATGTAAGAAAAACTTCACCCCTATTGTCTGTTTCTGTCTTGAAGATGATAATAAGAATTATGCTTGTACCAACAAATCAAGGTGTAGTGTATTATTACTATTGCTGGTGAGTAGATGGAAGAGGAGGTTGTTTTTAAACTACTATGTCAAGTTGAGAAAGTTGGAAGTTTAATAGGGAAGGGTGGCTCTATCATCCGGGCACTGCAGAACGAAACTGGTGCATCTATCAAGATAGCTGATGCTGCAGCACCTGATTCAGATGAAAGGGTGGTTCTTATATCTGCACGAGAGGCATGTTACTCAAACACAAACACAAACACAAACACACACCACTATTATATCATATGATTCACATCAAAATATGGCCTTCAGTGCCAGCAATTGCATTTTTATTTCTTTTCTTTTTTTAATGTTTTTTCTTTCTTTTCACTAATGTAGTTTCAGCCTTTTTTTATAATTAGCCTGTATATCAGTCCTATACCTCTATAACTGTCATCTCAGAACTAGAAATTTCTTTATGGTCACAGTATGATATATATTTGTACGAGTGTACATTGCGTTTTAATAGTTAATTGGTGGGTCTATTCAACAGTAAAGATGTCACAGATGCGTCAACAACAACATTAAGATGTCAACATCACTCCATTAAGCTATATTGTCTCATCAAATCACTAAAATAGTCATCCTTGATACATGTTGAATTTTAGTCTCTGCCTGATCTATTTCTTTGATATATGTGTATGCTTACAAGTATTTAAGTCCTTTATCTTGCTGTTATATTTGGCTTGTTCCTCATCTAACAGCACTCAAAGCAAAGATATTCTCCAACACAAGATGTTGTTATTCGTGTACATGGTAGAATCGCTGAGATTGGATTTGAACCAGGTGCTGCAGTTGTTTCAAGGCTACTTGTAATAAATGGATACTTTCATGGAGAAGTCACCTGGACTTGGGGTATATGCTTATTAGTCAGAACGATTTTGTGTTGATCCCCACCTAAATTAACAAGTCTTGTATACATTTTTATGTATTCTACACAATGATTGTATTTATTACAGATCCCTTCAGTTCTCTCCCTTATAGCTCTTGGACTCATTGGTATGTATTTCTATTTTTTCCCCAAAATCCTTGATTTTTGACAACGATCTATGTATTCATTGTGGCAGGTGCAAGTTGTCACCGTCCATGCAACCAACAACTACTTCGTTACTGCTTCTCTTGATAGTACTTGGTGCTTTTATGAACTCTCTTCTGGTTTATGCCTCGCACAGGTTTCCATCTCTCTCTCTCCCCCTTCCCTCCTTCACAAGCTCACTATCACTCGCTCATTCTACACACAAATCCATATGTGCGTGCACCTGCATGCACCTTTACAAAGTTTTTGAATGCCTTTGGCAAGTATCATTGCATAACTTTTGAACTTGGAGGTATTATGCAGGTTGCTGATGTGTCGGGATTCGAAGGTTATACATCTGCAGCCTTTCATCCTGATGGTCTCATTCTTGGAACATGCACCTCTAGGTCTCTTGTTAAGATTTGGGATGTGGAAAGCCAAGTATGGTACTATTATAGTTCTACCTTTAATTTTCTTTTTCTTTTTCTTTTTCCTGTTTAAGTCTTATTAGTATCCTTGGGTAGTAGGATTTTAGGTTTGGTGAACTTGTACATTTTAAACTGTTTGTTTGTGTGTTGTTTCTGTGGTTTTTTAGAAACCCTGAAGTGATCCCATGGGGTGAAGCTGGAGCTGACTTTGTGGTGGAGTCTGCTGGAGTCTTCAGTGACAAGGACAAGGCTGCTGCTCATTTGAAGGTTTGATACGATCTGTCTGTATGTTTTTAGTTGAATTTGCCTAATCTGTATGATCCTTGTCAGATTTGATGTCTTGGATTTATTTTTATGGATTTTATATGGATCCGAACATTAAGTCCCTTTTACTGCATAAATTAGAGCTAGTCATGATTTTGTTTCAAATTGGCCAACCAGTTCCCAAAATTAATCCCAAGTTAAAATAAAGACTCCTTTGCTGCATGAATGAGAAATTTATTGGTTCGAATTGCTGGGGGAAAATTGACCAGTTTTTTTTTGGTTTTATAAGGGTGGTGCAAAGACTGTGGATGGGCCATCAAGCAAAGACTGGAGACTGTGGATGGGCCATCAAACAAAGACTGAAGAGGTGGAAGAGCTGCTTCTTTCAACATTATTCCCAGCAGCACTGGAGCTGCCAAGGTAATAATGAATTCTGAGATCTTAATTAGAGTTGTGTATATGAGAATATTATTGAATCAATAGCCAAGCTTGTGTTACAAAGGTTTTATAACTTCTAGAACTACTCTCTTATGTTATATACTTAAACAGGGAGGTAAGCCATCATATGGTTATAAGAATGAGATTAAGAAATAATAGGCATGATAGGCTAAAGGTTGCTGAGTGGACTATTTTTGGTTGCTTTTGGACAAATGGTCAAATTTGTAGTGCAACCTCGCGTCTTCTAGTGCATGTAAGTATGCATGATTTAGTCAATATGTGAGACATACATCAATAACCTTGATAATTTTTTATTATTATAAAAAACTAGAACTTGAAATCATAATACGTTCGTTGCAATCAACTAGGTACTCATTACTATTACTAATCACAGAAGTAAATATGATAAAATATCTCCTGGTAGCATCTATATGTGCTTACATGAGTCCTCTTGCGTTGGTTAATTTAATACATGTCATCCAATTCAAATGTGTGCAATTGTAAAAATTGTTACATTATTACTGACCCAAACATTTTACTAACATTGAGCACATGTAGTAGTATCTGAAAATAGTATACATACCAGTCAATCATGTTTGATGATAAAGCATATACTCTGTAACAATCTTATTCATTTATTAATAAAAAGTATTAATTTATTAAAGGCTTTTAATTATCTACATGATGTTGTTTTATAATATGTGATAAACTCATAGTTTTAAGCAATTCTTTTAAAATAATGATGATGATCATTCTAATGAGATCTAAATTATTAAAAAGCTTAAAACTAAAATAGTTTTCAATCGTTGGATTACTAAATTGGGGATTAGTGAATCCGGATAGATTGGTACATACGTTGCTTGCTCATTGGATGAGGATGATTGATCTCATGATTATTTGTGTGGAGACACTAAAGCAAATATGTAGGTACTTATTAGAGAATAAGTTCACTGAATGTGACTCGCTAAGGAATACCTAAAGGAGTTTTACTTGTCTGTCAATAGGAATTCCTGTAGTGATAGTAGTACAAGTGATCTTTGGACTTGAGATCATTATAGTATCTTGTGTATGATGAATTATACTTTGACTTATTTCTTAAGACCATTAGGTTATATCAAAGGGTATGCTTGCGTATAATAAGTTTCACATGGAGATAATATATGATCAATAAAGAATCTACCATTTCTAGTAAAAAAAAGAGAAATATTTTATGTGATTCGATAAATGACAACCCAGTAGTCATTGGCCAAGGCAGAATGAAATTAGAAAGGAGTTTCTAATTTGCATTATTTGGAGTTGTGCATTTCAGAGTCAAAATACATATAATTAAATAAAATAAGACTTGACAGTGATTTCATGTCTTATATTTAATTGGGACATTGTATGATGGAAGGATTGAATTGTACGGTAACTATTTACTCAAAAGTTCTTTTATGATTAATGTTGAAATCTACATTATCTAGAAAGTCGTTAATCGTTAGGGAGGCTTATCCCTATTGTAGAATAAATATTATTTATTTAAATAAATTAATAGTTTAATTTATTTTTTTAAATAAGATTAGAATTGTTCTAATTGATTTATTCACAACCGGTTTAATATGGAGAACCTAAAGGGTCACACCATAAAAGGAAGAATGATTATTTAAGAAGTTAATAGCATAATCGTAATAATAAGTTAAGTATATTTAATTTAATCTATGGTGATAGAATAAATTAAATAGCTTAATATTTATTATTTAATATTTTGAAAATATTAAATCTAAATTAATTAATAAGAGGAGTTTTATTATTATTATTATTACTATTATTATTATTTAATTCCTAAATAAGTTTGGGAATTAATTAATAAAAGTACTCTCATTTATTTCTAATAAGATTAGGAGGTTAAATTAATTAAAAGAGTTTAATTAATTATTCCTAATAAGATTAGGGAGCTTAATTAATTAAAGGATTTTAATTAATTAAAATAAAATTCAATTCCTTAATTGTTAAGGAGGGTTGCCCACATCTATAAATAATAGTAGTCTTATTATGGGTAATGTGGTTTTTGACTTTTTCACAACAGACGTGATTCCAAATGTTGGAGAGTATGCTCTTTTTCTATGAGAGAGAAAAATTAGGATTTTGTCAAACACCCATCTTCTTGAATCTTTCTTCTTCCTTGGTGGATCACCTCTAGAGGCCAAATATTTGGGTGGCTAACGTTGATCAAAGGAAGGAACCAAACCCGGTGGATTCAAGTTGAACGCGAAAGGATTTGGAGGTGAACTTGTACCTGAGGAAGCTCGAATCTTCAAGGGTATGATTATTATTCTTTATATTTTCGTTTAATTAATAATTATGCATAAAGAATGATCCGGGTATATGGTTTGTAAAATTTAAAACTCTGATTTTCCACGTTTCTGCTTATTTTATGCAATTTGATTGCGTTCATGAATATTACATACCTAACAGTGGCATCAGAGCCAAACTTTTATGTGAATTATTAATTATTTTAATTTTATATGTATATTGATATGTGTTTAGAACAATTTAATTGGGCATAATTTTGTTGTATAAAATTTATTTAAAAAAAAAATGAGCTCGCGAAACTGTGATTTGCGCTGCATCTTGCTTCACGATTTATATATATATATATATATATTGTTAATAATTTTATAATTAAAATAAAAGTTTATTTTAATATTAAAATAAAAGTTTTATTTTAAGATTAAAATTAGAATTTTATACTAACTAATTAGAGTTGGAATTTGATTCCATGATAACTAATTAGAGTTGAGATTGGATTCCATGTTTCCTTAAATAAATGAGTTTATTTAGATATGGAATAAGATTTCATATTATTCAAAATAAAGAAGTTTATTTGTGAATAGGAAAGAGAATCCGTGTTTCTTTTAATAAAGGAGTTTTTTACTTGGAATTGGATTCCATAATTAATTAAAATAAATGAGTTTATTTTGATTAAAGATTTTGATTAAAATAAAATAGTTTATTTTATTCAAAATTAAATAAATTAAAATAAAAGAGGTTTATTTTGATTTAAATTTGGATTAAAATAAAGGAGTTTATTTTGATTAAAAAATAGATTTTATGCTAACTAAATTTGCCCATTAAATGATATCAGTATATATATTGAATGTTTATTATTTATGAGATGAATATTATTTATTAATGCATATGGTGATATGTATGATAATAAATAGGATTGATTATGGACTATTGACCAATGTGATTGGATTTTATTTTAGTTGGATGCATGAATGTATGACTTTTATTAAATGGGGTCTGCGTACCCCGTCTTCTCTAATTTTTCTTAATATAAATTCTAACTCCCTCCTATGTACTTCCCCTTGATTGCTGATCAAGGTTTCTATTTATTTTAAATAATTTTGTAATAGGAATAGTTAGAATTAATTTTAAAAAATTGGAGATCAAGGAGCAAGGAGCGCTTGAAGACCCGTTTGTAATGGAGCCTGGATTTAAATGTAATAGTTATATTTAAATATTAATTCTAGTACTCCTAGGTTTGACCTTTTGGTTCACTTGGTGGCTCTAGTGAACCAAACTAGAATAAAAGTTCATAATCAATCACGGTAGAATATAGTATTCTATATGTGCATGCTTATACAATATATATATATATATATATTATGCAAATATGTTTCGCATGTTAATTAATATGATGCGTATTTTTTATATATATGTGCATGCGCGCTAAACAAGATGAGATAAATTAATAACAAACCCCTCAAATATTTATATTAAGTTGTAATGTTCAAAGATATTTGGAATATCGAACGTCGCCTTCTAGTATGATAGAAATAATAGAGTATTAAATATTTAATATGAGTTGTGCACACACAAGGCAAGTATTAAATATTTAAGATGTTTTTATTACATATGATGTTTATAAGGAATTTAACATTACTGATTTGTTGTGCACACAAGGGCTGGAGTTCTCTCTTAACTTATATAGAAATATATGCTGGGTCTGACTTAATTTAAATCATTTTAGTTCGAATGTGCACACACTTGACCATTATGATTTAAGAGGCAAAAATACAAGGAGTTACCTAGTTGATGTAATTGACAAGAGTTGTCTACCTATTTATTTATATATAGTTTGTTGTGCACACATAAGGCTATATACATTTGAAATGAGATCCTTATTCTCACTAACATATTTTTAATTAGATATTGTCGAACTATATATATTGACGGTAATATAGTTTGAAGAAAATAGTGGGAGATACCAATTTAAAACAAGACGTAAATTATTTTGGTAATTAATAAAAGAATGTATGCTAAAATGTTGTTAATTACAAATTTATTTACAGAATTTTACAATGTCTAAATTACTATCATTGCGTAGCATATTAGAAGCTAAATTAACCAGACCGAATTAAAAGGATTGGTTAAGGAAATTGAGAATAGTTCTCACGGCTAAAAAGTTATGTTATGTCCTTAATATGCCTATCCCTGTAATGATTACAGACAATGCCTCTGAGGAAGAGATTGTTACTTTTAGAAAGTGGCAAGATGATGCACAGTTGGCTCAATGCATCATGCTTGCATCCATATGAACAAGCTTTAGCGTCAGCATGAAACTATGAATGCTCCTATTATATTCCTGCACATCAAGTCCTTAACATTATCAATTTGATTGATCAATTAGGACAACATATAGGTTTTGTCATGGATGGAGAGTTGAGCCAAGATTTGATCTTTCACTCACTCCCAGACTCCTTTCACAATTATTGTGAATTTTTCATATGAACAAGCTAGATATCAGCCTCGCTAATTTGCATAACATGTTGAAAAATGTTGAGTCACTTTTCGACCAAGAAAGACCATGTCTTACTAGTAGGGGTCAAATGATCTTCTGAAAAGAAGAACGATTCAAAGAAGGTAAATAGAAAGGTTAAAACAAAGGATAATAAGAACAAAACTGATATGGATAGTAAAGGAGTTTGTTTCCACTGCAATAAGCCAGGACACTGAAAAAGAAAATGTGAGAAGCATCTTGCAGAGCTAACCAGAAGAAGCTTAATGAAGTTTTAGTTACAAATATAATTTTTTTCATGATTTAAAATAAGTTTTTCTTTAAGTCAAGGTTATACTTGGGTATTGGATACCGACTTTGGTTATCATAAATATAAATTTATGAAGGGACCAAGCAGAAGTAGAAAGTTAAACAAAGATAAGTAATCCTATGTGTGGAAAATGAAGCAAATGTTGCTACATTAGCCATAGGAACTTATTGTTTAGTATTGCCTACGGGCAAGTCTATTAAGTCAATAAGTTATTGTATTTCAGTTCTTGTTAGAAACATTATTTTCATTTTGCTGTTGGACAATGAAATCTTTGGTATTATATTTAAGAACAATTTTTGTTCTATTTATAATAATAATGTTCTGTATAGAACTAGAATATTACTTTATGGATTTTGTATACTTGACTTACATGAAAAATTATTTTACAAATTGAACAAACTAGTATAAGAAAAGAAGATGATCATTCAAAGAGTTGAATGTTTGTATTTGATGAAATACAAGTATGAATTATTTGAAAGGTTCAAAGAATTCAGAAGTGAAACAAATTGGCAAAGTATTAGGATTCTTTGATCAGATCAAGGAAGGAATACTTGTGCAATGAGTTTCTAGATCATCTCAAATGGTTTTCTCACAATGGACGCCTTCAGATACGTAATAATTGATTGATGTATCTGAAAGGAAAAATCGTACCTTATTAGACATGGTACGGTCCATAATGATTTTATCGACATTCTAGTATCCTTCTGGGGTCATGCCCTAGAAATGGATGCATATCTACGAAAAAGGTAACCTCAAAATTCGAACCCAAGAATCTATAAGAGTTATGGACAGGGAGGATTCCTAATCTTAAGTATGTTAAGATAAGGGGTTGTCCAGCTTATGTGAAAACGTTTTAAAGGATAAGCTTGGGACAAAATTTGACAAGTACATATTTGTGGGACATCCTAAAGTAAGTTTAGGGTATATGTTCTATAATCTTACTTAGCAAAAGGTGTTTGTTGCGAAACACGTTACCTTCTAAGATAAATGTGTTTATCATTAAAGGGGCTAGCGGGAGGATAATAGAATCTTGAAGAGTTCAAGAACCACAAAACACTATAAGTCAAATAAGAAACTTGTAGATAGACTTATTTTACCACAACCGAATCATAAATCTGGAATAGTACCGAAGATACCTGGGAGGTATGGATTCATCATAAATGATGATGATGTCATAAAAGATGATGATCCAGTTACATACGATGAGGTAAGAGTTGTAGACACTCAGAGAAATGGATTGAAGCAAGCTTCTCAAAAATGGAATATTTATTTTGATGAAACAAATCAAAAGAGTTTGATTTTATCACAAATTAGAGTGAACCTAGTGTGTACAAAAGAGTCAGTGGGAGCGTCGTGACATTACTAGTATTATATATTGATATACTACGGATAAGGAATAACATGCCAATGCTAGAATCAGTAAAGATAAAGTTGTCTAAACATTCCTCCACGAATGATTTGGGAAGAATATCGTTATTGGGGATACAAATCTATATAGATAGATTTAATAGGATGCTCGACTTAACCCAAGGAACGTATATTCATTTGATGCTAAAGTTATTTAGCATGGAAAACTCCAAGAGATGTCTCATGTTGATGAGCTATGGACTGTATCTCTCCTAATAGTCCCCATAGACTCCTGAAAAGAGAGATCGCATGAGTGACAATCATGTATATATTGAAATATACGAGACCTGATGCTGATTGGTCATATTCTCGAGAAGATCACTGTAAGACAGTGAAAAATATTTTAAAGTACTTAACTGGCACTAAGGATGTGATTAAAATTTATGGTCGGTCTAAATTAAAACTAGATGGCTTAACAGACTCAAGTTTTTCAGATAGACCAAGACGATAGAAAATCAACTTTAAGGTAAATGGTTAACTTGAACAGTGGTGCAGTGAATTAGAAAGGTTTCAAACAGCAAGGAGTTGCTAGTTTAGTGATAAAGACAAATTATATAGCTGTAAATGAAGCTGCAAGTTGATTGTTTGGATGAAAAGTTCATTTCAGAACTAGGAATAGTTCTTAAGTCTCATCTTGGATCTAAACATGTGTTGTGGGACTTTCATTTGATTATAGGAATCATTGACAGATGGGAAATCACAATAGAGATAGTGGACTCTCAAGAACAACATTACATATCCATTAACTTAAGCTTATCCAATAGCAGGATAATCGTCACTTAGAGAAGAAGGGTATGAGATACCATGGCGATTGACTTTAGTGCAAGTGGAAGATTGAAAGTAGTATGCACACAAGCCAATCATGTTTGATGATAAAGCATATACTTTGTAACAATCTTATTCATTTATTAATAAAAATTATTCATTTATTAAAGGCTTTTAATTATCTACATGTTATTTTATAATATGTGATAAACTCATAGTTTTAAGCAATGCTTTTAGAATAATGATGATGATCATTTTAATGAGATCTAAATTCTTAAAAAACTTAAAACTAAAATAGTTCCCAATCGTTAGATTACTAAATTGGTGATTAGTGAATCCGGATAGATTGGTACATGCGTTGTTTGCTCATTGGATGAGGATGATTGATCTCATGATCATTTGTGTGAAGACATTAAAGCTAGTATGTAGGTGCTTATTAGAGAATAAGTTCACTGAACGTGGCTCGCTAAGGAATACTTAATGGAGTTTTACTTGTCTGTCAATAGGAATTTCTGTAGTGAGAGTAGTATAAATGATCCTTGGACTTGAGATCATCATAGTATCTTGTGTATGATGAATTATACTTTGACTTATTCCTTAAGACCATTAGGGGTGTATCAAAGGGTATGTTTGAGTATAATAAGTTGTACATGGAGATAATGTATGATCAATAAAGAATTTACCACTTCTAGTAAAAGAAGAGAAATGTCATATGTGATTCGATAAATGACAACCTAGTAGTCCTTGGCTAAGGTAGAATGAAATTAGAAAGGAGTTTCTAATTTGCATTATTTGGAGTTGTGCATTTCAGAGTCGAAATACATATAATTAAATAAAATAAGACTTGACAGTAATTTCATGTCTTATATTTAATTGGGACATTGTATGGTAGAAGGATTGAATTGTACGGTAACTATTTACTCAAAGGTTCTTTTATGATTAATGTTGAAATCTATATTATCTGGAAAGTCGTTAATCGCTAGGGAGGCTTATCCCTATTGTAGAATAAATATTATTTATTTAAATAAATTAATAGTTTAATTTATTTATTTAAATAAGATTAGAATTGTTCTAATTGATTTATTCACAACCAGTTTAATATGGAGAACCTAAAGGGTCATACCATAAAAGGAATAATAATTATTTAAAAAGTTAATGACATAATCGTAATAATAAGTTAAGTATATTTAATTTAATCTATGGTGATAGAATAAATTAAATACCTTAATATTTATTATTTAATATTTTAGAAATATTAAATATAAATTAATAAGAGGAGTCTTATTATTATTATTACTATTATTATTATTTAATTTCTAAAGGAGTTTGAGAATTAATTAATAAAAGTACTCTCATTTATTCCTAATAAGATTATGAGGTTAAATTAATTAAAAGAGTTTAATTAATTATCTCTAATAAGATTAGGGAGTTTAATTAATTAAAAAAATTTAATTAATTAAAATAAAATTCAATTCCTTAATTGTTAAGGAGGGTTGCCCACATCTATAAATAAGAAGAGTCTTATTATGGGTAATGTGGTTGTTGACTTTTTTACAACAGACGTGATTCCAATTGTTAGAGAATACGCTCTTTTTCTATGAGAGAAAAATTAGGATTTTGCCAAACACCCATCTTCTTGAATCTTTCTTTTTCCTTGGTGGATTACCTCTAGAGGCCAAACTTTTGGGTGGCTAACGTTGATCAAAGGAAGGAATCAAACCCGATGGATTCAAGTTGAACACAAAAAGATTTAGAGGTGAACTTGTATCTGAGGAAGCTCGAATCTTCAAGGGTATGATTCTTGTTCTTTATCTTTTCGTTTAATTAATAATTATGCATAAATGATGATCCGGGTATATAGTTTGTAAAATTTAATACTCTGATTTTTCACGTTTTCGCTTATTTTATGCAATTTGATTGCGTTCATGAATATTATAAACCTAACAGTATCCTTATTGCATACTTCAATACTTCATTCCTTCCATTTGTAATATTGGCAAAGGCATTGTAGCACAGGAGTGATATGCTAGAATAGTATCAAAAAAGTGACGTTGATTTGAGGGTTTAATTATCAATTGATTGGAATTTTAACATTGTGATGCTATAGGAGTGATATAATATTTATCTCGGTTTCTTATTTTTCTTGCATGCCTTCATACCCTCCTATGTTATGTAAATGCATGAATACAGCACAATTGGTACTCATATGAATCTCTTTTTCCACTAGATAATTTGTGCATGTGCTTCATCTTTGGTGCTTGATTTACAAAAGCTTGCCTCTCTGTATTTACAGTATCTACTATAGTGGAATCTTGTGCATGTATACTGCTGCCTAACATGGTTAGTTTTACCCTGCATCTGTGCACATGCCAATAACCTTGCAAAATATGCTAACAATAAAGAATACTTTCTATTTGCAGTTGGTCTTTTACTTAAATATCTTTATTTATAAGTGTATAATTCAAAAAAATATTGCAGGAAAGCATTGCAGCAGAATTCTTAGACAAGCTTATGAAACTTCTAAGCATGTTCAAAAAGTTTCTATAATAAGTTCAAAGACCATACCTCTGTAGTATAGTAATACATTGATATAAAATCATACCATAATTACATTTGCACAAGTAAATAGTTAAACACTTGCAATCTTACATATATATTTAAGTATTAAACATAAAACAAAAATATAAATGCATATTTAAATATTAAAAAAATACTTATAAGTTATATACATATATTTAATTATTTAATAAGTTTGTAAACATTGGAATACTTATAAGTTTTTGGACCGGTTCTCTGTGTTAAAACATTTAGAACCGAGGATGAAGCTATTGAACTTGCAAATGACACTCGGTGATTTCTCTCTATGTTAACAGAATCATTATTTACTTTTTCTCTCCTGTTTACCTTTATACATGTATTTGTGTCTCAGTTCTTTTATTTTCCTTTCTGTTTCTGGAAATACATCTTTCTGGGAGCTTGCTGTAATATAAAATAATTGTAGTTACGGCTTGGGCGGTGCTGTAATATCTAATGATTTGGAAAGGTGTGAGCGTGTAACAAATGTGGGACTTCATTTTAATTTAAATAACATTTACCATCCATCTGCAACAATAGGCCTACAAACCAGAGGCTGGAGATGATCAAGTTCTGTTCTTTGTAGGCACAAGCTGAATACAAGACATATTTTATGAATAGTTTAATTAGGTAGTAGTTTAATTTTATAGATAGTTTGGTATATTTTGTGAATGTAGTCAAATTCACAATTCAATATAGTAGTAATTATATTGAAAAGTGAATTTGAGATGTATGGATAGTTTGGTATTATTGGGATGTAAACGTATTGTATGATATTAATATTCTTTGTAATTGGTATATTTTGAGTTTGAGATGTATGGATGGTAATATTATTTATAATTGGTATATTTTGAATGTTTGATACATTTTTGCTTTAAATAGATCGATGACACTTTTTAAACGTTGTATAAATGTGTTTAAACGTTGTCTTTGTTGCTTGCTAAGGTAGAGATCCAAAATCAGTTGTTATATGCATGTATTACAATATTTTTAAGTCAAAGTACACTGTTTTAAAAACGTTATATAAATTTGTCTAAATAGATGACACATTTTAAACGTTGTGTAAATGTGTTTAAACGTTGTCTGATGTATTAAACTACAACATTTTTAGTCATAAAACATTGTGGAAACATACAATCTACAACTTTTCAAGCATCTAATAATTTTTGAACAACAAATCTGCAACGTTTTTTTTAAAAAAAATATTGTATAATGTGTCAAACTATAATGTTTTAAAAATGTTGTATAAGGGTGTCAAATAGATGACACCCTTAACCACGACATTTCTGGGATAGCTAGCAACCATAACGTTTTTTACGCGTTATCTATTTACTGTTTTGTAGTAGTGAAAGGACAAAGATTAGGGATTCGTACTTTAGTTTATCCAAGTTCAAAAATACTCCATAATAATCAATTATAGAGCAAAATTCAAGAATGAAGATCAAAACATGGATACAATCAAAGATAGTAACCATAATAGACAACTTGGACAAAAAAAAGAAAATTTAATTTTTTTTATGAACAGTGTCGTATACGTGAATAGTAACCTCGACATGAAAAGGTAAAAATTTCACAAGAAAGATCATATTTCGTGAATAGTACCATATTCGTGAATAATGTTGTATACGTGAATAATGTCGTATACGTGAATAGTAATCTTGACATAAAAAGGTAAAAATTTCATAATAAAATTCATACCAATATTCCAGTATAATGACATTGAAAGAAATAATATCATTTACGAAAAAAAATATCCCTTACCTTAAAAGAATAGTACTTCTGGCTAGAATATCGGATATAACGCTTGAGAAAACTTGCACTGTATAGCAACACTAAGTATCTAAATACTCATAAAAATACGCTCGATATTATAGAGAGAGAAAACTTCATATTCTGGTGTGATTTTCAATTCTAACCTAAGCACCCTATTTATAGGAAAATGCTTAGAACGCCAAAATAGAAAATTTAATAAAATAATAATATTTTAAAAAAAAATTCACGCCCACTTTAAAATCTGATTTCAACATATTTATAACACAAGTGGGGCCCACCAACTCACAAAAAATGTTTTTCTTAAAAAAATATTTAAAACTCCAAAAATCAATTATTCCGAAACTTCAATAATTCATAATAAATAGTCTTTTTATCAGAAAAATTCAAATCTTATGTCCATCCCATACGAAATTTAATTCTCTACAACTTTGTAGAAGAAATTTTTTCTAAATTTCAAACGGAAAATGACCGAAATTCACATACGGATGATCTTGCATGCTATAATCAAATTTCAGTCAAAAATGGGGCCCACTAACATGTTTAACAAGTTTTTAGCATTTATTATAACAAAAATACTCTTATTCCTCATTTATTCATATATTGCACATTCATTGTAAAAATTTCACCGTTATTATATTATTATATTATCACATTAAACATTTATAATGTAATATAATATAGATAAAATATCAATTTTTAATAATTGTCACTTTTCTAAAAATTCTTCCATTCCGACAAATACTAATAAAATACCTTAGCATTAATTCCTTCATTTATATCCACATAAAATAAATATTTCCTTATTATTTTTATCAATAATTAATTATTCACAAATAATATTATAGAATCACAATAATGACAACCAAGTTGTTCTCAGGAAAGAGGGGGCTTTCCGATAAGGATTTCTCCTTATTGGCGCGCAATTAGGTGACCAAACCTCTTTTCTAGATAAAACTTCCTTAGACAATGCCAATAATGTTATCTAATAATATTATATAAATAATATGAATTATTGATCTGATAATGAAAAATACTGTGCAGTGACAATTATTGAATCAATACTATAAAATTTCAACGTAGCAATTATTGAATCAATAAAATAAAATATTGAACAATAATTACTGTAACAATTATTGAGTAGTGATTTCTTACGTAAGAATCAATATTTGGTGCAATACCGTGTGCTACTGTGCAACACCGTGTATTACTGTATTTTAATCACCGGATATTCTAACAGTGTTAACTATAACAACTATGTCGTTATTTATAAAAAAACTCATACTTGTCGTTTTCTTCATCTGACAGTTATTCGTTATTGGGCCTGCAAATGGCTGCGCCATCGTACGAATATTCTCCGACAACAAAAATATTCCACGATCAAACGAATATTCCCCGACAACAATGACTATTTTATAATCACTTGCTTATTTAAAATATTTGCGTATTTTACCCATAACTAACCACATTAATCAAATCAACCCCTTACTATTTCAAAATAATAATCAGAGAAATTAAATCTTTATTTATAAAAAGTTGGGGTCTTACAACCTCCCCTCCTTATGAAATTTTGTACTCGAAATTGTCGTTCATATGACATGCTCCTTCCTATCCAAGATCTTGACTGGTACCTCCTCGTACGTTAAATCTTCTGCTATCTCGTCTGGTTCTAACTCAATAATGTGGTTCGGGTCGTCCACATATTTTCGTAACATCGATACGTGAAAAACGTTATGAACACGCAACATACTTGGCGGTAAAGCGAGTCTATAGGCCACAGTTCCTACTCGATCGAGGATTTCAAATGGACTAATAAATCGAAGGTTTGAGCTTTCCTCACATCATCGATTCTCACTTTTGGAATAACGACTTCTTGCACCTTCTTCTACATATTCATCAGCTCCAGGTTTATAGTTTGAGCAGCTTTAAATTTATCGATTAAGGTCGATTCTACTCGTATATTTAACATTATCACGTGGGTCCCTAGAGTCTTTAACTCTATATCCATCTTTTGTAAGTCATACAAAATGGGTCTTTGTGTTACTAACGTCGCACTCATAACCGCATACGTTCTTCTACTCAACGCGTCAGCTATCACGTTTGCTTTTCCAGGATGGTATGGTCAGAACAAGTGTCAAAATGAGTCTCCTCTTAAGTTCTTGGAAGCCCTTCTAACATTCCTTACTCCATTCGAATTTTGTATCTTTTCGAGTCAGCTGAGTTAATGGAGTAGCGATTCGAGAAAATCCTTTCACGAATCTCCGATAATAACCAACTAAGCCTAGAAAGCTACGTATTTCAATTACTGACTTAGGTTGCTCTCAACTGTGAATCATATCCCAACCATGGATAACACGTCACAATGACACCTATTGTTTTACCACCACACAAATATAATGTCCCCTACGGAGAGTCTGGCTTCGGTGCATTCCAAAAAGGAAGTCACCAGATAGAGGCTCGGGTACCTGCTCCTCTAGTTGGGTTTTTAACTCCTGAAGTTCAATAGAAGCCATTTGATATGGAGTTTTGGAAATGGGTTTTGTATCGGGTTCAAGAGCAATACAAAATTCGATATCACGCTCTGGGTGTAGGCCAAGAAGTTCTTCAGAAAATACGTTAGGAAATTCATTAACAACAGAAACATTATTCAAATCTGACGTATTTTTGCTCAAATTCATGATATGGCTAAGAAAACTTGACATCCATTTTTCAATAAACGAATGGCTTTAAGTCTTGATATAAAAGTGTTTGACTTTAGTGATTTGGTTTCTTGAAGTCGCATAACAGGTTGATTAGGAATATGAAAACTAACAACCTTACGAAAACAATCAATTTTAGCATGATGAGTGGTTAACCAACCAATCCCTAAAATCACATCAAATGCAAGTATTTTCAAAGAGATAAGATCAACAGGTAATGTGATGGTGCCAACTTGAATCAAGCAAGATTTATAAATAGTGGATGTAATGAAAGTTTCTCCTAATGAAGTCTCAACAGATAAGTCAAAGTCTAATTTCTCAGAAGTCAAGTTCAAACGTTGAGCACAAGCAGGAGAAATAAAAGAATGGGTAGAACCGGTATCTAATAAGGTATAGATTTTGCAATAATTTATGATTAACTAACCCGTGATAACTTCGTTCGGGTTACTCGCTTTTTGAGAAGTCACGAAAAATGCTCTCCCTTAAACTACTGACTTTGTTTTGTCTCAGATGTCGCTTTGGTGCCACTAGTCCCATTTGGACTTGATTTCGCTTATAGGACAAAATCGAGCTATGTGTAAAATCTTTTCCACAACTAAAACATACCTTGGGAAGGTCGTGAGCAGGTTTGGACTTATGTGTCCTCCTCTATGCATCAGTAGATCTAACCGGTGGTCATTCTCCTCCCTATAATTTGTTGTTGGTCTTTAGTCTTTCTTCTTGATGTCTTCCCGTCACATTAAATCTTCTCTTCTTGAAATATCCACTTGAATCATTTCTTCTATTATCTTGGCCATGATTACCACCGAAGTGGTTTCCATTTCTAGCATGATAATTTCCTCCACGATGGTTATCATTGTTCCGATGACCGTTGCCACCGGTACGATTATTATCGTGTTGTATGAATTCTAAAAAGTTCCTAAACATACCATCGTTAAATCATTTGGTGGGGTGTTGTTGTTTTTACGGAGGATTATTGCCTTCGATGCACCTCATCCCGATTGTTGATCGGTGGTGACTCAGCGGTGGCCTCATGTGCTCCATGCTTATCTCAACATTTTCATATGCCATTTTACTGTCACAAAATAATGGTTAATTGACATGCCACATATTATCCCTATATTCTAATCGACCAATTAAATAACAAATAAGCTTAGGTAGGACACACTAGCGAAGGATTTACTCGTCTCTTCCCTCTTAGTTCTATTCCTCGATCTCCGCTAGAGACCATATCCCTAAGCTCTGATACCAACTGTGACGCCCCCAAAATAGGTCCACACAACCCATTCTGAGTCGCCAAATACATGGTACAGAAAACAACTACAATTTCATTATTACAATTGTCGTGCAAAATACGACAACACATATGCTGTGAGTTTAAATACAAATATTGTCTTCTAAAAAATATCTAAACTCAAATAAGTCCTCATGACAATTATTGATACACTATTGTACAAAATAGTGAGGACTACTAAAACAACTGTCTTGAACCATCACTCCACACCCCGACTAGTTCCCGCTATATCTCGCCTCCTGAGAAGAAAAATGGAACAAAAAGGAAAAGGGTGAGCTCAACTAGTCCAATAAAGAATATTATGACTAAGATAATGTAGAACAAATTATCATTAGTCCTCAACAAGGAAAAATATGATAGCGTATAATAGACAACAAGTTTTAGATCAACAACTGCTGCGAAAACAACAATTCATTAGAAGAGTTAAGTAGAGAATGAAGTCTACTATCTTCTATGATTTAAAAGTCTATCATCAATATTTTATCCCTGTAACATCAATAAATATATATCATGAATCAAATATTCATCTTTGCACTACAAGCCAAAGATATTCATTTGTATCACCAGTTGGTCATGTTCATCTCAACACCTGTCCATCTTTGCACTACGGGCCAAAGATATTAATTAGGTAATCATTCATCTTTGCACTACAGGCCAAATATATTCAGTTATATCACCATTTAGGACTGAGCATGATAAAAATATTTTCAAGAAAACGAATCTAGAGAGATAAAAGGACAAAGATTAGGGATTCGTACTTTAGTTTATCCAAGTTCAAAAATACTCCATAATAATCAATTGTAGAGCAAAATTCAAGAATGAATATCAAAACATGGATACAATCAAAGATAGTAACCATAATAGACAGCTTGGACAAAGAAAAGATAATTTAATTTTTTTGAGAATAGTGTCGTATACGTGAATAATGCCGTATACGTGAATAGTAACCCCGGCATGAAAAGGTAAAAATTTCACAAGAAAGATCATACTTCGTGAATAATACCATATTCGTAAATAGTGCCGTATACGTGAATAGTATCGTATACGTGAATAGTAACCTCGACAAGAAAAGGTAAAAATTTCATATTATAGAGAGAGAAAACTTCAGATTCTGGTGTGATTTTCAATTCTAACCTAAGCACCCTATTTATATGAAAATGCTTAGAACGCTAAAGTAGAAAATTTAATAAAATAATAATATTTTTAAAAAAAATTCACGCCCACTTTGAAATCTGATTTCAGCACATTTATAACACAAGTGGGGCCCACCAACTCATAAAAAATGTTTTTCTTAAAAAAATATTTAAAACTCTAAAAATCAATTATTCCAGAACTTCAATAATTCATAATAATTAGCCATTTTATCAGAAAAATTCAAATCTTATGTCCATCCCATAGGAAATTTAATTCTCTACAACTTTGTAGAAGAAACTTTTTCCAAATTCTAAATGGAAAATGACCGAAATCCACATATGGATGATCTTGCAGACTATAATCAAATTTCAGTCAAAAATGGGGCCCACTAATATGTTTAACATGTTTTTAGCATTTATTGTAACAAAAATACTCTTACTCCTCTTTTATTCATATATCACACATTCATTGTAAAAATATTACCGTTATTATATTATTATATTATCACATTATACATTTATAATGTAATATAATAATATAGATAAAATATCAATTTTCAACAATTGTCACTTTTCTAAAAATTCCTCCATTCCGACAAAATACTGATAAAACACCTCAGCATTAATTCCTTCATTTATATCAACATAAAATAAATATTTCCTTATCATTTTTATCAATAATTAATTATTCATAAATAATATTACATAATCACAATAATGATAACCAGGTCATTCCAAGGAAAGAGGGGGTTTTCCGATAAGTATTTCTCCTTATTGATGCGCAATTAGGTGACCAAACCACATTTCCTAGACAGAACTTCCTTAGACATTGCCAATAATGCTATCTAATAATATTATTCAAATAATATGAATTATTTATCTGATATGAGAAATATTGTGCAGTGACAATTATTGAATCAATACTATAAAATATCAACGTAGCAATTATTGAATTAATAAAATAAAATATTGAACAGTAATTACTGTAACAATTATTGAGTAGTGACTTCTTACGTAAGAATCAATAATTGGTGCAATACCGTGTTCTACTGTGTAACATCGCTTATTACTGTATTTTAACCACCGGGTATTCTAACAGTGTTAACGGTAACAACTACGCCGTTATTTATAAAAAAACTCATACTTGTCATTTTCTTCATCCGACAGTTTTCCGTTATGGGGCCCACAAATGGTTGCGCCGTCGTACGAATATTCCCTGACAGCAAGAATATTCCACGACTAAACGAATATTCCCTGACAACAATGAATATTTTATAACCATTTGCTTATTTAAAATATTTTGCATTTTACCCATAACTAACCACATTAATCAAATCAACCCCTTACTATTTCAAAATAATAATTAGAGAAATTAAATTTTTATTTATAAAAAGTTGGGGTCTTACAAAAATGACTTATGAAATAGAAAGGGGAGTAAATATACCCACGGGTAGTCATGGGTCACTCGTGGCGTACCAAGAAGTCTACTCACTGGCCACCTGTGGTGGTCCCCACCCTCCAGCTCGATCAAATTTGAGTTGTAATGGAGTTTTCGGAAGCTGAAAAGTCAAATCAGCGAAAAAGGTGCTACGCAATTGAGCGAAAAAAGCCTGAAATCCTAAATTTATATGTCAAACTCCTGATCTACATGTAAGTCATTGGTATTAACTCGGACGTGGGGTTCAGAGAGCCAATGATAGAGGTTATTGAAAACAACTCTTGTCAAAACATCAGGAAGGTCTGGTGTCATGAACCGTGGGTTTTGATTGCGTCAAAACATCCAAATTTGTTAAGGGTATAACTCGTCAGAAAGATATCCCCAACAGAGATATCAGGAATCCCTGACACTGTAAACTGTTGATGATAACTCCAATGTAACATTGGGAATGGTCTGGTGATGTAAGCCGATGAAAACTACTTCAACAAAGGTCAGCATGTATGATAGTGCAAACCGTTGGCGACAACTCCAGCATAGCATCGGGAATGGTCCGGTGATGGAAGCCTTGAAAGCTACTTCAATGAAGGTCAGAATGATTGACACTGTAAACTGTTGGTGACAACTCCAGCGTAGCATCAGGAATGGTCCGGTGATGTAAGCAATTGAAAACTACTTCAACGAAGGTGAACATGTCTAATAGGGTAAACTGTTGGCAACAGCTCCAGCGTGGCATCGGGAAAGATCTGGTGATATAAGCTGTTGAAAACTATTTCAACGAAGAGCAAAGATTCGATGATGAAAACCATTGGCGACAACTCCAGTGTAGCATCGGGAAGGATCGATGATGGAATCTGTTATAAAAATCCTCAGCCGATGCACCGCGAAGGTTCGGTGATTTCCAGACAGTTGTGCACTACTGTTCAAGTAGACACCGAGGAAAGTCGGTGATTATCAACCTTCACAAAACTACCATTCGAGTAGGTATTGTGAGGATGCTATGAAAGTAAGCAATCAAAATTCTATCTCTAATGGAGTTATCGGCATCAACCTGATAGAAAGCCTGGGCGGTGGTGACAATCCCAGCGTAACGGCAGGAAGAATTCAATGATGGCAATGAAGGCTAGCTATCATCAGGATAAATATCAATAATCCCCAGAGAGTCACTCACAAAAGAGAGGAACATCTTCAGCGGAAATAAAGTCAGAAAGCACAAGAACGTTGGTGACAACCTCAATGTCAAAATCCAATGGTCTCAGCTATAAGAAAACCTCCACAACAAGGATTTTGTAAACATCTCTACAACTTGTCGTCAAATCAATCTAAATAAGACCGATGAATCAGCCTGTCATTGGCGACAACGATATCTGCAAAGACGGAATGATCCGGTGATGAAAGCCTTATAAGCTACCGTTTGAGAAGACATCAAAGAAGTTCAGTAAAGACCATTATTGACAACTCCATCCCCAGCAAAAATGGCAGGAGCAGGCAGTTATAAAATCCCATTGGAAATAATTCCAACCAAGAACATCCAGCATCCATAACATCACATCATGCTGCATTGCATGACATTATTTAAATCTTGTCATATTTTAAGTGTCTAGTAATCTTTATCCAATTCATTCCATTACATTGCATAAACATGATAAAGAGGGGCATCTCTAGACACTCAAAATTTTGCGTTCCTGTTACTAACCATGCACGAGGAAAGAATCGTCTTTCATCTTTCGGAGACAACCTCAGGAGATCAAGTCCATCCCCAAAGACAACCCCGGGAGATCTAGTCAAACCCTGAAAACAACTCCGGGAGATCAAGTCCAGCCCGGGAGACAACCCCATGAGATCAAGTCCAACCCTAGAGATAACCTCGAGAGATCAAATCCAACCCCGGAGACAACTCCAAGAGATTAAATCTAACCCCAGGAGATTAAGTCAAGCCCCGGAGATAACCCCGAGAGATAAAATCAAATCCCAGAGACAACCCCAAGAGACATCAAACCAACCTCAGAGACAACCCTGAGGACTGTCAAAAGTCAACAACAGTCCAATCTCGGAGACAACCCTAAGAAAAGACAACTACAACTACATCAAGCCCGAAACCAACTCGGGAGGGGCAAAATAATAATTTTGGCAACTCAACATCAATTCAGCCCAAATCACTGCAAAAGAAGTCACGTCGAACCATAACATCAATCTCGAGTGAAAATAACACAAGACAACTCAACGAATGGACTGCGAAGACTCAAAGATCTAGTCATGGACCCATCTTCCCTGATTCAAAAAATTTCAAATATCATGTCATTGTGTAGATCTCGTTAAGGGATTTTCAGAAAGGTATAGCACGCCTCCATCGGATTCCCGAATTGAAAGTTATGAAGGTTCAAGAGGACAACGTGTTAGCTTGAGTGCACGTACTTTGAGACAATGGGACCCACGGGGCCCGGGCCCACCCGGGTAGTCGCAGGTAGACCCGCGGCCACTTTGGTCAATAAATAGACCCCCCATCAGCCAAAAAGAAAAAAGAAGAAGAAAAAGAGAGAAAAGTATGTCCCTTTCAGCTCTTAACCCCTCCTATAATGTTCTAAACTTCAATATTCTTCTTTCTAAACACTTGTTTACATATATTCTATGATCTATCAAATTTTAATAGGTGGAAACCAAGTTTTCAAGCTCCAAAAGCGGTCTGAAGCCTTATTTACAGTACATTGTAAGATTTTTTCAGATTTGAAACTTTCTCTACGCTTTGATATATATATATATATATATATATATATATATATATATATATATATATATATATATATATAGGGTAAAATGGTTGTACACACCTTGTAAGCATTTTTTTACACGGTATATAAAAATAGCGTCGTATTTTGGACACATGTAGAAGCACTTATGAAGTGTCACGCTTATCAAACATTTATAATTTATCAGAGCCAGAAGAACTGATTGGTCAACAAAATGATTTGCTCTTCTTTCTTCTCAAGTTCCCACCATATGAATTCCTACTAGGGGTTTTCCAATTTCAAATAGAAAAGAAAGCTCAATAACAATGGCTATTTTCATCCTACTTATTAGTTAGTATGGTTCTAGTATTTGCAAGCCTTACCTTCGGGGAATTGAAGTACATAGTTTACAATACTTCCGGGAGAATAGACCTAGATAAACTCAATGTCCATTTGGTGCCCCATACCCATGATGATGTTGGCTGGCCGGTTAAAGATTGTTGATCAGTATTATGTTGGTTCTAACAATTCTATTCAGGTATTACTCCCTCCATATGCTTATATGTATATGTTATGTATATTTTTGAGTTCAATTTTTTAAGGATTATTATGGAAGTGGTGTTTGATTTCTAGACTGGGGAGTGTAGGGAGCATGTGTGCAAAATGTATTGGACTCTTTGGTGCCTGCATTGTTGGCTGATAAGAATCATAAGTTCATTTATGTTGAACATGCAAGTTTTTTGCTCTTTCTCTTTTCTGGGTATTCTGATACTTCAATTACATCAAGTTATGATTTTTTTTATCCACATAGCACCGAATGAGCTATGGAGGCCTGAATTTTGGCAGGTATACTTAAATATATAAACCATTAAGGGCATTTTCAATTAATCTTTGATAGTGAATTTCGATATCAATTACTACGAATTTCAACTAGAATGAAGTTTGTTTTTTCACTTCATCATTAGAAGACTTGAAGTATGCCATATAAAAATAATTAGAAGTTGGAGGTTACTGATGCAACCCATAGAATGCTGCTGAAATGGTATTCAAATATATGTTCTTAAAAATTTTGGGCTATTGCTTGATGCGGTGGTGAAAGCTCCAGCTTAAGGATAAGAAGGGTGGCCATGAAATGGGGCAGTTGTGCAGTTTTTGGATTCATGGCATTAGGAATTCTTTTTATTTTGTCTAATTTATTGGTACCTAAAAGCAAGCAGGCACTGGCATAGTGACGTCATCTTCAGTTCTTTCCATCTGTCAGTTAAAAACACCTCTATCATTGTTGTTATGTATATGACCACTGTTTGCTTGATTGGTACAGGCCTTTTTCCAACGTTGGTGGAGAGACCAGAGCAAAGAAATTCAAAGTGTGGTCAAGCAGCTAGTTGGCTCAGGTCAGCTAGAGTTGATGTAAGTTGGAGTATTAATTGCCCTTCACTTTTATACCGCATTACTAACTATTATATATAGACAATAATCAAGATTAATGTCCTAAGAAGTAAGTCACCATTTACTAGTGATCTTCAATTGCACCACATGCATAAATTTCATCACTTCAGCTTGTCGAGACTGATTTTTATGGATTTTTGTAATTATTAAATCTTTATTAAGACAGTCATATACTTTCTTGTTGCAGAAATGGGGATATGTGCATTCATGACGAGGCCTCACCACATTACATTGACATGATTGATCAGACAACTTTAGGCCATTGATTTATCAAAAAGGAGTTTAGTTTGACTCCAAGAATCGGTTGGCAAATTGACCCCTTTGGGCACTCTGCAGTGCAGGCTTACTTGTTGGGAGCAGAAGTAGGTGCTTCTTGTATTGAGCTTAGCTTTGAGTGGAGCATTTAATTTACTTCCACTTTCAGATAATCAGTGTGAAATTCTATTCATTGGAAAGACTAATAATGTTAGACACAGAGATTAAAAGCTATATGTCTAGAAAATGCTTTTAACAAAGTTTTCCTCAAAAAAGTGTGACAAGTAAATTGAGACATAAAGATTATAATATACTGCAACAATACAGTCATGGTGGAACTTATCTGTCATAGCTAGGCATAACTACTATATAAGCTTATATTATTTTCTTTGGACTTACTATATAGGCATAGCTACTGGAATAGTACTGTCATGGTGGAACTTTCTAACCTTCTTATGCATATACCTACAGTTCCTAGTGGGTCGTATCCACCCTCTCCTGAAGTCAAGGGTTACAACTAGTGGAAGAGTTGGTGCAACAACGGTGGTGGGTATGATCTGCAGGCTATTCTCGAGTACTGAACGCCAAAGTGTTGGAATTGGTAGGTAATTATATCAAGGATTTTAAGGTGAAACGTATCACTCCTAGGCATTTGCAGCTCGCTATACGTGGTGATGAAGAATTCGATACCCTCATTAAAGAAACAATAGCTGGTGGTGGTGTGTGTGATCCCTCACATTTACAAGTCACTCATCAACAAGTCCTCTAAGGAATGAACTTTATTGCACTCGGCACTATGTTGTAACGGGATGATGGACCTAAAAAGTGAATAGTGTCTGTAGTTAAATAGTAGTAGTCTTACACGTGCAGATCTTGGTCAATTTTTGTTCCATTCTCTTCTCATATATTGATGTTTTGGGAAGTACTAATGGTAATGAAATGTGAATGGAAAAATGATTGTTTGGTTGCATCTCAATTTGTTTTTCTTTTAATTTTCAAATTTGTTGTCGGATTTAGTTGACTGCTAGATACATGAATTTTGTTTCTTGAAGAATGTTGAAGACTTTGGCATATAGCTGGGTGAGCTCTCTTTGAGAAAAGAGAGATAATTTGTAATTGTATTGTAAATATTTTTGTTAATTGCTTTGTGTAGGTAATGGTTAATGTAAACCCACTAAAGTAAAGCTATTTAACAAAAAAAACCCACTAAAGTTAGAAGACAAGGAAATGTATACAAGTTAATATTTTCAACTCTATACACAAGTGATGTTTTTCAACCTATGTTACATGGACTCTTCACTTTGTCCTAGAGTATCTGAAACAAGCATATATGTACTAACACTTCATTTAGTGTAAAATAGTGAAGAGTACCCGTGTTGGACTCTTCAAAATACAATCAATCATCAATCAGACATTCTACTTACAAAGAAACTATAATAATAGCTCATAAATATAAATAAATAGGAGAAAATATACCATTTGATCAATGGACATTGGACCAGCCTAATGCCTCTGAATTCAGAATCATGAATAAGTTGATCTCTAAAAAACAATCATTGATAGTGTGACCATACAAAAGTAGTCATGAAATAATCCCAAGACAATGAATCGCGTCTTCTCGCTAAGTAAAATTAATTTTAGGCAACCACCAGATTACACTGTAAAATCTCAAATTAACACCCTCAATTCCTACCCACTAAAACGCATGCATACTCCAGTCAAATTCAATATCATAAATTGCTAAATTTTAACAACATCAATAAAAATTGCCCATTTCTCATTTCCAAAAACCCACAAACAAATTGTTGTTGCTAAATTCTTGAACTTCAAACAGCAGAGACCTTTGGAACATTCACCGGGAACCGGTGAATCTAATCCAACCACGGGCTTTTTTCCTTTGCCGGATTTAGAGTCCTTATAGCCTTCCAAACTGCACTGTTACACTTGACCCCGAACCCAAATGAAATCTGCCATGCTCTGTCTCCCCTCTTAATCCTACCCCTGGCTTCTAAATATGCCAATTCATACCAAAGGGAGCTTCTTGAAGGGTTTCCAAATCGGTAGAGTGTCATCCTTTAAGTGTTGCCAAATTGGTAGAGTGTCAAAACAAAACAGTTACTCCAACGACCTGTCATGAAGTTCAAGTCAAACAATATGCTCAATGATACTTGTGTATATAACAATCTATAAGTGTTATAAAAAATGTAGTAACTCAACAACCGTCTACTATATAAATTAAACACGTTTCTGTAAAATTACCCGAACTGTACATTTTAGATTGCTTAGAATTTTTGTAAGGTACAAATCATCCTGGCTACTCTCACAATTATGTGTCCCATTATGAATGTCAATATATATATCTCTGGTAGATGCTAATAAGGGGAGTAATTCACATGGACCAATACTCTTTGAAATTCCTGAAATAGATAATATGACAAAGCACTCACCTTCAATAGTAGAGCTAGCTATTAACCCCATTTTTTCCTCTCTTTTTTTCTTTTTCTTTTCTTCAATAATTGATTCTCTAGTCCATCATGTTCCTCTATTAAAATTCTCTATCTCATCATCTCTCCTCCAGACCCCTACCAAGCTACTACTAGTCTCACTTCTTTTTACTCATCATCAATCCCTTGGCCTCTAATTAATTTTAGCACACATATATATACTCATTATTGAATTATTAGAAAAAATCCCTAGAGAGAATCATAATTCACAACCACACAAAAACACAACCATGAAACTGAGTTACAAGCAATTCGCCCAAATTAATAAAATACACCACAAAAAACCCTAGCCTGTAAAACACCATAATTCAATAAAATTTAAAGCGCATAAAATTAGACAATACCCAGTACCCAATTCACACCAACAAACAACAATGAGGCTTATATATAATATAAACTCAACAACGAGAAGAAGCATAAAAATTGACAAATATATGTATATACATACATGTAGAGAGAGGGTGGAAGAAAGAAACCTGTTTGGGGAGAAGAGCTTGAGCGATTTTTGATTTGGGAAACGGAGGTGAGCAATAACTGGGTCAGAGAAGAACATACCGGATCGATTTCTCATTTTGGGGTAGAAGAACATGTCGGATCGATTTCTCTTTTTGTTCTTGAGCGATTTCTGAGAGGAGAGAAGCTCTGATTTGGGAGGGGAGAAGTCTGGAGTTGGGAGGGGAGAAGACTGGAGCGTGCTTTTTTTTTTAAACAAATCTTACAAAATGACACCGTTTTGATGTACTGTGTACAAAACAAAAGAACACAGCTGTGCACAACCATTTTCCCCATATATATATATATATATTTATCTGTCTGGCCCAGATTGCTAAATTCGTGGCCTTTTACTGCTTTTATATATATAATCATATATATATATATATTTATTAATTATTTACTGCGTTTAAATATCTATTTTGACTGCTCATTCAATGTAAATTCATAATATTTAAATATGTGGACTAAATTTATCTAAATCTAGCCATATCTAACTTTTAATCGGTTTAAAAGTTGCAAAACAACAACCGTTGAGCTAGAATGGCTAAGATTTATTTAAATCTAATTTTCTTTCTAGTTTTTATTATGTGAGCCTAGAAGTCACGAGATCTAAGATCCAGCTAACGGATCTAGATCTGGTTCTCACGATGGACCATTTTCTCAGCTGTACAACCAACTTGTAAATCATATTTATGGTATTTGGACATCCTTCTATGGCTTTCATGGCCATAAGGAGTCCGACACTACTATGTATATTATTTTATCGAAGATGCTTCACATCTTGAAAATAAAATCAAATCAAGCCGAATACGGAATAAAATGAAAGTATCAAATGCCTCAATTACTTTGTGAGCATAAGTGTTTAAAAACCTATTTTCAAAACATCATTTCTGCACATATTGCTTAAAATTGAACTTTTATGCAAATCAAACCCTTTGTATATAGGTCCAAATGAGGCATAAAATTACTTCCAAATAATGCACTTAGGCCCAATTAACACACACACACACACACACACACACACACACACTCTTCAGATAAATTAGGGAATTGAAAAGATGAGGTAACCGTGTTTTCACGGAAGTCGGGGGGTTCCTAACACCTTTCCCCCTCTTAATCAAGCCCTCGAACTCTATGAATCTTGGTTTCCAAGGCCTGTTAAACAGGGTCCAACAATTGAGCCTCTGTGTAAACCTTTTCAAAATCGTTTGAGTTGATACAACCATTTCAAAACTATCAACTGGCGACTCTGAATTTTCAAATTGTCGACATTTTGTGTTGGACTCTTTTCAAACTCGTCCTTTCAAACAAAACTCAACAAATAGAGAACATAAAGGATAAAAAGAGAAATTCCAAAGAAAAGAGGAATTTTTTTTCGACGTCAACACCCCTAAAAAAATTTGTTGCAAGCTGATGCAATCCCCTAATGATATAATCAGGAAAAAGAATAAAAGCATCAAATCATGCAGTAAAGGTTAATTTGTAACATCTCAATACTTTCCCGGAGCCAACGAATCTTAGATAGTGACATAACCTTCTTACTAAATCTTACATCATGTATCAAAATTAGCATAGTGCTTTCCATAGAATGCTGATGATTAGAAGCAAGAAAATTCTCACCCTCATTGGTTCTGGAACAAGGCTTTGTACAGGGATGTCAGAAAATTCCAACTTTAATCAAGATTCTCTAGCAAGAATGATTACTTGCAATGTTAAAATTATGTATGAGCCCACAAATTTTTCTCTTCATTTGCATAAAAGTGCAGAACATGTGACTTGCAACCACAGAAAGATGACTGGAAATTGTTGAGTGTAAGGTATTGAAAGCAAAGTACTATCCTTAATAACATATAGTTGCAATTAGAATGAAACAAGTGAAGATGCCAAGCCACTGCCTCTTTTTCCTTAGTCACCACTTCACACATACTTCAACTTAAGATCAATAAATAAATCAAGTATTTTCTTTAATTCATGAATACTGTAATCTTTCTCCATGTATTTCTAATGATGCCAAGTTATAAAATCTATGTTGTTGTTGTACCATACAACTTAGCAACATGACTGGGTTTGGCTAAATTCATTATATCAGTTTAATAGATTTTATTTGAGTATTTATATTTTTTTTCTCTTTGACTAAACATTCTGCTGGACTGTAAGCTTGAAAAACTACTCTTTCATTTACAATGAAAAAAATTAAAATTAATACTAGACTAGAATACAAAAGCCAACAATCCTTATCCTTTAAGCAAATTCATCAAGGGATCACTATCGAGTCTAGTGAACTCTCCATTCAAAATTGAAAGAAGAAAGGTTATTCGCAAAATGTAGTGCAGAAATATTACAGACCAATTTATACATGCTTTACCATCACAATTAATAAAAATCTAATATATATAACTTAAATCAAACTATTAATTCCAAAAAGATAATGAATGCATAGAAGTGGGACATAATTAAAATGCAAGCATTCATATTTTTGATATTTACCTTCTCCACAGCTGCAAATGAAGCAACAGGGGCTGCACTGCCAGCAGAAGCAACAACAGGTGTTCCACCACCACCCGAACCAGCAGTAACTACGAGGCCCTCAATGTTCTTTTTCTCGGCAAGCTTAGCAAACAGACTTGGCCAGTATGATTCTACAATCACATTGGCCGCTTTCACCAAGGTACTAAGGTAGCAATACAAAATTAAATACAAATTAGAATTGGGCACCCCAAATTAAAATATAAAGTAAAACAACTACTAATGCCCTGTATAGCAATACAACACAAAGTAAATCTCAGTACCCTTTCTCTTTCTGGAACTTGGAATAAATAAATTCAATTTTTACTTGCTCTCAGGACTATTTAAATACCAATAAAATATTTCAACAAACACAATACAAGAGTAAACATTGAGATTCCCAACATACATAGCAAAATCCAAACATAAAACAAGATTAATAGCACATATACCCAATCTTTTATATGAACCAAACAATCATGGTGCCTATTTTTTGGACAAAGATAGATGGGTTCCCAATTCATAGTTTTCAGTTCTTAACCTTATAATTCAAAAAACTCACCGTAAGAATTTTGCAGTTTTCTTGCCAATTGAAGGGTTTTGCTAGATGAATCGTTGTTGCTAGAGGAATCGCCTGAGATTCTGTAAGAGGAATCGCGTGAGATTGTGTTTAAGAATTCAAAAAACTCACTATACGAATTTGTCACAATAGCTAATAAATGGCATGGGTGTAATTTACTCCAAATGTGAGGTTAATTTGGTTTTAGTAGAAATTATAGATGTTAGGATAATTTCCTATATATACATTCATTGGTGACATCAATCAAATGAATTATCGATTTCCCTATTTACTTCTATCATCTCCTTTATTGTTATTTTTCTTTCATCTTGTTCGATGTCAATTCATTATCCTTGCATGACTAGTTATTTGGATATCCATTTCCTTACTGTTATACTTCCATGATTGAGTCATAAGCTCTTTCCTGCCTTGATGATTTGGTACTTATGAGCTCAGATTGTGACAATTGGTATCAAATCAGTCACTGGGACGAGATTATGGCATAATCCACCACCAAAATTAGCTTACAAAAACAAGAAAAAGATCTGAAGACCATTGGAGATCAGATGGGACAAATTCAGAATCAGGTGAACAGGAATTTTGAGTAGACCAAGGACCAATTTGGTTCAGTAGAAGAACAAATCTCCAATTTAAATCAAAAGATCCTGTCCTTTAATGAAGAGCTGGTCAAGAGAATCACTGAGGTACTGGAGGCTGTTCATAGTTCTGGATCCGAAAAAACTCGACCCATGGAAGTAAGTACTCATCATACTAGTATTGTTACTACTCAGAGTTTTAATAACCCAAACATCGCACGATCACCCACACTGATTCAAAACCATACACCTTCATCAGTTCCCTGCTTCACTTCAGTTATTAATCAGAATACTAGTAAACCCCATATACCTACTTATTTGTTACCCTATAACCTTACACCTATAAACTCTTCAACAACTGAACCTTATACTCGACCAATAAATTTTAGTTCCCCTACTATGATCAATTTAAGGTATCCACCCAGTAGTATTACATCCTTTTCATGGCTTCCTTATACTGAAATTTCCCAAACTCTGGGACCAACCTTTCCCATTTATGGGAGCCATCTTTCCTGCGACCGATCGGGTGAAGTTTTAGCAATGCAAGATTACAGTGTTCCTTTCTCCGGCAGTGATCCTTATGCATTTATTCAGGGCTATGAAGAATTTTTCAAAGTGAATCCTATGACTGAAGTAGATATGATTCAATATGTAATGAAGGATTTTAAGGGAGAAGCACTGGAATGGTATTATAAATATGTTGAAGAAAAGTTTATGGACATATTGACTACAGACTGTTGGGAAGACTTTGTTACAGAGATATATAGAAGGTTTCAAGGTCTTAATGTTGAGCATCAGGTGTTTGTTCAAAGGTCTGAAATAAAAAATTTAGACAATAGTGATTCCAAACTTGTACACAAGCTGTTTGCCGAAATGCTTGAACAAATCAATGCCACAAATCAAATTGTTAGACAAGAATTTATGGAGGATTCTTCTATGAAACTCTTTCTGATTATTATCAGCAATTTTTCGTCACTCATAAGAGGTTAAGAAGAGCAGTTATGCCATTTGATATTAGAAGAGAATTTCCCTTTTAATGAACACCTGATCAAGATGCTAGCTAAAGCATGTCCACATATTTTTAGCAAACTCAATGATAATTACCATTCCTTGGAGAGGATTTCCCTGGAAGGAACTCGAGCTGAGTCAAAACTAGTTGTTTCTAAAATTATTGAGTTAATTGATTCTTTTGAGCAATATATTTTCTCAGAGTTATGAAAGATACTTGTGGATGCTTTACACAATGGGTAGAATATTCCAACTGTGTTGCAGTCCTTGGCATGTATGACACAACATTCTGCTCCATCATTTGAAGCCAGAGACAACGAGATCAAATTAGCTGCTGCAAAATCTGTTCTCCGGCTTTCAAGAAGATGGGATTTGCATATATCACCACAGATTTTTTGCCTTACAGTTTTGATGGCCAAGGACCCATCGTCTTTGTTAAGGAGAAAGTTTGTTGATAAAACATAAAAGCTTTTGAAGGAGCACACTATTCCTTGTAGATATGTTTGTGCTTTTGCATTAGCTGGTTCAAATTCTGAAAAGGATTTACAAGAAGATTCACTGAAATATATGGAAGAATTCTTAAGGGATTATAGTATAAAATCTCAATTGGTCCCAAATACGGCAAATCAGGGAGGAATGACAGCTAACCTAGTGTACATAGTGGTTTTCTTTACCCACGTTCTTGCACTTGATAGAGGTTTCCCTGAATGTGAATATGCAGATTTGTCATCTTTGAAGTTTCTCAGTATTGAAAGTGGAGGGTCATTAATTCTGTATTCAAATACTGATGACTCAACACTACCTCAGGACAAGTATCAAATGTTAAGTCGTCAATATACTTTTAGTTGCATACTGCAACTGAGGACATCAACTGAATTTAAATCTGGTCATTCTTATGGTCATTTCTTCCCAGATCCAGAGTATGAGAATGTTTAACATATTATTAGTTGTGATTCTTATGCCACATATGCTTATGACTTTGAGTTTGAGAATGAGGTTGGATTTTTTGGACACACTTCAGAACTTCCAATGGTACAAATTGCATTTCAGCATACTGTTGTTGTGCCTCTGGAGGAACTTTCAAATTATGGATCGAGTGTTGCACGTAGAAGCCAGCATTTCCTCCAAACGAGACTAAGAATTTGGACTGTGCAATTTGGAATTGCTCATAGTATTAATGAACATTATTATAGTGTTGATCCTGAAGTGGTTCTTCCAATACTGGTTCACAAGGTCATATTAGCCTCACTGGAGCAAGCATTCATGAGGGCAGGATGTTACTTCATGATTGGCTTCCTTTGCCTCGCTTGGTCTTTGCATTGCTTCGAAACCCGCTACTCCACTTTCCTAAAGAAGGTGTTCACCCAGATTACCGAATATACCTTCAATAGTTATTTAGTGCACTAGAACCAAGTTCTCTTAGTCGTGCCATATACCCACTACTGTCATCATATGCCACTCTAGATATACAAGCATATCCTCGACATTCTTTGATTCGTTCTGCATTGATAATAAGTGAAAGACTAATATTTTTCCTTGATACATTCACAACCCTTGTGTTTTATTCTTCCATAGCTAACCCTTCACTGCATTATCCACCACCCCACGACTGCTTACCGAGACCAACCATTAACAAACTGAAACAAGAAAGAAGTATCACTTCCAAACTTATATTCATCCGAGGAAGGCAATATGATGTCACTATGTTTGAAAACTTTCATATTCTTATCGTTTACTATGATTCAAAGGAGTTTAAAAGGCTGCAAAATTTCAATTTTGATCAAAAGATGGGTTCTCAAATTATCTAAAATGTTCTTAAGGATGAACTTGATCTTGGATATGGTACAACTCTCTTGGTGTTTGATCCGGGGGGATTTTAGAAAGTTTACACATTTTTAACCCATGAAAGGCAACTCTCTTATGTTTCAGAACAATGAAGCTCGCATTAAATTTAGGATACATGACTGGATCTCAAAATGTAATCCTTGAGGACAAGTTTATTTTCAAGGAATGGGGAATGTCACAATAGCTAATAAATGGTATGGGTGTAATTTACTCCAAATGTGAGGTTAATTTGGTTCTAGTATAAATTATAGATGTTAGGATAATTTCCTATATATACACTCATTGGTATTCAAAGGGGAATCAATCAAATGAAATATCAATTTCCCTATTTCCTTCTATCATCTCCTTTATTGTTATTTTTCTTTCATCTTGTTCGATGTCAATTCATTATCCTTGCATGACTAGTTATTTAGATACTTTAAATCCATTTCCTTAATGTTATACTTCCATGACTGAGTCACAAGCTCTTTCCTGCCTTGATGATTCGGTAGTTATGAGCTCAGATTGTGACAGAATTGTCGACGTCGGGATTTTTGAGTGTCCCTTTTCGTTACTTGTTCTTTGGTGTTCTCATGTTAATGTGAGATTTGTTTGAAAAAATAAGTGAAAAAGGTCTGCCATGTATAATGTCGACGATTTGACTTTAAGAGTCACCGGTTGGTGTATTTAATCGGGTTGCACAAAGATCGTCTGTGAAACCGAGATTCATTTTTGGGTCCGGGGCTTGATTATGTGGAGGGAAGGTGTTAGGCACCCCAGACATCTGCAGTTACTACGGTGACCGCCACTTTTCAAAGAAATTGTTATATGAATGTGTGTTTGTGTGTGTGTGTGGATCAATGTGCGATTATTTGAAAGTAGTGTGAGGCCTCGTTCGCACTTTATATACACAAGGTTTGAATTTTATAGGAAAATTCAGGTTTTAACCAAGATATAGCAATGACATTTTATAAAAGAGGTTTTTCAAACCCCGTGCTCAATAGAATTGAGACCTTTTCATACTTTCATTTTATTATTAAATGTTAGAACTTTGTTTGCTTTTATTTTCGAGATGCGAAGCATTCTCTAGAAAATAATATACAACAAAGGCCGAACTCCTCATGGGCATAACAACCATCCAAGGAAATTGCAGACATTGTAAAATAATGTATAAAGTCACATACAATTTGAAAAATGTCCATCATGGGAATCTAATCTAGATTCAAGAAATCGAACCTGTGATCACATGATTCCTAGTAGCACACATGATAATCTGCAATTGTATGGAAAGAAAGTATAGCGAGTTATATATATATAAAAGTCAGAAAATATATATATATATATATATATATATATATATATAAACATGATCAACCGCCAATAAGTAAACTCCAAAGGGACAAAATATAAATAAAGTCAGTAAAAGCGATTAATCATCACCGAGTAAACTCTAGGCGGTGATTTGGAATGTAAATAAACCCGTAAAAAGTAAACTCTGTGCCTGATGAAATGTATATATATATATATATATATATATATATATATATATATATATATATATATATATATATATAAAAGCAATAAACGCATTCGGATGTGAATCGGGCTCATCGGATATGTCCGATAAAGATATATATATATATATATATATATATATATATATATATATATATAGGAGCCCTTCCATAAATCCTGCTGTTCTTTGTAGTCTTGTCTAACACCCCTTTTTTGTAGTTGATAAACTTATTGGAAGGTGAGATGAAACATAATATACCAAGCCAAGCACAACTGTATGCTGGCTTTTATTTTAATATGAGGACCCCACCATAGTCAACATGTTGTCGGTTTATTGAAATAAAATGAATTTTAATATTAAATAATGCCCGACCTAAGACAAACTTGTCTTGGTTGTGCCTTTTTTATAAAATACTCCCACCGCTACAAGCTCTTACTATACGTAAAAAAAAAAAAAATAAAATCCAAACCTAAGACAACCTCTTACTACTACACAAGTTCTTCAAGTTCTTTATTTGCTATTCCAAATAAAATATTTGTTATTTTTATAACTCTTTCATTTAATAACAAATAAAGAATTATAATTCAAATAAAAATAATATCCTATTTTATAAAAATATATTTTTATAATTTTTTATTTGCTATTTTTATAAAAATATTTTATATTCTTTATTTGTTATAAAATATTTTTATAACAAATAGCAAATAAAAATAGCAAATATTTATATTCTTTATTTGTTATAAAATATTTTATATTCTTTATTTTTTATAAAATATTTTTATAAAAATAGCAAATAAAAAATTATAAAAATACAAGCTCTTCCGGCTGTAAAAAAAAAAAATAATACCAACCGGGACAAGCTCTTCCGGCTTGTCCTTGCTATTTTGTTTATTTTATATGTTTGTTTCTATTTTGTTTATTTTATTGTTTATAATTCTTTATATAAAAATAGCAAATATTTATAACCTATTTTATATCCTATTATAAAATAACAAATATATGATATAAAATAACAAATATATATTCTTGCTATATAAAATAGGATATAATTTTTAGATGAGCAAATATATGTTATTTTATATAAAGAATTATAAAATATCATATTTTATATCCTATTATAAAATAAAAAATATTTTTATAATTCTTTATTTGCTATTTTTATAAAATATTTTATATTATTTATTTGTTATTTTATAATAGGATATAAAATAGGTTATAAAATATTTGCTATTTTTATATAAAGATAGCAACAAACAATAAAATAAATAAAATAGCAACAAACAATAAAATAAATAAAATAGCAACAAACAAAATAGCAACAAACAATAAAATAAACAAAATAGCAAGGATACAAATTCCAAGCCGGAAGAGCTTGTCCCGGTTGGATTTTTTTTTTTTTTAAAGCCGTAAGAGCTTGTAGCGGCTGGGAGTATTTTATATTTTTTTAAGTTTACGCAATGTGCTGAGTCATGACTATTAATGGAGAAATACATTTTTGATACATTTGATATATTTTTGATATATTTGATATATTTTTGATATATTTTTGATACATTTGATACAATTTTGATACATTTGATATATTTTTGATATATTTGATACATTTTTGATAATTGATATATTTTTGATACATTTTTGATATATTTTTGATACATTTTGATAATTGATATATTTTTGATACATTTGATACATTTTTGATACATTTGATATATTTTGATATATTTGATACATTTGATACATTTTGATATATTTTGATACATTTGATACATTTTGATATATTTTTTGATAATTGATATATTTTTGATACATTTGATATATTTTTGATACATTTGATATATTTTGATATATTTGATACATTTGATATATTTTTGATATATTTTTGATACATTTGATATACAATTTTAATATATTTGATATATTTTTGATATATTTGATACATTTGATAAATTTTTGATAATTGATATATTTTTGATACATTTGATACATTTTTGATATATTTTGATACATTTTGATAATTGATATATTTTTTGATACATATGATACATTTTGATATATTTGATACATTTGATACATTTTTGATATATTTTTGATACATTTGATACAATTTTGATACATTTAATATATTTTTTGATATATTTGATACATTTGATACATTTTGATATATGTTTGATACAACTTTGATACATTTGATACATTTTTTTTGATATATTTTGATACATTGTATCAAAATATATTTTGATGTATTGATATATTTTGATATATTTGATACATTTGATATATTTTTAATACATTTGATACATTATGATATATTTGATACATTTATAAAAATTTGATAATTGTATATATTTTTGATCAAAATATATCAATTATCAAAATGTATCAAAAATATATAAAAAATGTATCAAATATATCAAAATATCAATATATCAAAAATATCAAAAATATCAAATGTATCAAATATATCAAAAAAAATATATCAAATGTATCAAAATATATCAAAATATATCAAATATATCAAAAATATAAAATATATCAAAAATATATAAAAATGTATCAAATGTATCAAAAATATATCAAATATCAAAAATGTATCAAAATATATCAAAAAATATATCAAATGTATCAAAATGTATCAAAAATATATCAAAATGTATCAAATATATCAAATATATCAAAAATATATCAAATGTATCAAAAATGTATCAAATGTATCAAAAATATATCAATTATCAAAAATGTATCAAAATATATCAAAATGTATCAAATGTATCAAAATATATCAATTATCAAAATATATCAAATGTATCAAATATATCAAAATGTATCAAAATTATATCAAATGTATCAAAAATATATCAAAAATATATCAAATATATCAAATATATCAAAAATATATCAAATGTATCAAAAATGTATTTCTCCATTAATAGTCATGATTCATTTTATATCAAGTAAACTTAAAAAATATAAAATACTCTCAGTACCGCTACAAGCTCTTACGATCGTTAAAAAAAAAAATCCAATCCGACAAGCTCTTCCTATTGGAATTTGTATCCTCGCTATTTTGTTATTTTATTTTGTTTATTTTATTGTTTGTTTTGCTAGTTTGTTTGTTGCTATTTTGTTTATTTTATTGTTTGTTGCTATTTTGTTTATTTTATTGTTTGTTGCTATCTTTATATAAAAATAGCAAATATTTTATAACCTATTTTATATCCTATTATAAAATAACAAATAAATAATATAAAATATTTTATAAAAATAGCAAATAAAGAATTATAAAAATATTTGTTATTTTATAATAGGATATAAAATATGATATTTTATAATTTTTATATAAAATAGCATATATTTGCTCATCTAAAAATTATATCCTATTTTATATATGACAAGAATATATATTTGTTATTTTATATCATATATTTGTTATTTTATAATAGGATATAAAATAGGTTATAAATATTTGTTATTTTATATAAAGAATTATAAACAATAAAATAAACAAAATAGCAACAAACAATAAAATAAACAAAATAGCAACAAACAATAAAATAAACAAAATAGCAACAAACATATAAAATAAACAAAATAAGAAGGACAAACCTAAGAGAGCTTGTTTAGGTTGGTATTTTTTTTTTTTTTTCTGTTAGGAAGAGCTTGTATTTTTATAATTTTTTATTTGCTATTTTTATAAAAATATTTTATAAAAATAAAGAATATAAAATATTTTATAACAAATAAAGAATATAAAATATTTGTTATTTTTATTCTTTATTTGTTATAAAAATATTTTATAACAAATAAAGAATATAAAATATTTTTATAAAAATAGCAAATAAAAAATTATAAAAATATATTTTTATAAAATAGGATATTATTTTTATTTGAATTATAATTCTTTATTTGTTATTAAATGAAAGAGTTATAAAAAATAACAAATATTTTATTTGGAATAGCAAATAAAGAACTTGAAGAAGAACAGTGTCGTAAGAGGTTGTGCTTAGGTTTGGATTTGTTTTATTTTTTTTAATTTTTTTTACGTATTAGTAAGAACTTGTAGCGGTTGGGGAGTATTTTATAAAAAGGCACATACCAAGACTGTTTGTCTTGGTCAGCATTTTTAATATTAAAATTTATTTTATTTTAATAAAATGACAACATGTTGACTATGGTGGGGGTCCTCATATTAAAATAAAAGCTAAATTACAGTTAATGTCAGGCCACTTGGTATATTTATGTTTCATCTCACCTTCCAATAAGTTTATCAACTAAGACAAAATGGGGTGTGTTGACAAGACTCACAAAGAACCTATTGCTTATGGAAGGCTCCCTATATATATATATATATATATATATATATATATATATATATAAAAGCGATTAAACGCATATGGGATATAAAATCCAAATCGATCGGATATATCTCGACAACAATTATATATATATATATATATATATATATATATATATATATATATATAAAAGCAATTAAACACAATTTCGGATATAAAATCTGTGCTCATCAGATGTAGTTCGACCACGATTTTATATATATATATATATATAAAAGCAATTAAACGCCTCCGCATCAAGTTCAGGCTCAATCGAGGCATAACTCGATAATATTAGTCCATATATGAAATATATACATATATATATAAGTATATATATACTGCATGTAATGAAAACTACTGATTGAAGTCCTGCAAACACACTCACACGACTCTCAAGCGGTACAACAAAGTGTGTGCTAATATGAGAAGAAGGCTTTATAGAATATAAGAAGGCTTACGTGGGGTACGCCAAAGTAGACTTCTATGACTTTAAATGGATAAACACTCATCTCCATGGGATAAAAGATAGCTATATGTGAGCTAACTAGTGTTTAGAAGTGAGGAAACACTCAAAAGATGTGTATGCACGAGTAAAATGGACAGGCTTCCTCACCTTTTTCCTCCTCCTCTTCTTCTCAAATGGTGACCCCAAAGGCTTGATATATATAGGCGGATGGTCGCAGTACATTCTGCGGCGGCAAAGCAGATTAATACCTACGGGTGGTCGTGATGCATCCGAGCCTCGCGGGTCTCGTCGTCTCGTAGTACGTGCACTCATGCACTGTAATGTCCGCTCAAACTTGCAGAACTTCAATCCGAGCATCCGAACGAGGTATATCTGACCTTATTCGGACCGCTTGTGTTGAGAGTTACGCAATAACATGGATTAGAGGTTGTACGAAGTCAGGAAGAGTGGTCTATGCCCATGGTCTTCAAGCTTCAAATTCTATCCAAAGTACTGTCACACGTAATAGTCACTTGGGATTGTCAATCCTCGGTTCTTATGGGACATTATTGGATGTATGTATGTATGAAGTGTTGAGACGACGTGCCATTGTCGAAGAAACAAGATGACGTTTTACTCCTCGCCGGGGTTATCGCCGGTTTGAGTTGAAAGTAGACGTTGCTCAGGGTTACAGATGAGATTGGACTACTTGTTGGTATGTCGCGATATCATCTTGTTGAGATGGTAAGATGACGTTGTGACTCCTCACCGGGGTTATCGCCGGTTTAAGCGGAAAGCAGACGTTGCTCAGGGTTACATCTGAGATTGGACTGCTACTTGTTTGTATGTCTCACTGTCATCTGTGGATGTTCCTATTTTCCCATTGTTATCTCAGGGTCTGAGGTGTGTGTGCCTTGACAGGATGTCTGTGGTTGAAGCTGATTGCATATATTTGAAGCAAGCATTTCTGGGGTTATCACCGGAACTGCAATGACATCTCTTGGGGCTATCACCAAGGATGGGGTTGCTACTCAAAGATGTTGTCTCTGGGGATCGGGCGAAAGCATCGCGGTGTTATCGTAGATGTAACGCGTCTCTCCGGTGTTGTTGCCAGTCTTTTGATCTGCATATCTCGGGGTTATCTCCGAGATTGGAAATGACATTCCCGGTGTGTGTTCCGGGTTTGAACTGATGTTCTCGGTTTGTGTTCCGGGTTGGAGCTGAACTTCCAGTAGTATCCGGAATGGATGTAAGCAGTCTTTCAGGGTTATCTCCAAAAGACGAATCTATCCTCCTGCAATGTTAGTAATAGGAGTGCAGAAAATTTCGAGTGTCTACAGATGCCCCTCTTTATCATATTCATGCAATGCAAGGCATGGATAGGATAAAGAATCCTAGACACTTGAAATGCAAGCAAGATAAACATAATGCTATATGCAGCAACATGATGCAAATGCATGTAGAATGCATGAATGATTGTCAGGTAATCCTGTTGGGATGACAATCAGTGATGGCTTGGACATGCGATCCATGTTTCCAAGGATGTTGACGTTGGGGCTATCACCAAAGTCCTGAATCCTAGACACTGGCTTATATTCCATAGAGGTACCTCTTGTGTGTAAGAGATCTGTGGGGATAAAGCTTTGTCTGTTTGAGGATGTGTATAACATATTCCCTCATTCTGTCAGAGTTACTGCAAACAGTTTGTTGTTATCAGGGTTGCTTGATCTTCGCTGACGTGTGTATCACCGGATAAATCCCTGATGGATGCATTATCAAGGCTGCTTGGACTTCATTGATGTATGTGTCAATGGTAGCATTGCGTTGTGGCCCCCGTCGGGGAAGGTTGCTTCAATGGGTTTACTTGCCATCGGCTGACATGATGTCAAGGCTGCTTGACCTTCATTGATGTGTGTATCAATGGTTGCATTGCATTGTAACCCCCGCCGGGGATACGTAGATGCTTGAAAGATGTGCGTTGTGACCCCCGCCGGGGATACGTGGATGTTTAAAAGATGCGCGTTGTGACCCCCACCGGGGATATGTGGATGTTTGAAAGATGTGCGTTGTAACCCTCGTCGGGGATACATGGATGTTTAAAAGATGTGCGTTGTAACCCCCACCGGGGATACGTAGATGTTGATAACTTCGGCGTTGTAACCCCCGCTGGGGAGGTTTGATATGTCGTGATTTTGCGTTGTAACCCCCACCGGGGAGGTTTTTAGGGTTGTGACCCTGCAAATGACAGCATCAGACCTTTGTGGGCTATTGCCGAGCAAGATCTGTGAAAGCTGAGCTCATTGGTATAGTATAACCTGCATTTAGGCGAATACCTTTGAGACAACGGGAGTTTAACTCGACATGACGAGAAACCGGATTTCGTGTTATTCCGCTCAATCGTGTAGCACTTTTATTCTCGATTTGGTCTTTTTCAACATGAGACCTCCTTTGCAACTCTAATCGAGCTAGCCAGGAGGTGTGGGACCCATGTAGGAGTGCCAGGTGTACTGCAGGAGCTATAGGTTTGTTTACGCCAACCGCAACTATGTATAAAGTGGTGGTTGCTTTATAAGTCATTTTCAAGTTCTTGAACGGAAGGAAATCCGAGAGCTCTTCTTCAAATCATTGAGTTCGGGCAACTTTCGATATTCTCGCCACCATACAAGCGTTCTTCATCATCTCCGTAAACACATGCATGTATTTTTTTTTGATTTCTGTCCGTTAGAAAATGACTTATCGCATGAAATGCATTTAGACACATAGTAGTGAATATGCATGCTGATATGACTTGATAAAAAATATTCAACATAGTAAATGTTAGTATTAAACCATGCTGAACATAATGATGTGAAAAATTTAACTTTTGAAGCAGTCAAATTGGCACCTTTTACTGTCATTTCTTATCCTATATGAGGACAAATGAATAAAGGTAGACAAGCAAAATAATCTTGGTAATTAGACTATACTTACGGATTTTTTACTGCAATGTATTGATGCATACAGGATGTATATGACTGTGTATGGCTGTGCTACTAAATGGCCACCTAGTTATGCCTATGTGCATGTGGATAGTCCCATTTACAAAGGGGCTATGGCAAAATTTTTGCAAAATGTAGGTATTGGGTAGTCATGCATTTTTAACTCTACTGTAGATGTATGTTAAAATAATGCATGCATGTATGTAATCATAGAATGCATTTTGAAAAGACTCCAGGTAAGAAATTACCACACCCTTTTTGAGGTGATTTGGAGACTTGTTGTCCAGATATCATGAATCCGGATCAGCCGAGTAGTTCCCGTAGGACCACTTCTGGTGTACGGAGGAGGGCTTTTGAAGAGACTCAAATATTTATTCTGTACAACCAACCTCGTTTGGCGGAGGCGGTGATACGTCCTATTCGGGTTGAAGTGCCAAATGTCGAGGACGAGGAGGAGGATGCACCGATCGAGGTTCCTGCTCCTGCTGTACGTGTTCCCCGTAGGGAATTGCCAGGTATTTAAGTGGCAAACCCAGATCTTCTGGGTGACTTGAGTAGGCATCCTTCAGTATACCTGCACGCAAACGAGGTATGAAGTTAGATCTTTAATCTTCCTTATTTCCTATTGATGAGGAGTCAAGGAGTCTGATGTTGATTTGCATTTGATGTAGGTTCCCAGCTTCACACAGCCTCGAGGGAACTGGTTTAACATCCACTCTATGTATCAGGCTTTGCATGATGACTACAGAGCGATCGTCCATGGCTGGGGATTTGGAATCCGTTTGCCATATTGCTGTGTTTAGGGCTTAGTTCACCCTATAGCTTCATTACTCATGCTCCGGGCATGGATTATCTCCCTCTGGCTGGATTCAGGGGCATGATCACTTACCACCCACTGGCCGTGATGTGTCAATTTGACCAGTTTCAGGATTTTCATCCGTATGAGGGGGCAGTGAGTCAGCGCTTTGCGTCACACCGTTTATCAGCGGAGGATAGATCCAGGTTGTTTGTATGTTGGGATCAGTGAGAGTTGGCTGAGTTTTCTGTCAGTCATCCAGGTTGTTCTGCAGAGTATTCCGCATGGATGGAGACAGAGACTGCATCGGCTGCGGTAGTATCCACAGTGCAGGGGATTGATTCTGACGATGAGGAGCCTATAGAGGAGGCTGTTATTCCCATCGATGATTTGACTGCTAGGCTACCAGCATTTGTGATGGATTCTCCCACCCCGAGTGCCACTGTTACTCAGTATTCGACACAACATTTGGAGCAGAGCTTACATCTGATGACCTATGATAGAGATCAAGCTAGGGTCACAATGTTGACAGCTCTTGATGAAAGAGATACTGCTCTGTTAGAGAGGGATGAGGCTAGATCAGCCAGGAATGCATTAATAGTGGAGTGGGATGCCGCCTTATCTTCTAGGGATGTGGCCATCGCAGATACTACTTCAGTTAGATCCCAGATGACTGTCAGTCTTGCCGGCATGAGTGCTTACATTGATGAGCATTATGCCACCATGCAGTTAGCCTCTGATCTGCTATCTCGTGTAGATACCCTTGGGCAGGAGCTTGCAGTGTTTCCTCCGTCGTCAGGGAGGGATGCTATGTTAGATCTGATAGTCCGCATACACACAGATCTGTAGATAGATTTGTATTTTCCTGCACAGACTAGCTTAGCCATTTTGTCATGTACAACACAGATGTATATATCAAATAATATTATGTATGGCAGGAAAATATATTTTGATTCACTTCCCTCTTAGTTATGCCTTGATACTTGCTTGATGTTTGCCTGTTTCTCTAGGGCCTTGTGATCTTGATGCATTCTGAACTTATCCTTGATAGATTGACATTGAGACGCGTGCAAGATCTCTCGTAGCGGATCATTGATTTCGTAAATCCCTACCATCTTTGGTGTCTTGGGACTGGTATCTGTATGGAATGTGGAGAGGAGGGTGGTTTCTTCCTCTCTGAGATTGATCGCACCATAGATGGTCGCCAGTACTTCTATTTGTGAGAAGCCTAGTTAATTCCATCTCTTATGGGTTGTTATTGCTCTTTGAGGCACGATCGCAGCTTAGATGGTCACCGAATCTTCTATTTGTGAGAAGAGGTTGGGTAATTCCATCCCTTTGATCTGAAACCGATGAAATGGGGCAAATTGAAGGTAGATCCTGGTACCGTGTGACAAGTATGTTGTTCTGGTAGGGGTTAGACTGCACCATGAATGGCTGCCTACGTACTCCTATTGAAGAGGAGATCAAGTCTGCGTAGTTTGAACCTAGTATAGGAGGTTCAACGCTGAATGCGGAAGGCAGATGGGTGTGGAAGTATTTTTGTTGTTTTGTAGAGAAAGGGTAGAAATGTTTTTGTTGTTTTTCTTTATTGCGACTGGGCCATATAAAATATGGTTGCCTACGTACCCTTGGGTATCAGGGAGATTAGGTCGACGTAGTTCGCCCCTCGTGACGAAATCAAGGCGTAAGAGAAGTGTGAATCCCATGTAATGCGGGCTCTCATCATGGGAGAAGAAAGTTTGATCCCATAATGGGGACAAACTGCAAGTGTGTAAAAAGTTTGATCCTGTCCTTAGGACAAACTACAGGCGTAGAAAAGTTTAATCCCGTCTTCAGGATAAACTGCAGGTGTGAAAGGTTCAATCCCGTCTTTAGGATAACTGAAATTGTGAAAGGTTACATCCCATCTTCAGGATAACCGAGATTGTATAAAAGGTTTGAAATGAAGTAAAACCAGGCTGCTAGCTTGAAGTGTATGTTTCCCTGAGGGGCAGAAGAGTATTCAAAAGGAAAGGGTTCAAAACCGGAATGACTGGTGATTTGATGATCAAAACCAGGATGTTTGTTTGATGGTAACTTCAGACATAGTATCGTTTCACGGTGTCCGAGTTGATAAGCTGTGGAAATTCATCTCCATCTATTTCCTGCAATCTGAGAACACCTCCTGTCAATACTTCCTTGACAACAAATGGGCCTTCCCAGTTAGGAGCGAATTTTCCCTTAGATTGATCTTGGTTGTCAATGATCTTCTTCAAAACCAAGTCATGTCATTTGAATTGCCATAGTTGGATTTTTTTTACATTTGTAGGATAAATGCGATCCTTTCTTCGATATAATGACCATGGAAGATAGCCGCGGATCGCTTTTCGTCTATCGTCGAGACAATTGGTGATACCTGCTCTTGTACCCATTGGTCTTCATCCAACTGAGCATCCATCAATACTCTGAGGGATTCCATTTCCACTTCTATGGGGAGCACTGCTTCTATCCCATAGACTAATGAGTAGGGGGTTGCCCCAATGGAAGTTCGCATGGAAGTTCTGTATGTTAATAAAGTCAGAGGCAAGAGGTCAGACCATCCTTTGTGATTGGAGAACATTTTCTGCATGATCTTTTTGATGTTTTTATTAGCAGCTTCAACAGCACCATTCATCTTTGGACGGTAGATGACGGAGTTGAGATGTTTGATGTGGAATTTTTTCGCATAACTCCTCCATCATTTTGTTGTTGAGGTTCTTAGCATTTATCGACACAATGACCTCTCGGTTGTCTATATCGATGGATGACATTGTTTCCGATGAAAGCAATGATAACTTCTTTAGTAACCCTCGAGGGAGGATGTCGCTTCTACCCATTTGGTGAAGTAGTCGATCATGGTGAATATGAATCGATGTCCATTTCTTGGCTTTGGGCTTGATGGGCCCGATCATGTCCATTCCCCACATTGAGAAGGGCCATGGCGAACTCATATTGTGGAGTTCCTTGAGGGGCATGGATAGCATTCCCATGAATCGGCATTGATAGCACCTCTTGACGTGATCTTCACAGTCAGCTTTGAGTGTAAGCCAATAATGTCCTGTTCTGAGAATTTTCTTGATAAGTAGGGGTCCGTTCATGTGAGGACCACATACTCCACCATGGATCTCATCCATGAGTCTCTGAGCTTGGTCTTTATCCAGACATCCAAGGAGACCTAATCCAACATCTCTTTTGTAGAGTGCATCTCCGCTCAGGTAGAATTTCATAGCAAGTCGATGAATCCGCCTCTTCTCAGTTAGGCTCGCCTCAGCGGGTGTAGATCCATCTCGTAGATACTCCTTGATGCTTTGATACCAAGGACTATGGATGGGAGGTAGCTCATCCGATACTTCTCCAATGTAATTGGCTTTTTGTACAACAAACGTGATGTTTGTCATGTTTTCCTTGTTCGGTATGTAAACTAAGGAGGCCAACGTTGCTAATGCATATGCAAAATCATTCCTATTACGAGGAATGTGTAGAAAGGAGATTTCTTCGAACTCCAAAGCCATCTGTAAAACTTGCCGATGGTAAGGCGCAAAAATGTAATTCTTTGGTTTGATAGATTCTCGTGGATTGCTTGATTACCAATTCGTAATCCCAAAGGCGAGTTAACCACTTGATGCCCATTGAACAGCAAGTTTTAGCCCCATCTGACCTTCATACTACTCACCGTGTGTTGTTGGTGCCGATAAAGCGCAATTTGACTACGACGGATATCGCTTCCCCCGTCATGGGATATTAAAACTGCTCCAGCTCCAGAGCCTTCTATGTTAACAGCTCCATCAAAGTACATTCTTCACGTATGGGATGTATCGTACAGATGTTGTAGCTGAATTATCATTACTCCTTCGTCAGAAAAGTATGTTTATAAGGGTTTGTAATCCTCTGCAGGTGCGGTGGCCAGTTGATCCGCAATTCCCTGACCTTTGACAGACTTTTGCATCACATAGATGATGTTAAATTGTTGTAGGATTAACTGCCATCTGGACAGTCGATAATTCAGTATGGGCTTGCTGAACACATACTTGAGATCCATTCGGGATATGAGATGGGTTGTGTGACCATGGAGGTAATGCTGTAACCTCATGGAAGCCCATGCTAAAGCACAACAAGTCTTCTCAATCAGAGTGTACTTGTGTTCACTAATGCTAAATCTTTTGCTGAGGTAATAGATAACTCGTTCTTGGCCTCTATTATCTTTTTGCCCCAGCATGCAGCCCATGGCATTGTCATTTATGGACAGGTACATGAATAGGGAAACATCATCCCTGGGTGGTACCAAAATAGGAGCGTTAATCAGTTGCTCTTTGATTGTGAGGAAGGCTTTTTGACACTCATCATTCCATTTCATGGAGGAGTTCTTCCTTAACAGCTTGAAGATAGGCTCACAGGTTGCTGTGAGTTGAGAAATGAATCTACTAATGAAGTTGATTCTTCCCAAAAATCCCCGTATTTCCTTCTCTGTCTGAGGAATGGGCATTTCCTTGATGGCCTGGATTTTGGTAGGATCCAGTTCAATCCCTTTGTGGCTGACTAGGAAACCTAGCAACTTGCCTGACTTAACACCAAAGGCGCACTTGGCGGGATTCAACTTCAAGTTGTACTTACGCAACCTGCTGAAAAGCTTTATGAGATGGTCTAAGAGGTCCTCCTCCTTCCAGGATTTGATAATGATGTCATCCACGTAGATCTCTATCTCTTTGTGCATTAAATCGTAGAAAAGAACCATTATAGCTCACTGATAGGTTGCTCCGGCATTGATGAGGCCGAATGACAACCGTCTGTAGCAAAAGGTTCCCCAAGGCATGATGAAAGCAGTTTTCTCACGATCTTCCTCAGCGACCATAATTTGATGGTACCCCGCAAAGCAATCAGCAAAGGAGTACATGCCGTATTGACCAGTATTGTCAATAAGAATGTGGATAGAGGGCACGGGAAAGCTATCTTTAAGGCAAGCTTTGTTCAAATCCTGGTAATCCACGCAGACTCGCACCTTTCCCCCTGGTTTAGGCACATGAACATTGTTGGATATCCACTCCAGATATGTAGACACCATGATGATGCCAGCTTGAAATTGTTTCACAATTTCTTCTTTGACCTTTAAACTCCACTCAGGTTTCAATCGCCTGAGATTTTGCCTACCTGGCTTGAACCCTTCTTTAATGGGAGGGCGATGAAGAACAATGTCAGTGGACAAACCCACCATGTCTTCAGGAGACCATGCAAACACATCCTGGAATTGGGTTAATAGTGCAACCATGTCATTCCGTTGATTTGTGGAAAGGTTTGAACCAATCTGGATTAGCTTAGGGTTGTCTAAGGTTTCGATATTGAAAGGAGTGGTTTGATCAAGATTGGGTTTGGGTTTGTCTGCGACCCATCCCTTAATCTCTTGATGTGTCTCAATTTCCTCTTGGATGTCCATCAAGTCTGAGTCCAACTTTGCATCAAAGTTACAGCCCTTGTGGAGAGAAGGCATGTCATCAGCAAGGATATGCACATCTAAATTCAGAGTCCTAAAACAAAAGATGCTTTTACTTAATATATGCAACTGTTCGATTATACAAAAGTGTTAGCATGTACTTGATAAAATAACTGCTAGTGCTGTAAAGGATAGCAAGCAATTAAAGTTATCTACATGGCAGAGGGATTTTCTGCTTATTTTACCCTCGTCAACCAATAAATGGAGTGCTGCTCCAATTGTTGAGGGAAAAGTCCTGATGGACTGCAGTGATGGAAGGATCGTCATTATCTTCCTTCTCCCGAATGATAACCATGACATCTGCGCAATCATCATCTGGGGTGTATCTGTTTGTATGTTCATCATGAACAATGACGCGAATGCCTGCCATCATCAAGGCAAGGTCATGTTTACGTTTCCGTTCCTTTTCTTCCGCCTCGGGATCAGGAATCAGCACCTCTTTTGCTTTGATTGGCATTGATTTCGGAAATAGCATAGCCACAACATGGGCTGGAACCTTTACTGGAGATTGCATCAACTCATGAGGTAAAGATATAGAGAATCACCGTGCGACGGAAGCTTGAGGAACCTGCTTGTGCTTATGAGGATTCCTGTAACTGGAACTGGCAGAATAGCCTAGTCCGGCTGTTCCAATTTGACTGGATATTTGGATAGGGTGCTTAATACCCTACTTATCTTTACCAAACCCTTGTCCAGGTTGATGACCCAATGACATCATTTCTTTAGTGGTCGACATAACCTAGGCAGAAATCTTGGGTACGGTAAGTGGCACTCCAATAGAATGGTATTGTGTGTTACTCACTTCCAGAGTATGGAAACTGGCCGGTTCAACTTCTGAATTGAAGTTGATAATTGGTAGAGTTCCTTGTTCAGGACAATCCGGCTCAGCGTTGACAGTGACTAGATTGTTGTTGATAATGTATTTGAGTTGTTGATGTAAGGTGGAGGGAACAGCTCCAGCCATGTGTATCCATGGTCTCCCCAATAGCAGGTTGTATCCTGAGTCTATCTTGAGGACGTGGAATGATACATTGAATGTATTTGGACCAATCTCAATTGGCAATTCAATCTTTCCGATAGCATTTCGTTGGGATCCATCAAAAGCTCTGATAACCGTATGGCTGCTTTGGATTCACTTGAGATTGACATTCATCTTCACCAAGGTGGCATAAGGACAGATATTTAGAGATGAGCCTCCATCTATCAAAACTCCAGCTAGCATGTATGCACCCTAAGACAAAGCGTAATATGCAATGGCTTGCAATGACCGGTCCCTTCGGGAAGTATGTCGTCATCAGTGAAGGATATCACATTGTTGTTGAAAATATGATCAACCAAATGTTGAAATTTTTCCACGTCCACTAATTTTGGCAAATAGGCTTCTTCTAAGACCTTCAGTAGATCTTTCGATGATCCTCAGAAGAGAAAACCAAGTCCAGTATTGAAATCTGGTGAGGAGCTTCTCGCAAGCTTAAAACCACTTTGGCTTCATTGTGGCCCATAGTGCGGAGGAATTTTTCAATCTTCTCCACGGGCAACTTCCCCTTTGCTTCGCAAGTAGGTTTAACAACCCATTAAGGAAGGTACAGTGGATTCTCATTCGACACTGTAGCAGTAGTATGAGACGTGGATCCTTCAGCTTCTCCATAATTCCATGAAACTTTGTGTAAGTTGACAACAGGATGTTGTGGTCTGAAAGGTAAAGGAATTGGCTCTGGTGCGGCCACTTTCAAAGAATATTCTCGAGCGAGTCCCCTAAGGGTGTGAACGTTCGTGGTCGCTTTACTTCTCTACTTTTAGGCAATGGAGGGTTTGAAGATTGTGCTGGAAAAGGGGAGTAGTTTCTCCTCTACATAGGCATGCTTTGATTGCCTTTTTGTCCTTGTAGTATCAAGGAAACATCCTCCTCTTTCTTTTTATGGACCCTCCAGGGGTTGTTTCCATAAGATCCGGACTGGATGTGCTCAGCAACAGCTTTAAGAGTGGCTAGGTCTTGAATTTTACCGGACTTCAATCCCATCTCAGCCATCTCTCCTTGCTTGATCATTTCAGAAAATGGTTTGCCAATACCAGCTAGAACTCTTTCATAGAAAGGATCTTCCTGTACATCTATGAAAGTCATGACCATTTCGATTACGTCATGGAAGGAATAACTTGAGCAAAGAAGGCACCTCCACCTTTGAGCATACTCTCTAAATAACTCATTAGGATCAAGCTTGACCTTGGTAATTTGGTACCTGGCCAGAGCCATCATCGATATTGAAATCATTGAGTGAGGAAGGCGTGAGCCACTCTTCCCAAACTATAGATCTTAGAGTTGTCTAATCGGTATACCATGAGCAGGCTTCTCCAATCGGACTTTTTTCTCAAGCAAATGCATTCGTAGCTTTTCATTTTGCGATAAGACCCAAGTTCTCCAATGAACACTTTTAAATGTGTATAAGGATCCCCTAATCCGTCATATTTCTCAAAATCAGGGGTCTTGAATTTCTCTGGATATTGAACACCAGGGAATATGCAAAGGTCTGTATATGAAACACTGCCATAGGTTCTAATTCCTTTGAGAACGCGGATGGTTTCCTCCATTTGGAGGACCTTCTTCCTGATATCACCGGTGTCTGGATCTCCTTTGAGATGGGTGTTTTCAGGGTCTTTGTTGGTTGTATCCAACTGATGTTCTGGAATTGTTTTTTCTAGACCTTGAACTCCTCCTTGTGTAGAGGATTCTGTATGTGTAGGTATCTTCGTACCCTGAGTAGACTGGTGTAATTCTTTTAGTAGAACAGCCAAGTCTGTGATTTGTTTACTTAGTCCGTCAAATTCTTCTCGGGAGACAATATTAGACTGGTCAGAAGAAGACATGATTGGTTGTAGGCTTGCGGCCTTTTTGGACTTTGAGCGGGTAACAAGCCCAATTGCTTCCCTATAAAAGACTTACGTAGTTTAGTCTTAGGGTAATGTAAATGTTATCATAACATGTCCGTTTAGGAATTTTGTCCTGCAAAACCGGTTGTTAATTGATAACATGTCATGCATGCACAGATATTCTTCATATTTTCCATTACATATGAATGAACATGGAATAAAATTACAAGTAAATGTTTTTACAGGTAATTTAAAATGGAAAGTATGAAGAAACTTCCCTCCGCGTTTGGTTTATCAGAGGCTGACCTATCTTAGGGTTACTCTCGCGGCTTTTTGGCATGAAGGTTCCCAGATCATCGCAATCTACTTGACGGGAAGTTAATCCGGTAGTTCAACTGGAGTGAATCTGAGTGGTGCCTTTCCCGAGCCCCGGGAATCATTCTTCCCACGAGTCCAAAGAATCAAACAAGCAGGATAGCCTCTGGTGGAGGGACCACACAACTTACATTCACATACAACGTGTCTCATCGTTTATGCAAAAATGATGACATGTGCGAAGCACTAATATCACTGAGATAGATATTTAGCGGTGCGCAAAGAATTAAGATGCATTCATTACACATTCATCATAAATGTAAATGCAACATTCACACACAAGCATATAACAATTTTGAAAAGCTTGAAATAGCAGCTTAAGCCCTCTTACTGGAGTCCCTAGCAGAGTCACCACCTGTCAACGTCGGGATTTTTGAGTGTCCCTTTTCATTACTTGTGGTTTGGTGTTCTCATGTTAATGTGAGGTTTGTTTGAAAAAACAAGTGAAAAAGGTCCGACATGTATAATGTCGACGATTTGACTTTAAGAGTCGCCAGTTGGTGTATTTATCTGGTTGCACCAACGCAATCGAAAAGGTTTGCACATTGACCCAATGTTTTTTTTACTTCGCTAGGCAGATTGCGTGAAACCGAAGAGATTCATTTTGGGTCCGGGGGCTTGATTATGCGAAGAGAAGGTTTTAGGCACCCCCTGACATCGGTGTTACCACGGTGACCGCCCCTTTGCAAAGAAATTGTTATATTAATGTGTGTGTTTGTGTGTATGTGGATCAATGTGCAGTTATTTGAAAGTAGTGCGAGGCCTCGTTCGCACCTATATACACAAGGTTTGAATTTTATAGGAAAATTTAGTTTTAACCAAGATATAGCAATGACGTTTTATAAAAGAGGTTTTTCAAACCCTGTGCTCAATAGGAATTGAGACCTTTTCATACTTCCATTTTATTATTAAATGTTAAACTTGTTTACTTTTATTTTTGAGATCTGAAGCATTCTCTAGAAAATAATATCTGTGATCTAGAACTCCTCATGGGCATGACAACCATCCAAGGAAATTCGAGACACTATAAAATAATGTACAAAGTACTTATAATTTGAAAAATGTCCATCATGGGAATCGAATCTAGATTCAAAGAAATCGAACACTGATGATCACATGATTCCTAAGCTCACATGATAATCGCAATTTGTATGGAAATCGAAGAAGTAGTTGTATATATATATATATATATATATATATATATATATATATATATACATGATCAACCGCCATTAAGTAAACTCCTGTGGGACAAAATGTAAATAAAATCATAAAAGTTTATCAACCGCCACTTGAGTAAACTCTAGGCATGACGGAATGTAAATAAAGTTGTAAAAGGCCATGTAAGTAAACTCCGGTGCTTGACAGAATATATATATATATATATATATATATATATATATATATATATATATATATATATGTATATGATATATATAAAAGCAAAGAAACACACCGGATTTGAATCCAGGCTCATCGGATATGTCCGACTGCAATTATATATATGTATATATATATAAAAGCTATTAAACGCACCGGATATAAAATCCAGGCTCATCAGATATGTCTGACAACATTTATATATATATATATATATATATATATATTATATAAAAGCAATTAAACGCACCGGATATAAAATCCGTGCTCATAAAGCATGTAGTTTGACCACGCTTATATATATAAGTATATATATATAAAAGCAATTAAACGCTTCTAGGCATCAAGTTCAGGCTCAATCGAGGCATAACTTCGATAATGTTAGTCCATATATGAAATATACATATATATAGTATATATATATACAGACACAAATGAAAACCACTTGATGAAGTCCGGGCAAACACACTCACACGACTCTCAACGTGTACAACAGTGTGTGCTATTATGAGAAGAAGGCTTTATAGAATATAAGAAGGCTTATAGTGGGCTGCCAAAGTAGACTTCTATGACTTTAAATGGATAAACACTCAGCTCCCGCCGGATAAAAGATAGCTATATGTGAGCTAACTAGTGTTTAGAAGTGAGGAAACACTCAAAAGATGTGTATGCAGAATAAAATGGACAGGGCTTCCTCGCCTTTTTCCCTCCCTCTTCTTCTCAAATGGTTGACCCCAAAGCTTGTATATATAGACGGATGGCCGCAGGTACACCTGCGATAGCCGCAGTTGTACCTGCGGCTGGTCGTGATGCATCCGAGCCTCGTTGGTCCCGTCGTCTCGTAGTACGTACACTCATGCACTGTAATATCCGTTCAAACTTGCAGAACTTCAATCCGAACATCCGAACGAGGTATATCTGACCTTCTTCGGACCGCTTATGTCGAGAGTTACGCAATGACATGGATTAGAGGTTGTACGAAGTCAGGAAGAGGGGTCTATGCCCATGGTCTTCAAGCTTCAAATTCTATCCAAAGTACTGTCACACGTAATAGTCACTCGGGATTGTTAATCCTCAGTTCTTGTGGGACATTGTTGGATGGATGTATGTATGTATGAAGTGTTGAGACGACGTGCCATTGTCGAAGGAACAAGATGACGTTTGACTCCTCGTCGGGGTTATCGCCGGTTTGAGTTGAAAGTAGACGTTGCTCAGGGTTATAGCTGAGATTGGACTACTTGTTGGTATGCTGCGATATCATCTTGTTGAGATGGTAAGATGACGTTGTGACTCCTCACCGGGGTTATCGTCGGTTTAAGCGAAAGCGAGCGTTGCTTAGGGTTACATCCCGAGATGGGACCGCTTTGCTTGTTTGTATGTCTCATTGTCATCGTGGATGTTCTGTCACTTTGTTGTTATCTCCGATTCCGAGGTGTGTGTGTTGTGTGGGATGTCTATGGTTGAAGCCGATTGCATATGTTTGAAGCAAGCATTTTCGGGGTTATCGCCAGAACTGCAATGACATCTCTTGGGGCTATCACCAAGGATGGGGTACTACTACTCGATGTTGTCTCTCGGACCTGGGCCCGAGCATCGCGGTGTTATCGCCGAGACGTAATCGCCCTCTCCGGTGTTGTTTTCGGTCTTTTAATCTGCATATCTCGGGGTTATCTCCGAGATTGGAAATGACATTCCTGGTGTGTGTTTCGGGTTTGAATTGATGTTCCCGGATTGTGTTCCGGGTTAGAGCTGAACTTCCGGTAGTATCCGGAATGGATGTAAGCAGTCTTTTAGGGTTATCTCCAAAAGACGAATCTACCCTCCTGCAATGTTAGTAATAGAAGTGCAGAAAATTTCGAGTGTCTACAAGAATTTTGCAGTTTTCTTGCCAATTGAAGGCTTTTGCTTAAGGGTTTTTAATTGTTGCTGCTAAAGGAATCGCTTGAGATTGTGCAAGAGGAATTAACTAAGGTGACAAATAGTGTGCTAGTTATTCTAGCGGACGTGTTGATTTAATTGACTTGAGTTTAGTTGGGAATTCTTGTCCAAAAAAGTTTTTAATGCTCATAGCAAATAGATGTTATAGATCATTGAATGTAAGTGAGATATTAAGTTTATTAAATAACTTAATAGTTAATGTAATAATTAAATAAATAATCATTTAATTATATAAAAAAGGAAATTAGATTGAATGTGAATGTTTTTGTATTATAAATGCGTCAAGTGAATTATTTGATATGTATACATTATATTTATTAAGCGAATTGTTTAATTACAATTTATGGAAAGAAATGGAATAAGTTGATTCAATTAACATGGCTGAGTCATATGTAATCAAGCATGAGGTGGCATCATTTGGGATAATCAAGAGTGACACTAATTCATAACAAGCATGAGATGTTAATGAATTGTGTAAAGTGGAGTCTGTAGTGTTCAACTGATATCTTAAAGGAGTCATAAGAGCTGATCATCCGTCCCATTCCAACTCTTTCTATTCCATCTTGTTGCTCTTTAAACTAATGAACCTACACACCCCATTCGGACCAAACCAAGTTTATGATTCCCTAAGGCTGCTTTGGTTCGGCTAGAAGAGGTCAGAGGTTCCAGAGAATTAAAGTTTCAGCTGGATGGAAGTTTCTAATTGACATTGAAACTACAATTAAGCACTAGTAAACTGAAAATCTGTAGCAAATAGAACGCATGTCATGAGTTTTATAAAGTTTACATAAATTAGTTGGTTATTAGAATTTTAAAGTTATAATTGTGTTATAGTTGGATTGTTGATTGGGATAATACTTAGAAGGAAACTAGTTGTTGTTGTGCGGAATAATAAGGAAGGAGAAATCTGGATTTACACGTGTATAAAGATCCCTGACCTCTGTTCCAAAAATGGGTGCACATGTGATGTTCGACAATATTCTTTTGTTTAAAAGAGGGAATTAGGTAAAGCTATTATTAAGAACGGATATATATATATATATATATATATATATATATATATATATATATATATATATATATATATATAGATATAGAATCGTTAGCCATGGATTGTTTCAATTAACGCCATCCGTCCGGTAGCCCAAAATTAGAGTGAATGATCGAGATGAGGTCCAATCACATCAGTAACACCCCTTTCGAAATATAAAGAGAGGTTACTGTATACAAAACATAACAAAATGATAAATATATAACAAAACTCTAATCCACAAAAGAATAATCTCAAACTGATTAAATGTCTTAGAACAAACCATAATAAATGCCACACTGGCTCAAACCACAATCTGAAATAACTATTACAACTCTAAATAAATCAATGTATCATAGCCTAACAAAATATATCAAAACTATTGGATAGAAGGGAGCTCTCGCCACACTTGCCCTTGATTCTCCTGTTTACTTGTCGGAAGAAAAACACAGCATGAGCCAAATGCCCAATACGGATATAGAATACAATTAATGAACCGAAATAACTAACTCAATTAAATGAAAGGAGACGAAACGAACTGAAACAAAACGAACAAAACTAACACAACGAAATAATAGGCAGAATCAAATGGCTGGGTGTTATTTCATACCAAGCTCAAAACAAAACAGAAATATACCTTAACACACAAGCAAGTCAAATAATGCCACACAAGCAAGTCAAATAATGCCACACATGCAAATCAAATAATGTCACACAGGCAAGTCACACACATTGGACCGCGAATCCAATGCATGTAAAATCAGAAGGTGTGTTTGGCACAAACATCACCACTCCGTAGAACAGAACAGAACAGAAAACTAGGGTCGACCCATATGCCTCTCACAACAAAACACCAAATGGCCAACTCCCAACGGAGCACAAAACGGAGACGTCGTGGACTGATCACACCACCACAGAAGGTGTCATGCCTCGGTGCCAAGAGGACATGCCTGTGGTACCCCCACAGGTGGTTATATCTCAGGTATACCCTACGGTATTCTAACAAAATACTATGTCACAACACATGCGACACAATATTAACACAAATGGGTTTTAATATGTACATGTTAACGGAACGAATCATCAACACAATGTCTTCAAAAATATTAACATGTACTTTCTACAAAAATCAAAGTAAATACAAAAGATGATACACTAGATCAAAAGTACAAACACGAGTTCTAAGTATCAATACCAAGGCAAAACTATCACATGAATTTGAGAAGTAATAATTATGATAAACAATAACTAACTTCGAAACGAGAAATAAAACGAACAAATTAAATTTAATAAGAGTATCGCTGAAGGAGTACAGAATCCGTACCTGGATTAAGTAATGTAATACCCAAAATTATATTCCAAATGTACTCCTTAAATTTCCTCTGCTCGATCTAATAATAAAATAAAATTTTATTACAAATCTAACCATTACTAACATAATATTATTTAATTTTATTAAATAAATTTTTATAACCATTACTAACATAATATTATTTATTTTTTATTAATAAATTTTTATAATTTTAACAAATAAATGAATTCGATTTGAATTAATATACAAAACTTTCAGTACAATTTCTAAGTATAACATTATAATTAGTTATTTATTAAGCTAGCATACTCACTTTATCACCCCACTTCCATCCGAAATCAGATTGCTAAAAAAATCTAAGTTTACATATTGCCCATTATTATAGTTATAATTCATATAAAGACATGCTTACTTTATTATTCACACAATATGAATATATGATTTCTTTTGCCATCCAATCATTATATGTACAATACCATATGATTATAATTATAGACTATAACTAGGAAAATTACAATTACTCACCGAAAAGAATTGGCAACCAAAAGTAAACTGTTCTCCTGCGCCGCCAACACTGCTCCGTTTTTTTTCCTTCTTCGCGTCAGACTTATTATGTGTAAAATTAGGTTTTACTTATTTATTCACTTAAAACAGATTTTATTAATTAGTATATTTGTTAACTCTCCAACTTTTAATAGGATTTTAAAATTACACAATTATAAATTAAACCCCACTTAGTTTTAAGGCCCAAATTGTATTAAATTAATACAATTTAATATTTAATATTTAATAATATTTAATATTTAATATTAAATATTTAATATTTAATATTAATAGCCCACACAATTTAAATAACTAGTTTGACCCAAATAAATGACAAAGTCCAATTAATATGTTTTTAAAACAAAATAATTTTTATTATTTAATATTTATTTATTTATTATATTTTTTTTCGGGTATTACATCACCTACCCCTTAAAAAGGATTCCGTCCCCGGAATCAAAAGAATGGAACGCACCTAATTTTCAAAGAGATGCGGATACTCCGCTCGAATAGACTCCTCCATCTCCCATGTGGCTTCCCGCTCCGAATGATTCCTCCACAGAACCTTAACAAACCGAATTGTCTTCCTTCTCATAATCCGCTCTTGACGATCCAAAATCGCCTCGGCTTGTTCCTCACAAGTAAGATCCTCCCGAATCTTATCGAATGGATATTGCACCACGTGCAATGGATGATAATTGTAACTTTTCAACACCGACACATGGAACACATTGTGCACATGAGCTAGCTGTGGAGGCAAAGCTAACCGATATGCCACTTCACCAACCCTCTCCAAAATCTCAAATGGACCGATATATCACGGACTAAGCTTTCCTTTCAACCCAAATCGTCGAATGCCCTTCCAAGGAGAAACTTTTAGAAACACATGCTTACCAGATTCAAACTCTAAAGTCCTCCTATGCTTATCAGCATAACACTTCTGCCGTGATCGAGCCGACTTCAATTTCTCCTTAGCCACCTCTACCTTTTTCGTAGTGATTTGGACTAACTCAAGCCCTTCTAAATAGCCCTTTCGCCAACCTCATCCCAACAAGTTGGTGACACATCCTACCATACAACGCCTTAAAAGGAGCCATTCCAATACTTGCATGCCAGCTGTTGTTATAAGCAAACTCAACTAGGCTTAAGTAATCATCCCAATTACCAGACCACTCAAGTGCACAAGACCTCAACATGTCCTCTAATGTCTGAATAGTCCGCTCGGATTGCCCATCAGTTTGCGGATGGAAAGAAGTACTGAAGTTGAGCCGAGTGCCCCAAGTTCGTTGAAACCCTTTCCAAAATTTTGAAGCAAACCGTGGATCTCGATCTGAAATAATAGACACCGGAGTACCATGAAGTCTAACAATCTCCTACTGAAAGATGTGTGCCAACCTATCTACCGAGTAACCCTCATGGATATCCAAAAAGTGTGCTGATTTGGTCAATCGGTCCACCACTACCCAAATGGCATCATTCTTCTTAAAAGTCTTTGGCAAACCAGTCACAAAATCCACGTAATATCCTCCCACTTCCACACTGGAATGTCTAACTGTTGCAGCAAACCACTAGCTCGTTGATGTTATATCTTCACTTGTTGACAAGTGAGGCACTTCCCAACATATTTAGCCACGTCTCGTTTCATCCCATTCCACCAAAAATTCTTCTTCAAATCCCTATACATCTTTGTAGAACCTGGATGAATAGAAAATGACGAACTATGAGCCTCACCAACACTGACCTCCCGAATGATTGGATCCACTTGATTTACACACAACCGCCACCCAACCAAATCACACCATGGTCATCAATACGAAACTCAGGCCGCCTTGCTCCTCCTCCATTCTGCGGTCGGACCCCACAACTCCCCATCTTCCTTTTGAGCTTCTTTGACCAGCGAGATAAGAGAGGGCTCCACTCTCATACTCGCCAAATGCCCATCTGAACCTCGTACATACAACCCCAACTCGATCCCCTCCATATCCGAAATAAGCTAAGGTTGTGTAATAAGGGCTGCTACACTCCCTGAACTCTTTTGGCTAAGAGCATCTGCAACCACATTTGCCTTCCTCGGTGATACTAAATCCTAGCATCATAGTCTTTTAGAAGCTCCAGCCAACGCCTCTGCCTCATATTGAGCTCCTTCTGAGTGAAAATGTATTTAAGACTTTTATGATCGGTGAAGATATCACAAGTCTCTCCATACAAATAATGCCTCCAAATCTTTAGGGCAAAGATCACCGCTGCCAACTCCAAATCATATGTGGGGTAATTCACCTTGTAAGGTTTAAGCTGCCTAGAAGCATAAGCAATCACCTTACCGTGTTGCATCAAAACACACCCCAAGCCCTTCTTAGAAGCATCACTATAAATCTGGTAACCTCCCATCCCCGATGGCAATGCAAGTATAGGAGCTGACACAAGTCGTTTCTTTAACTCCTCAAAACTTTTCTCGCGCTCCTCATTCCACATAAACTTCGTGCCCTTTCTCATCAATTGAGTCAATGGTAAGGCAAGCAGGGAAAACCCTTCCACAAACCGCCTATAATACCCTGCCAAACCCAAGAAACTCCTAATCTCTGCCACCGTAGTAGGTCTCGGCGATTTAGTGATAGCCTCAACCTTAGCAGGATCCACCTTAATGCCTTCAGCAGAAACAACGTGGCCCAAAAATGCCACCTGCTCCAACCAAAACTCGCATTTAGAGAATTTAGCATACAACTTCTCTTTCTACAATTTCCCCAACACTGTGCGAAGATGCTCCTTATGCTCTTCCTTAGACTTGGAGTAAACCAAAATGTCATCAATAAAGACAATAACAAATTGGTCCAAGTACTCCCTGAACACCCGATTCAGCAAATCCATAAACACCGCTGGAGCGTTAGTTAATCCGAATGGCATCACCAAAAACTCGTAATGTCCATATCGTGTACGAAAAGCCGTCTTAGGGATATCCTCATCCCTCACCCTCAACTGATGATAACCCGACCTCAAGTCTATCTTTGAAAAATACTTTGCCCCTTGAAGTTGGTTAAACAAGTCATCAATCCTCGGCAATGGATACTGATTCCTGATGGTGATCTTGTTCAACTCTCTGTAATCTATACACAACCTCATAGACCCATCCTTCTTCTTTACAAACAAGACCGGAGCACCCCACGGCGAAACACTCAGGCGAATTACACCACGATCTAACAATTCCTGCAACTGCTCCTTAAACTCCTGCAACTCCAACGGTGCCATCCGATACGGCTCCTTAGAGATAGGCTCCGCACCAGGAACAAGCTTAATAACAAACTCCACTTCTCGCTGCGGTGGCAACCCCGACAACTCCTCAGGAAACACATCAGAAAAATCACGAACAATTGGAACATCCTCAATACGGGACTCACCCTTAGAGGTATCTTTCACAAATGCCAAATACCCCTCACAACCCTTTGCTACCAACTTCTCAGCCTTCAAAGTTGAAATTAACTTCACCACTCTACTCGGCTGAGAACCTTGAAACACGAATTCTGGAGACTTCACATCTCCAAATATAACCTTCTTCGCCTGACAATCGATAGTGGCCTGCTGCTTATCCAACTAGTCCATCCCAAGAATAACATCAAAATCGTGCATACTCATCAGAAGAAGATTAGCCCTATGAATCTTATCCCCAAAACTGATCGCACACCCTCGATACAGATCAGAAATAACAACAAAAGTGCCCATCGGGGTAGCAATAGACATAACAAAATCTAAAGACTAAGATGGCACATCCAGGTGCCAAACAAAAGACTGAGCAACAACATAATGAGTAGAACCTGTATTAAATAAAATAGACGCCTCCCGATTGCCAACTAAAAGAGTGCCGGAAACAGTACCTGGTGCACCTGCCACCTGATTATAAATCAAGGCAAACACTCGACCACCCTGACGCTGACCTCCATTACCACTATTATCACCACCTCCACCATTACCACGTGGCCTGGTACAATCCCTAGCAATATGACCCATCTGTCCACATAAGAAGCATGCACCTGTGAGTCTGTGGCACTGCCTCCCCGGATGATTAGCCCCACAAGTAACACAAGGAGCTATCGGAATAAGATTTGGGTTACCCCCACCAGTTGGTCCCGGATAACGACCCTGATTTTTCCCTGGCGATGATTATGCCCTCACGACGATTACGCCGCTTTGCCGAGGCATCTGCCGATAACCCCTGTTACGATTCTCGCCACGCCATCGCCTCGTTAATACCACGGTTCTTGTTCCATTGACCACCCTGATTTTTCCCATGCTGACCTGAAGTTTGACCCTGCTGGTCATCTCTGTCCCTCTTTTGACTCCCCTCCGATTTAGAAGACCGAAAATCCTGTCGCTCCATCTCAATATTCTTTACTGCATTGGCCACTGCTGACACATCTAAAAACTTGGTGTTAATGAGATATTGCCGATACCTGTAATGGATCTTCCACTTAAACTTCTCTGCCTGTTCTGCTGCAGTCCCTGCTGAGGTTCCCGTAAAGCCTGCCAACCTAGTAAACCTCGTCATGAAGTCCGTGATGGAGTCATCATCTTTCTACCGAATCGACAGATACTCCCTAGCATAGGCCTCTTTATCAGCAGCAGGAAGATACTGTTGATAAAAGACCTCACAAAATTCTGTCCAGCTAAGTGTTCCAACATATCCATCACCCTTTGTTACTTTCACTGCCTTCAAGCTTGTAAGCAACAAGTAACACTTTCTGATTATTCGAGCACGCCAACACATCAAAAATCTTCTCTAAGTGGGCATCCAATTCTCTACATCAATTGGAGTTGGAGCTGAACTGAATGCCTGTGGTTTCTGCTTCTGAAACCTTTCCAACCACACATACATTGGATCCACCTGTTGATTATGACCATCTATATTCCCTTCTTCTTCGTTTGCTTGTGGACCATTATATCCCGAGTTCTCCTGTTCAGGAATTTCTGGCGGCGGTTGCTGTATTTCCTGAACAACCTGTGCCACCAACTGAGGTAAAGCCTGATTCACTGTCTGATTCACCAAGGTAGCCAATTGAGCATTAATATGATCATCAGGTAGCTCATTGGACTGACCTTCACCTCTTCCTCTATTGTTACCTCGCTTCCCAGCAACTCTAGCGGATCTACGAGCCATCTAAGAAAGAGATCACGAACATAAACAAAGTAGATTAGAGACTAATTTGAATATAGATGATATGATAGCTGAACAGAAAATCAAACAGAACAAAAACTTAACACAGAAGTCTACCCATAACTCACAGGTCAAACCTAAATAGGTTTTCTACAAGAAAGAACCTAAGCTCTGATACCAACTCTGTAACACCCCCTTTCCGAAATAGAAAGAGAGGTTACACACAAAACATAACAAAATGATGAATATATAACAAAACTCTAATCCACAAAAGAATAATCTCAAACTGATTAAATGTCTTAGAATAAACCATAATAAATGCCACACTGGCTCAAACCACAATCTGAAATAACTATTAGAACTCTAAATAAATCAATGTATCATAGCGTAACAAAATATATCAAAACTATTGGATAGAAGGGAGCTCTCGTCACACTTTCCCTTGATTCCCCTGATTACCTGTCGGAAGAAAAACACAGCATGAGCTAAATGCCCAGTACGAATATAAAATACAATTAATGAACCGAAATAACTAACTCAATTAATTGAAAGGAGACGAAACGAACTGAAACAAAACGAACAAAACTAACACAACGAAATAATAGGCTGAATCAAATGGCTGGGTGTCATTTCATACCGAGCTAAGAACAAAACAGAAATATACCTTGCCACACAGGCAAGTCAAATAATGCCACACAAGCAAATCAAATAATGCCACACAGGCAAGTCACACACATTGGACTGCGAATCCAATGTATGTAAAATCAGAAGGTGTGTTTGGCACAAACATCACCACTCCGCAGAACAGAACAGAACAGAAAACTAGGGTTGACCCATACGCCTCCCACAACAAAACACCAAATGGCCATCTCCCAACGGATCACAAAACGGAGACGCTGTAGGCCGATCACACCGCCGGAAAGGTGTCATGCCTCGGTGCCAAGAGGACATGCCTGTGGTACCCCCACAGGTGGTTATAGCTCAAGTATACCCTACGGTATTCTAACAAAATACTATGTCACAACACATGCGACACAATATTAACACAAATGGGTTCTAATATGTAAATGTTAACGGAACGAATCATCAACACAATGTCTCCAAAAATATTAACATGTACTTTCTACAAAAATCAAAATAAATATAAAAGATGATACACTAGATCAAGAGTACAAACACGAGTTCTAAGTATCAATACCAGGGCGAAACTATCACATGAATTTGAGAAGTAATAATTATGATAAACAATAACTAACTTCGAAACGAGAAATAAAACGAACAAATTAAATTTAATAAGAGTATCGCTGAAGGAGTACGGAATCCGTACCTGGATTAAGTAATGTAATACCCGAAATTATATTCCAAATGTACTCCTTAAATTCCCTCCGCTCGATTTAATAATAAAATAAAATTTTATTACAAATCTAACCATTACTAACATAATATTATTTAATTTTATTAAATAAATTTTTATAACCATTACTAACATAATATTATTTAATTTGTATTAATAAATTTTTATAATTTTAACAAATAAATGAGTTCAATTTGAATTAATATACAAAACTTTCAGTACAATTTCTAAGTATAACATTATAATTAGTTATTTATTAAGCTAGCATACTCACTTTATCACCCCACTTCCATCCGAAATCAGATTGATAAAAAAATCTAAGTTTACATATTGCCCTTTATTATAGTTATAATTCATATAAAGACATACTTACTTTATTATTTACACAATATGAATATATGATTTCTTTTGCCATCCAATCATTATATGTACAATACCATATGATTATAATTACAGACTCTAACTAGGAAAATTACAATTAATCACCGAAAAGAATTGACAACCAAAAGTAATTTGTTCTCCTGCGCCGCCAACACTGCTCCGTTTTTTTTCCTTCTTCGCGTCAGACTTATTATGTGTAAAATTAGGTTTTACTTATTTATTCACTTAAAACAGATTTTGTTAATTAATATATTTATTAACTCTCCAACTTTTAATAGGATTTTAAAATTACACAATTATAAATTAAACCCCACTTAATTTTAAGGCCCAAATTGTACTAAATTAATTTACCCATCTCTTATTAATATTTATTAGCCCACACAATTTAAATAACTAGTTTGACCAAAATAAATGACAAAGTCCAATTAATATGATTTTAAAACAAAATAATTTTTATTATTTAATATTTATTTATTTATTATATTTTTTTCCTGGTATTACAGCTACTCCCTCTAGCGGCTAGTCAAAACGATCGTGTTTTGACTGGCCGGTAGAGGGAGTAGCGGCCAATAAAAAAAATTGGCTTAATTACTGATTATCTTCATTATTCTCAGTAAAATAAAATAATAAAAAATTAGAAGGATAATTATAAGAATTAGCAATAATTATCTTTATACTTATCCTTATACTTATTAAATGATTATCCTTATACATATTACTTATTAATCAATAAAATAAAATAATAAAAATTATACGGATAATTATAAGGATAATCAGTAATTATCTTTATACTTATTAACAAAATAAGTATGTATAAGAATAATTACCGTTTATCGTGTTATGATTTTTAATTATAAATAAGAAATAGTGATTGAGTTTATATATTTGAGTAGGAATATAATATAAATTCAATCACTATTTCCTATTTATAATTAAAAATCATAAGACGATAATTACTAATTATCCTTATACATACTTATTTTATATATATTTATACATATATATATATAGATCATTTAAATATGACGTATGATGATTAGAAATCATGATTTAGAATGCTAGTTGTAATAATTATAAACATGTATAAAATGTGAGTTATGTGTTATATGTATCTGTTAGATTTATTGGGAGGTCGTGATCAAACTTGCAATAATTTGCATATCAAAGATACAATGTGATTCTCCCGCTATCATGATGATCAAGTCTTGAAGGGTGTTTAAAAGAGAACTTTTAATTGTTTTTCCTTAATTGTATCTATGTTAAGCTGAAATGACAGTTTATGTTGTATGTAAGTTAAATTATGTAAACTTTGAGTTGTGAATAAAGAGTATTCGTTTTAGAAATAAGATGTAATTATATAACTTGCTTAATTTGTATAGTCAAAGTATATGATCATTGTACAATAAGAATGTTAGTATAAATTATGGATATAGTATCCTGCTAGAAAATCTGTCTTGCTTCATAAAGAATATGGTTGATGGATAAAAATCTCAAAGACTTGGCAAAAAGGATTTTTTTATATCCAATTAAAGGTTGAACTTTATGTTCATTTGTGATCTTGAATGAGTACAGATGCTAAAGGTTGCGAATTAGAAGATTGGAATAGCTAAGTTTTAATATTTATATTATTATTGATTGTTATGTACAGTTAGAAGAAAATTGAAATGTGAGGAAAATTGGGGATATGAAAGAAAATTATAAAGAGTTTAAATTTATCCGTAATTTTATTAATTATAATATCAATTAATGATGTAGAGTTAGAAGGAGATATTATTGTTAACGCATAGGATCCAAAGTGAAATAGTCTGGATTTTGGTGATAGTTATGTACAATTAGAAGAAAATTGAAATGTGACGAAAATTGAAGATATAAAATAAAATCATAAAAGTTTTAATTTATCCACAATTTTATTAATTATAATATCACTTAATGATGTAGAGTTAGAGATATTATTAATAACGCACATGATCCAAAGTAAAATAGTCTGTATTTTGGGGGCGTTACAGTGATTGTAACGTCAGAGACGTGATGATTGAGGATTTACAGAAACAAGTTGTAGAGCTAATTTAGCGTCTAGCGGCGCAAAATCTGAGTCGTTGTAGACAGGTTCCGACGGAGGAAGTCTCGCACCTTGATCACGATGAAAAATTCTATGATTCTGAATCAAGTTTTGATAATCCTTACCACCATAGGGGGCAACTGTGGAAACGACGTGATCGTGATGACCGTTGTAGTGATCTGAGTTTTAAAGTGGAGTTACCAGAATTTTTTGGTACGCTGCAAGCAGAGGAATTCATTAATTGGATGAATGAAGTAGAATACATCTTTGAATATAAGGAGGTTGTAAATAACACTAAAGTAAAATTGGTTGCAATCAAATTGAAAGGTAGAGCATCTGCTTTGTGGGAATAAATGAGGTGTTCAAGAAAGAGGCAATGAAAAACTAAAATCATAAAGTGGGAGAAGATGAAGAAAAAAAATGCAGAGTCACTTTCTTCCTTTCGGCTACACTTGGTCTTTGTTCAAGAGATTGCATCTATTGAGACAAGGAATTAGATATGTAGATGATTACACCGAAGAGTTTTATCAATTGATAGCATGAAATGATCTCTCGGAAACAGAGGAACAAATGGTAGCAAGGTATTTAGGAAGATTAAGACAACAACTACAAAATACACTCAGTCTTCATTAACTATTGACAGTTTTTGAGGCATATCAACGAGCATGTGATGCTGAGCAGCAACAAAATAGGCAATCGGTGATGAGGAGCAATGCAAACAATAGACCAACACCGCTGCAACTACCCCATTCTGCACCACAACAACTGCAAAGTAATCCCAAACCTATAACTCGATGTTTTAGATGTGGCGAACAATGACATAGAACGAATGACTATAGGAAACTTGCCAGCTATAAGGGTAATCACGACAACATAAATGGTTATTTCCGATGGAATATTCCGTCAGACTTAAGCATGTTCCATTGACAATACCTTAATTCCGACGGAATATTCAGTCGGAATAGTCAGACGGTCTTAAGAGCGTTGGGATTAAGTCCGTTGACCTTTCGGTCGGAACTAACTAAACTCGACTTAACTAAGGTCGACAAGACATTCGGTCGAGAATAGTTTATTATCGACAGAATAGCATCCGTCGAGGTTATTCTGTTGAATTTAACCCTGCCATGTGGTCAGCCAGCCAAGATTGGAAAGACCTAAAAGTCGACGGAATTCCGTCGAGGATATAGAGATTCCGTTGAGAATAATATTTTTTTTTAAAATGTTTTTTCTGTTTTGGCAATATCCATGGTAATAACCCACATTTTTGTACCTATAAACCTTTTTTTATCTACAACACATACAACATAACTATAACTATCGAACAACATAAATATGAATTACAAAGGCCAACAATAATAAAATTTCTCTAATTTTCCATAGGATATACAAAAGTGATATGTTAAACTAAAGTAAAGATCAACTAAACGAGAAGTTAAGATGTCAAAAACTATCGATCAACTAAAGTAATGATAATGTTATGACTATAACTAAAGAAATTTTAATTATAACTATCGATAAACTAAAGTAATGATAATGTTTAAAATACAATACATTAAACATCAACTAAACTTCAAAAATATACATCACATTAACTTAAACTAAAGTAAATATGTACTAATCATCTACAAAACTAAGTCATGCCAGTACTACTACCCTCGGTGTGAGGAGGATCATCGGACGGGCATCGATGTTGCTGCTCTGGTGTATGAAAATCGTTGTCGTCGTCCAACTGCTCATCATCGTCAGCCCGCTCGTCACCCTGTTGATATAATATAATATAACTCATTAGTTCATATATATGATACAGTTAAAGATAACTAAATAAAAATTAATTAACATACATAATATTTGAATTTAAAACGAATAATATACTTGAGCAGTCGAGGGCTGACTCAATATCAGCCCAAAAGTGTCCATGAGTAAGGTAACCACCATCCGAACAATCTCGCCGCGTATCGCGATGAACTACTCTAGAGGGATACTCGTACTCTCGGCGGTGGCACCAACTGCAACGTCTTAAGCAAGCTGATGGAGGCAAGCACGGCTGAGCAGGTCCTGACGACAGAATATCGGATTCGTATCAAACCTCTTTGAGACCGCGGCCATAACCCTTTGGAATATAGCATCGTCTAAGCGGTGGCTTCAGATATGATGGTCCCGAAACTCTCGAGATCTGTTAGTTAGCTAGAGCCTGCAAAAATACATATAACATGAATAACATTATAAGTTCACTTTATTTATAAACGAGAAATAAACTAAAATATTATACCTCCAGGTAATGTATAGGCTGGTATCCTCGGCAACCCCAACACTCGATTCTGGTCGGTAGTGCTACTAAGAGGATCCAGAGACGCGACCCAAAGAGCCATCTCCTCATCCTGAGATAAATTAATCTTGGGCGGAGGGATGGTGGAATCTAACTTCTCAACATCGCCCTTAGCAGCCTGTAACTTAGCTATACACTGATAACGTAGCTTCTCAAACCGGTCCTGTAATTTAATATATGTACATGTGAGTTAACTTGGTATCATCATATAAATTACGTAATATGATCCTAAATATTAATTATTATAGTAAATATATTACCCGTATAACTAGTGCTGCTAGAGACATCGTCGACGCCGAAGTTGACGCCTTCGGCATATGGACTCTATCCCAAAACTCAACCATAGTAGGAGGTCGGCCCAAGCTCCTCCGCATGGCGTAAGTTATACATTAGTTAATATCACATTACCTTACTAGAGATCCCAAAAATATTAAACTAAACTAAATATAAATACATACCGACTTAACTTCCTGAAACGACTGCGAGCCAGAAGTATGTACAATCCGTAGCTTGCCTCGATTCTTCTTCATCTGGTTGGACTTGGTCTTGAAGGCATCATCATCCCATTACGTACACATGGTAGCCTATGCTGCATCTGATACTTCCAGCGGCTGATGATCTCGTATAGTAGTCCTAGATGATTCTTTAAATGCCCGGGCTGCCCTCTGACGCATCTCGTAAAACCAGCCGATATAGTTATTCAAAATGTGCGCAATAATAACAACATCGCTGATCGCATCAGTGATGTCTGCCTCGTATCTATAATACCTTTATCAAATGGACATAACGTACGTTGGCATCGTACCGCGCGTACTGGCTAAATCGCATGTAGCCAGTCAGGAGATGTGCTAAGAATATGGCGTGTACAGTCGCTTTAGTGACAGAATCCATAATATTAAAACACAATTTAAATGGATTATTTTAATTTATTGATCACAAACTAATATCATTTTAATTGAATATAATATATTATAGTTGAAACCTACACCGACGAGCCGACATCAACACTGACTGTCTCAGGAACTGCCAATTGATGACCTAATAGACCGAGGTTAGGACCTCGCTGATGCCAACATCTAGCATCTGTATGTATATTATAGTTATGACATTGTCAAAAAATAGTAAATGGATGTTTTTTATAAAAAAATTATGAAATAAATGTTATTGGGCCAAAACAAAATTAAATCACTAGCTGATGAAGATGACCCACCCTGGGAGCCATTACCCGATCCTGTACGGCCGCCACCACGACCACCTCCATCGCTATGTCTAGGCATAGCTGTACTACTGAAATAACAGACATAGATGACATTAATTAAATTTTAGTTAAATTATTCTAATAATTGTTTTAAGTAGTAAAATATTTACAAAACACCAATTAGTTACGAAGTAGTACGTCGTCAAACCCGTCAAAATTAAAATCATTTTCATCCTCTGATTCTGTCTCTTTTTCTTGCGTATCAATTTCTTCCTCAGTATCATCTTCTACGACCACATACAGACTGATAACCACATCTTCCTCCACTTTGTTTACATCAGGTACGTCAACGACATCATCTACCACCGCATCATCATCATATAACAATACGTGGCTGGGATTGCTAACTTGTTCTTGCAACGGGTCATCCGTTCTAGACAAATTAGTACCATCAAATGCCCGAGTCTTCGTTGTGACAACTGTATACCAGGGGGTTCTATAATTTACGACATTAGGGGTGTAGTACACTTGAATTGCTTGGCTGGCTAACCACAAATACGTCATCAAACTTTAACTTCAACTTTATATCTACTATGACGATTCTATTACGATCAACTTTAACACCCTTTGCAGTATCAAACCAACAACACTTAAATGTAATGACCTTTTTACCCCCATGATAATTAAGCACAACAACTTCCTCTAATCTTCCTTAATAATTGGACTCAGAATCCCCGTAACAACTTCCCAACACAACAACGCCAGAGTTGAGTGATGTCAATTCATTCAAGTCATCAACCTTGAATCTATACCCATTAACTATGCAACTTGGAAATGAACTAATAAGTTTGTGCGGGCCTAAAATGACATCTCTAATATGCTTAGAAGAATTTTCTTCTTCAACCCTTCTCTTAAACCACTGTTGAAAATTTTCATTAGTGAATGCTTCCATCTGCACTGTAGTCATCCCCGGGTTAGAAGCATGCGCTTCCGCTTCGAATGAACTGCATACACTAATAATATATTATTTAATTGTTGAGTAAAGTTAGATATTAAAGCTTCAACTTGAAATAATACATATTTAATGTACGACGATACTTCAGGCATATTTAGAAGGACATATGTTGGTACAATCTTCAAAACTATATCGGTTAGGTAAGTTCTCATCTTATGTCCAAATGGTTTAGCTAGATAAGTGAATACAACCAACTCATCAGAACGAGATTGGGGATCGACGACCTCATTCCAACTTAAATGGTTGTGCTTCATTGAGACTACATCATTGAAGTACAACGAGCAGAAGTTGACAAGCTCTTCCTCCGTATAGCGTTCAGCAATTGAACCTTCTACACGAGCTTTATTTTTGACTTTTTGTTTAATCGACCCATATACCTGAAATACGATAGTATCAAATAAATTAATTATAAAGATGAAGATTATTGAATAACGCAGGTGATATTACCTCTCAAAAGGATACATCCATCGATATTGCACCGGTCCTCGAAGCTTAATTTCATATAGCAGATGAATAGGCAAATGCTCCATCGAGTCAAACAACCCCGGTGCTAAGATCATTTCGAGCTTGAACATTGTCAACACTATGTTTTTCTCCATCTTCTCCACATCACTGTACCTTATAATAGTTGAGCAAATATCCTGAAAGAAATTTGAAAGTGCGGTAAAGGCATCATTAATATTCATTGGTAACTAATGAGTGGGTTTTATACCCAAGAATTGAGTGCATTTGAGCTTAATCTTTTGGTTGGTTTTTAAGTGTGATGTTTGCATTTCATAAATTTTATGTTATTTTGTAGGCTATAACATGGCATTGGCATAAAGAAGCAAGGAAAAGCAATTCAGGCATCTTTTGGACTAAAATATGCAAGCAAATGCAAGAAGGGAAGATTGTAGGGCTTTTAACACCAATTTGGATGCATGTTCTTGACTTAAAAATTGGATTTTATTATATATCTACTTCTTAGCTTTCCAGAACATTTTGAATCGTCCCAATCAGAGTTTGGATGCGAGAGTTATGGTCTTTTTATCAACAAAGATTATAGCTTAAAGTTGTTCTGCTTACAATTTACATAACAGTCACTTGAAGCCAAATTTTGAACTTGATCCGACGAGAATCTGTCAATTATCAAGAATAAAAGTTATAACTCTCATTGAGATCTTTGATTTGATAGGTAACAAGCCCCGTAACTCCTCCCGGATCAAACGTTATGACTATTTTACCAAAGGACGTCGCAGCAGAAAACTGATCGGAGTGGGGCGCGCCAGAAATGAACTAGGAGCGACACGCGCATGGGCATCTTTGGACCATCGATTTTTTCCCATCAGAAGCGGGACATGCCCAAATTGGCCTAGGAGAAAGCGTACTGGCACGCTTTGACGAGGAGAGAGCTGATTTGGGTGTTATATTGTCCACTTTGAGCTAGAATAGGATTATTGGTTGCCTAACTTGCTAGGGTTTCCATTAGGATTATAAATACTTGATTACAACTTGGATTGGAGAGAATTCTTCTGGACTTTTGACTATAATTCATTGAGAGCCATCTTGTGGAGACTTGGAGATTGCATTGGAGAACATTAAAGGTAGAGATTGAAGCTTGGAGATCGGAGATTCCTCGATAGAGTTTTTTTTCTTCTCTTAAATTCATTATCTATACTTATGATGCTGTTTAATTTTGATCTTCTTGTTTCTATTATGATGATGAACTAAATTCTTAATTAGGGATAAAATGGAACCTTTTGCAATTCATTAATTCAATTATCATTATTTTCATTTGTTGATCCTATTGAGTTGATTATTATATTTTGTGCTTAATCTATTAATTGTTTAGCTAATAATTAATTTGATATCTTTGATCGAATTGAAAGAGGAAATATTAGATTAGATCTGAATATAATAACGTAAGAATTTGTTGATTCTTCTTAAGGATAACATAACAGTGTATAAGACGAAAGTACTTGTATGCCATGTGTAACTGTGTTAGGAGTTTGTGCTTAATGAATCTATTTTAAGTGTCTTGCACGAAAGTAGCAAAATAACTGAACTAGGTCTTTTTATTAATCATTGACAGATATTAATAAATTGATAGGCAATCCTAGTTGACAATTCATTGGATTAAATAAGTGGAAATAAGCTAAGGCGATTATTGTTGAGCAATTGGGGAAATTTTATCCATACATCTTTATCATCTGGTGATCAATAATTGTTAGTTAATTTAGTATTCTTTTTATTTGTTCTTAATTAAAATAATTTTCACAAAATAATTGGAGTGACTGTTTAAGTGAATTTAAATTGATAAAAACTTGTTAATTAGATTAATTGTTAGTAATTGTTCTCTTTGGGTTCGACAACCTTTCTTATCACTTTATTACTTGATTGATCGTGTGCAATTGAGCGTATTTTTCATTATATAAATCGGATAACAAGTTTTTAGCGCCGTTGCCTGGGAACGGTTCTAATAATTATTTTGTTATTAGTTTTTATCAATTTAGTTTATTTAAACTTTTTTTGTTTTAATTTTTTTCTTCTTTACGAGGTATATCATGGCTCATTATAATTATCAATGGCCTTATCCAAGAATGACTCAACCAAACGCAACAGGGATATATGAACTCGATGAGTTGTCAGCACAGATGGAGACACTTTAGGTGATTTGTGATTATTGTGCTGGACCCCATCCGAGTCATCAATGCACCATCAGTTTCGAGTCAATGCAGTACGGTGGCAACTTCAGTGACTACTCCAATAATTATGCCTATCCCAACAACTATCAACAGGATTGGGAGTATCATTCAAATTTCTCTTGCCAACAACAAGAAAAAAAACTAGAACTAAAAGATCTTCTAATCAAGTATATAAAAGAGAATGATGTGAGACCCCAAATTTTATGAATAAAGATTTAAATTTCTCAAAATATTTTTTTTTGAATATTATGGTGTGGATTTGATATAATGTTATAGTTGTAGGTAATATTTATAAAATTTGCAAAGTATGCAAGTTGTTATATAATATTTGATTGGTCGGGGAATATTCTTTTTGTCGGGGAATATCCGTACGACGACACAATCATTGGGGGACCCCACAACAGAAGTATTGTCGTAGTTAGAAAACGACAGAATTATTGTTGGTGCTTTCACAATCAAAGCAAACGTGCAAGTATACACGGTCAACAAGTAATAGAGTGATAAGATGTGTCGATCCCACAGAGAATTCTAATTAATAAACTCCAACTACTAGCACTATATCAATTTAATTTTATTTAAACAACCAATAATTGTGATTTTTAGATTTAAGAAAACTAAATTAAACAACGCAAAAAGATTATTCTAAAAGAAAGCAAATAAACAAAACTAAGATTTGATTGAATTCAGATAAATAAGGATTAAGACTCCAATATCCCCAATTATGACTTATAAATCAATTATTCAATTATCCCAATTATTATATCTACTGAATTGTTAACAGAAATTCTCAAATGCCAAAAGCCCTTTTCCAAGTGATTAATTGCCTTCTATTTAACCCATATTAATTTTGCTATATTCCTATGCAAAATAATTGAATTAAACTTGTTACAATCCCAATTCCTTATGTGTTACATGCGGCAGACAGATATTTCCATTCTATTTACAAACCTAATTATTCACTGTGCAAATAACTAAGTCACATATCACCATCCCAGTTCTAACCCTAGAATTCCTCTTCCAATTCCTTCTAGAGTAACAATGTAATTATTGGCCAGATAATTAATCAATCAGCACAAAGCAAGATGAACAATTCACTTCAACATAAATAATTGGAATAAATCAAATAATCAATTCATAACCATAAAAGGTTCCATTGGAATCTTAATTAAAGAAATTAGTTCATAACGAAAATCTAAATCAACAATAATTGAAAAATCATCCTTAATGAATTACACAAATTAAAAGAATAAAGAAGAAGAAGAACTCCAAGTCCAAGTCTTCAAAATCTCCTCTTGCTCCTTGATCAATCTTCCAATTGTGTAGAAGAGTCCCCTAATTCAATGTAAATAAACCTTATATACTTCCCATCTTGTTCCACAATCCAATTCCCAATCAACCTCTCCAATAATCCCCACTTAAATGCCCTTTAAAACAAATCAACGCCTAGTCAAACGCCCGCTTCAAATTCAACTAGAGTTTCGAGCCAGTACCCATTTGGGATTAACAAAGGATAGGCGCCCGTGCTGGGGGAGCGAGGAAGTGCCAATCATGCCCTATTTTAGCTCCAATTCTCCCAAGTGTTCTCACCGCTCCCAAACCTACAAATCAAAACCTAAACACAATAAAAATGCTACTAAAAGACTCGAGAATACACAAATCTAAGCCCAAGTATATCCGATTCATGGGTATATTACCTCATCATCAAATACCCCAAAACTTAAATCGTTGCATGTCCTCAAGCAACAAAACACAAACAACACGAAAACAATACAAAAACGAAAAACCATGCAAATGAAAACTAACTAAATGAACTTAATCCAAGCAATCCAATAGCTCATGTATATCCACAGGCCTCAGAAAAATCACAAAAACATGCTAATACATCATGTTAAAGCAGATCAATAATATCCCAACAATCAATGAATCCAAATCTGTTATTACTGATATTGTGAGTGTGTGTTCAACAACCATACTAACCAATGAAAATCACAAATATAAAAGATAATAGCTTTCTTAATAAGCATAATATAGTTTCAACTCGAGAACTCATCAAATTAACTTGATTCGACTGAAATTAAATAATCACCAAAATCCAGGGGTCAAAGTGGAGTACTTATGCTTTTTTTTTCTATAATGGGGGCTTTTTGCACTTTTCCTGCTTTATTGTATATATATATATATATTTTTTTTTCTCATGACTATGCATTGTCTTATTCCCTTAGGCTTTTCAGTGTTACCTTAACGAGCTTTCGACCAACGACTCCCAAGTCATTAAGACCTTAGGGCACTAGGTATAAAGACAATCCCTTCGAGCTTACTTACTCAAGTAACAAAGGCCACAAAACTAGACAAGCATGCCACGATGTTTATTCTTTTTTTTAAAGCTTATATACTTCAAATATTTTTCCCCCAAACTTGAGTTCATATCTAAATTCAGTCTTCACTAGCTATTTAACTTGTTCCTTCATTTAACTAGCTTTTATCCTTTAGAACTTTATTATCTATCCATTTAAACTATCATAGCCAATATGGTCATTGTTCAAAACGTTCCATCCTTATGATATCAGTGTCAAACAGATAAAGATTTAAATTATAAGAAGAAATCATATCACTAACTTAACAATCCTTACTAGACTTGTTCATGCAATTTTAATTTCATCATTGGCCCCAAATATACGTACTATCAAAGGCTGGAATTAACATGCAATCCTAAATGCAACATTAATAACAATCAAAGCATCCACACACTATTAACAATCACAATCTACTAATGCAAATAAAAATAAACTACCCCCAAACTTATCTAGAGAAATGTCCTCATGCGAAAAATAAAGCAAAAATAAAATAGAGGACTTCCCTGACGAGCTTATGCCTCGACTGGAACATCATCACCCTCGCTCAACTCTAGATCGGAAGGGGGAAATATGGACAGAATTGGGGCAGTGGGGAACTGGCTGAGATTAACAATCGGGAACAGCTGGGCGTTCATGGCATTCTGAGCTGGAAACTGATCAACCAAATATTTATAGATCACATCTTGACATTTAGAGAGGTGGACATTTTGGGCTTCCAGATTGTAAAACCATCCGTTTATTTCTCGCTGGACTGCTTCTGGGACCACACCACGATAAACTGCTGACGAAGGACCATAAGTAGGTGGAGCCTGAGGTGGTGGGCTTTGAGAAGCTTTAACTTGAGGAATTATGAAACCCAATCCCCTAGGGTGGTTCTCCCCACCTGTCCACACTTTATTCCTGCTGATCAACTTGTGGTCCAAAATGGGCATTGGCGTTTGAATCATCTCATCTGATTTGGTAACCCTCCTGTGGTCCCTCCTCGGGATGCTCGGAGAATAGACTGCTTAATAAGATGGCCTATATCAATTTTGAAGCTTTTGATTATTGAGTATAAAAGCACTGCTCGCTCCCTGGTGACATGACTCACATGGGTGTATGGCATGAGTTTGGCGCTGATAAACGCATACCACGCCTTCCCATATAAGCTGAGGTTAGAGAGTGGAAAGGTCATGCTTCTGCGTTCATGCACTGTCCATGTGGTACCCGGTTGACAAAGTTCACGAATTATCTTCTCATAATCCGGCCCATCACTCACAAGCCGTGCGTACTCGTCGTTCAGACCCTCTAATGGCAGTTGATAGCACCCGTTTAAGTACTCTTCGCAAATTTTAACCGTTTTGCCCAGTACAAACACCCTATAGTGGAAATTTTAGGGCACGTTGGCGTAGAACTCTTTAACTACTGCAATGACTGTTGGTTCTGGTTGTTCGGTCAGGGTGAACCAATTCCGCTCAGCTATTATAACTACTATTTCTCCATCCTTTGATTGATCGGGTCTCAAACCACGTTCTAGGACTAATGAGCGAGTAGCCATGCGGTTGTAGCGTTCTTGAGCCACGACATTGACAAACCGGCGGCTGCCAAATTTTGGAGGTGGAGTTGAAGCGGTCCCGGAACCTTCGCCACGTTGACGCTTGGAAGCTATGTACAAAGTTTTGCACGGAAAGACATACACATGTATTAGAATTGGGCATATCTCGAATATGTATACATAGACCTTGAACACAACCCCCAACTTCAATTTATGTGCATTGGGATTACATGGTTGGGGGTTCGGCATGATACAAAATAGCAAGAAACTGCACAATTATACCGATTAGATTCATGTAATCTTCAACTTCTATAATCGGCAAAAGAAATACGCAATATTCCCACAAGTGTTGTCATGTATAGCGTAAAAAAAAAATTTATCCATGTATACAACAATACTATGAGCCACTCTCCTATAATAGTGATTAATAGGTGTGACATTAAGCCTATACTATTGTGGTGGCAAGATGGCAAGTCAATACAGTGTGAGGATATGGAACATGTGCAAATTTAACCATTAGCATTGAGTCAGGCAATTTATCGAACACGTAATGTGCAACCCATAAATTGCTTTGAATCACACTAGTTTTCTAATAATTTATACCTCTATCATCACATATATATGAATTTCCCATCAAAAGAAATATTTGATATTCAATATAAGAAGGATTAAAAATCCGTGCTCTAGGGGTAGGATAATGTAAATCAAGATGAATGTTAACTCACCAATTTCACCATCAACAAGGGTGTGTTCCCCAATAATATGAATGTAATTTAAGACATACCTTTGACGATGAACGTGAGAGATGGGAATTACTGAACACAATGATTACAGAAAAAAAGATGTGAAATTGTGTCTTTGAGTTTCGCAGATATTCCCATTCCAAGTTTCAGTTACCTTATGAGCGTCTTAGAGATGTGTAAGAGAGTTTGGGAGAAGAGTATGAAGACGTGAGGACATTAGAAGAACAAGAGTTGTAACCGTTCAGTTGTTTCATTCTTGTAGGATTCCTTTTTAAAACCGAATTGCCTTAGAAGGCGCTATTTTCTTGAGGTTGGGTATTTGGGCGCCAAGCAATGATTGAGCTTTAGTCTCGGTCTTGGTATTTACTGTAAGTACATAAGAATCCGGTATTTGGGGTGATATAAGGCAAGATGTCGAGGTAGGAGTCCTAGCGGTGGCTCAGAGAACACGTATGGATGAGCGTCGGGGCGCTATGAACCCGTAACTCCAAGAACCTTCAGCACCGGGGTGCTTGGATATAGACTTATTATAGCACCGGGGCGTTTGGACCTTGTTTCTTCATGTTTTGCCTGCCATGTTCCTGTCCTGCACACATGGGGATTTTGTGACTTAATCTACCAAAATGTTTACTAGCAATACTAAAGGACTAAAATAAGGAAATATTATGAAACTAAATTGAATAAAATAAAAACTAAATGGGCTGCCTCCCGATAAGCGCTTAGTTTATAGTCGTCAGCCCGACTTTTTCGTTGTGCTCAATTGTTCACTGGTTCGGCGAGGTACATGGCCGTAGTTTGACGATCAATAGGACCACTCCAATAATGTTTCAGTCGTTGACCGTTAACCTTGAATGTACGCTTTGAAGCCAGTTCCTCGACCTCGATATTTCCGTGTGGTGCGATAGATACAACCTTAAAATGTCCCGACCAACGAGATTTCAGTTTCCCAGGAAATAAACGCAATCTTGAGTTGAAAAGCAAGACTTGTTGGCCCGGTTCAAATGTCCGATCAAGAATCTTCTTATCATGCCAAGCTTTGACTTTTTCCTTGTAGAGTTTTGCGTTTTCATAGGCATTGAAATAGAATTCGTCCATCTCATTCAATTGTTGCAACCTTTTCTCACCCGCTGCTTGTAAATCAAAGTTAAGTTTACTAATGGCCCAATGTGCACTGTGTTTTAATTCGACCGGGAGATGACACGCCTTTCCGTAGACCATTCGATAAGGTGACATGCCGATCAGATTCTTATATGCTGTTCGATATGCCCATAGAGCATCGTCAAGATGCAAAGACCAATCTTTTCGTGACGGATTGACCACCTTTTCCAGAATTCCCTTGACCTCCCTATTCGAGACCTCTGCTTGACCATTGGTTTGGGGATGATACCCGGCTGCAATTTTATGACGAACCCTATACTTTACCAGTAATTTTGTGAACTGCTTATTACAGAAATGAGTTCCCTCATCACTTATTATCGCCCTTGGCATCCCAAATCATGTGAAGATGTTTTTCTTTAAGAATTGGAGAACAACGTTGGCATCATTCGTGGGTAAAGCTGCGGCTTCTACCCATTTGGAAACATAATCAACCGCCAACAGAATTTACTGATTATTAAAAGATGATGGGAACGGTCCCATAAAATTAATTCCCCATACGTCGAACAGTTCTACCTCCAAAATTAAGTTGAGTGGCATTTCATTGCACTTGGAGATATTACCTACGCGTTGGCATCGATCACATTTCAGCACAAAGAGTTAAGCATCCTTGAATAAAGAAGCCCAGTAAAATCCTGATTGTAACACGTTGGCCGCTGTTCGATCACCGGAATAATGGCCTCCATAATCTGATGAGTGGCAATGACCCAATATGCTGTCCATCTCTTCATGTGGCACACAACGTCTAATCACTTGATCCGTGCATGCCTTAAACAGAAATAGTTCATCCCAATAGTACTGCTTAACATCGTGGAGGAACTTCTTTCATTGTTGTGAGTTCAAATCCGGTGGTAACACTTTAGCAACCACGTAATTCACATAATCAGCATACCAAGGCAATATTGGGGTCACTTGAAGAAGCTGTTCATCCAAAAATTTCTCATTGATTATGACATTGTCTTTTTGCTGGACTTCTGCATTTTCCAACCGAGAAAGATGATCGGCCACTTGATTTTTTGTACCTTTTCTATCCCAAATCTCCAAATCAAACTCTTGCAGCAATAGTACCCATCGTATTAACCGTGGTTTAGTGCCTTTCTTCTCAATCAGATATTTAATGGTAGAATGATCCGTGTAGACAATTACCTTGGTCCCAATCAGATATGCTCTGAATTTGTCGAAGGCAAACACAACTGCAAGCAGTTGTGTAGTTCAATTGAGTATCTGTCAACGTCTTGCTGGAGTAGTAGATTGTGTGAAAAATCTTGTCATGTCGTTGTCCCAATACTGCTCCAACTGCGTAGTCGCTGGCGTCGCACATCAATTCGAACGGTAAAGACCAATCGGGCGCCATAATAATTTGAGCGGAGACCAACTTCTTCTTTAATACCTCAAATGCCTCAATACATGGATGATCCATCTTGAAAGGCACATCTTTCTCCAACAGGGAACATAAGGGTTTTGAAATCTTGGAAAAATCTTTAATGAAGCGTCTATAGAAACCCGCATGTCCCAAGAAGCTCCGGATTCCCTTCATAGATGATGGAGGAGGTAATTTCTCAATTGTCTCAATCTTTACTTTGTTTACCTCTAACCCTGCTTCAGAAACCTTATGCCCTAGAATAATCCCTTCTTTCACCATAAAGTGACATTGTTCCCATTTAAGAACCATATTAGTCTCCACGCATCGTTTCAACACTCAAAATCAGATTTTTCAAACATAGATCAAAGCTATCATCGAACACAGAAAAATCATCCATAAATACCTCCAAATTTTTCTCGACCATATCAGAGAAGATCGCCATCATACACCGTTGAAAGGTTGCCGGCGCATTACATAAACCAAAGGACATACGCCGGAATGCAAACGTACCATATGGGCATGTGAATGTAGTCTTCTCTTGATCCTCCGGTGCTATGGCAATTTGATTATACCCCGAATATCCATCCAAAAAATAGTAAAATTGATGTCCCGCTAGCCTATCCAACATTTGATCAATGAATGGCAAGGGGAAGTGATCCTTACGAGTGGCTTTACTTAGTTTATGGTAGTCCATGCATACTCTCCATCCTGTAACTGTTCGAGTAGGGATGAGCTCATTCGCTTCATTCTTCACCACTATCATACCCCCTTTCTTTGGTACACATTGTACAGGACTCATCCATAAACTATCTTAGATTGTGTAAATAATGCCGGGATCCAACCACTTTATAATCTCCTTTTTCACGACATCCTTCATAATGGGGTTTAGCCTTCTTTGCATCTCAATGGTTGGTTTTTCCCCCTCTTCCATTAAAATCTTGTGCATGCAATAAGATGGGCTAATTCCCCTAATATCCACTATGGTCCACCCAATTGCTGTTTTGAACTCACGTAGAACCCGTAACAGTTTCTCCTTTTGTGTGTCAGTTAACTTCGTTGAAACAATAACTGGTAGGGTAGCGTCTTTTCCCAGATAAGCATACTGCAGATGAGATGGTAGTGGTTTTAAGTCCAACACCGGTGGCTCTTCTATCGAGGGTTTGAACTTTTTACCTTCCATTTCGGGCCTCTAGAGGGTATCGAATGATTGATTGCTTTTCCAGAAGACTGATGGTATATCTAGCCATTTGACATACTCTACGTCATCTTAAATTCTGGAATCGTCTGTTCCAAGCAAAATGGATTCAAGCGGGTCCTCCGAGTAATTTCCACTGAACTTGTGATTAATCAATTCCTCCATGATATCAACTCGCAAACATTCACCTTTTTCTTTCGGATAAGACATTGACTTGAAAACATTAAAAGTGACCTGTTGATCTTCAACACGCATCGTCAATTCGCCTTTTTGAACATCAATCAATGTTCTTCCTGTTGCCAAGAAGGGTTGCCCAAGAATGATCGGGATTTCGCTGTCCACTTCACAATCCAAGATAAAAAATCCGCGGGGAAGATAAATTTATCCACTTTAACTAAAACATCCTCAACAATACCTCGTGGATATGTAACCGATCTATCTGCTAACTACAAACTGATATTTATTGGGCATAGAGCCTGAAGTCCAAACTGGCTATAGACGGATAATGACATCAGATTTATACTGGCCCCCAAATCACACAATGCTCTTCCCGAGAATTGATTTCCAATTTCACATGGTATATTAAAGCTACCTGGATCCTTAAGCTTCGGTGGTAACTTATTACGAATGATCATATTTGCATTCTTGATTAATGCCACTATTTCAAACTCACCCAAATTCCTCTTCTTCGACAAAACTTCATTCATAAACTTGGCGTAACTCGGCATTTGTTCCAAGGCTTCGGCAAAGGGAATGTTAATGTGCAGTTTTTTGAAGATATCCAAAAATCATGAAAACTGCTTATCCAACTTGGATTTCTGAAATCTCTGCGGATACGGTATGGGAGGCATTGTGCTGGTTGGTTTTGAATCTTTCTGCTGTGAGGTCTCATCTTGACATTTTTCGGTGTCCACCACTTCTTAAATTTCAATTGATGCCTTATCCCTTTTTTCCCCATCCTTTACTGTCTCTTGCAATTCCTTTCCACTTCGTAGGGTTATAGCCTTACAATGCTCATTTCTGCCCGAGTTTTTCTCTGTATGACTCGGAAGTGTTCCAAGTGGTCGGTTATTAAGTGCATGCGCTATTTGCCCCACTTGATTTTCTAGATTCTTGATCGACGCACTTAGGCTTTGTATATTCAGCTCTGTTTGATTAAATTTCTTTTCATGTTCCTCGTGTTTCTTTTCAGAAGCTTTAATAAATCTCTCTATGGTTTCTTCCAAACTTGATTTCCTCTCTGATTGTTGTGTCTGATTATGAAACCCGGATGTGTTTTGTTGTCTCGGCGCTTGAGCTTGAGCTTGGTTGTTACTCCATGAAAACCCCAGATGATTTCTCCAACCCGGATTATAAGCATTTTGATTCGGATAAGGCTGGGTAGACCGACTATAGCTCCCTACGAACTGTGTTGATTCAGGATTTATTGTACATTGATCCGTAGCGTGACCCCCATCACATAATTCACAAACCATCACTACCTGTTGTGTGGATTGTGGACGCCATATTTCCATCTGCTTAGCCATTGCGACCACTTGTCCTGTTAATGCTGTCATCGCATCTACATCATACTTTCCCACTATTTTTGGAGGATTAGACCTAGTCATGGGCCAGTGATAGTTGTTGGTGGCCATTGCCTCTAACAACTGATATGCCTCATCAAAACTCTTAGACATGATCGCTCCCCCTGCTGCTACATCAATACTAGCCCTCGTGGACGTGTGCAAACCATCACAAAATATCCCTAACTGCATCCACTGTGGAATTCCGTGGTGTGGGCACTTACGGAGCATATCCTTAAACCTTTCCCATGCCTCATATAACGATTCTGAATCAAATTGTGCGGAAGTGTGTATTTCGTTCTGTAGTTTTGCAGACTTCGCTGGGGGGAAAAACTTAGCTAAAATTTTTTGAGCTAAGTCATCCCAGGTGGTGATTAAGCCAGGAGGCTGAGAGTGTAGCCAGCTTCGCGCTTTATCTTTTAAGGTAAACAGGAACATCCTCAACCTTGTAGCATCTTCCGATACATTGTTAAATTTGAAGGTGTCGCAAACTTCCAAGAAACTTAAGATATGCTCATTAGGATCATCTATCGAACTACCCCCAAACTGGCATGTATTCTGAAGCATTTGAATTGTTCCCGGTTTAATCTCAAAACTGTTTGCATTGATCGCCGACCTCCTAATACTCGACTGTATATCCGAGACATTCGGCATGGCATAGTCCCTAAGTGATTTCTGGTCATTCCCTGCCATGTTCACTAGAATTTCTTGTTCTGCCAGTTTTTCTTCCTCAGGTGTACTGCACTAGTCTATTGCACTTTTCGGAACTTCCTTTCAATATAGTCTGTATAAGGAAAAAGTTCCTTTCTCACCCTTGATCTAGTGAGCATACACTCGCAAAGAATTCCTGCAAAGACAAGAAGAAAAATAAGTAACGTTTAAATTAAGACGAAATTGATTATAACTAATATGGAATTAATACTAATAAAGAAATTCCCCGGCAACGACACCAAAAACTTGTTGGTGCTTTCACAATCAAAGCAAACATGCAAGTATACACGGTCAACAAGTAATAGAGTGATAAGATAGAGTGTCGATCCCACAGAGAATTCTAATTAATAAACTCCAACTACTAGCACTATATCAATTCAATTTTATTTTGTGATTTTTAGATTTAAGAAAACTAAATTAAACAACGCAAAGAGATTATTCTAAAAGAAAGCAAATAAACAAAACTAAGATTTGATTGAATTCAGATAAATAAGGATTAAGACTCCAATATCCCCAATTATGACTTATAAATCAATTATTCAATTATCCCAATTATTATGTCTACTGAATTGTTAACAGGAATTCTCAAATACCAAAAGCCCTTTTCCAAGTGATCAATTGCCTTCTATTTAACCCAAATTAATTTTGCTATATTCCGATGCAAAATAATTGAATTAAACTCGTTACAATCCCAATTCCTTATGTGTTACATGCGGCAAACAGATATTTCCATTCTATTTACAAACCTAATTATTCACTGTACAAATAACTAAGTCACATGTCACAATGCCCAGTTCTAACCCTAGAATTCCTCTTCCAATTCCTTCTAGAGTAACAAGGTAATTATTGGCCAGATAATTAATCAATCAGCACAAAGCAAGATGAACAATTCACTTCAACATAAATAATTGGAATAAATCAAATAATCAATTCATAACCATAAAAGGTTCCATTGGAATCTTAATTAAAGAAATTAGTTCATAACGGAAATCTGAATCAACAATAATTGAAAAATCATCCTTAATGAATTACACAAATTAAAAGAATAAAGAAGAAGAAGAAGAACTCCAAGTCAAGTCTTCAAAATCTACTCTTGCTCCTTGATCAATCTTCCAATTGTGTAGAAGAGTCCCCTAATTCAATGTAAATAAACCTTATATACTTCCCATCTTGTTCCACAATCCAATTCCCAATCTACCTATCCAATAATCCCCACTTAAATGCCCTTTAAAACAAATCAACGCCTAGTCAAACGCCCCTGCTCAGTCAACTAGAGTTCCGACCCAGCGCTGGGATTAACAAAGAATAGAGCGCCCCGGTGCTAGGGAGCAGGAAGTGCCAATCATGCCCTGTTTTAGCTCCAATTCTCCGAAATGTTCTCCCCGCTCCTAAACCTACAAATCAAAACATAAACACAATAAAAATGCTACTAAAAGACTCGAGAATACACAAATCTAAGCCCAAGTATATCCGATTCATGGGTATATTATCCAATCGTCAAATACCCCCAAACTTAAATCGTTGCATGTCCTCAAGCAACAAAACACAAATAACACGAAAATAATACGAAAACGAAAAACCATGCAAATGCAAACTAAGTAAATGAACTTAATCCCAGCAATCCATTAGCTCACGTATATCCACAGGCCTCAGAAAAATCACAAAAACATGCTAATACATCATGTTAAAGCAGATCAATAATATCCCAACAATCAATGAATCCAAATCTGTTATTACTGATATTGTGAGTGTGTGTTCAACAACCATGCTAACCAATGAAAAGCACAAATATAAAAGATAATAGCTTTCTTAATAAGCATCATATAGTTTCAACTCGAGAACTCATCAAATAAACTTGATTCGACTGAAATTAAATAATCACCAAAATCCAGGGGTCAAAGTGGAGTACTTATGCTTTTTTTTTTCTATAACGGGGGCTTTTTGCACTTTTTCCGCTTTATTGTATATATATATATATATATATTTTCTCATGACTATGAATTGTCTTATTCCCTCAGGCTTTTCAGTGTTACCTTAACGAGCTTTCGACCAACGACTCCCATGTCATTAAGACCTTAGGGCGCTAGGTGTAAAGACAATCTCCTCGAGCTTACTTACTCAAGTAACAAAGGCCACAAAACTAGACAAGCATGCCACGATGTTTATTCTTTTTTTTAAAGCTTATATACTTCAAATATTTTTCCCCCAAACTTGAGTTCATATCTAAATTCAGTCTTCACTAGCTATTTAACTTGTTCCTTCATTTCATTAGCATTTATCCTTTAGAACTCTATTATCTATCCATTTAAACTATCATAGCCAACATGGTCATTGTTCAAAACGTGCTATCCTTATGATATCAGTGTCAAACAGATAAAGATTTAAATTATGTCAAGAAATCATATCACTAACTTAACAATCCTTACTAGACTTGTTCATGCAATTTCAATTTCATCATTGGCCCCAAATATACGTACTATCAAAGGCTGGAATTAACATGCAATCCTAAATGCAACATTAATAACAATCAAAGCGTCCACAAACTATTAACAATCACAATCTACTAATGCAAATAAAAATAAACTACCCCCAAACTTATCTAGAGCAATGTCCTTATGCAAAAAATAAAGCAAAAATAAAACAGAGGACTTCCCTGATGAGCTTATGCCTCGGCTGGAACATCATCATCCTCGTTCAACTCTAGAAATCTGAGGCGAGAATTAGGCGGGGGGGCTGGGCGGGTGAGATTAACACCGAGAGCGACTTGGCGTTCATGACATCTGGTATAAAACCGATCAACCAAATATTTGTAGATCACATCTTGACGTTCAGAGAGGCGGACATTTTAGGCTACCAGATTGTAAAACCATTCGTTTATTTCGCGCTGGACTGCTTCTGGGACCACACCACGATAAGCTGCTGACGAAGGACCATAAGTAGGTGGAGCCTGAGGTGGTGGGGCTTGAGAAGCTTCAACTTGAGGAATTATGAAACCCAATCCCCTAGGGTGGTTCTCCCCACCTGTCCACACTTTATACCTGCTGATCAACTTGTGGTCCAAAGCGGGCATTGGCGTTTGAATCATCTCATCTGATTTCCATTTGACTCCAAACTTAGCACACAAAATGCAGATGAGAGATGGATGTGGTAACCCTCCTATGGTCCCTCCTCGGGATGTTCGGAGAATAGACTGCTACAATAATTGCTGCATCATATCTCTAAATTATTGCAACAGTAATTGCTGCATCATATCTCTCATATTATTGATTCAATTATTGTCACAGTATCATCTGCATAATATGTTATATTATTAAATCAATAATTGAGACGACAAAGTTATTCATATTATTATTTGCAATATTGACAATGTCTAGAAGTTACATCGAGGAGAGGTTTGGTCACCCAATTGGCTTAATAAGGAGAAATCTTATCGAAATCCCCCTCTTTCCTAGGAACGACCTGGTTGTTAAATATTGTGCGTTATAATATTAATGATGAATAAGTTTGTGCAGATTAAAGATGAAATTGATAGTTCTATCGTGTGGGAATTATTAGTGTTAGTGGAAATTGACATTTATTTCGATAATAACTGATGTCTGGAGGTTATATTGACCAATCGGGTAATTAACCGGATAAATGAGCAATTAATTGCTATTGATTCACATGATTATAACTATTTGTTCACATGTGTGTACTATTGATTCACATTCATTTACTATTAGGGAGTTGGTGCAAGATTGATAATACTTGTATGACTAAGTTAAGAATGGAGGTATAGTTGAAGGTACTATAATATAATTAATTTTTTCACATGTTTAGAACTATTGAGTCACATGATTTACTATTGATTCACATGATTTACTATTAGGGGAGGTGGTGCAAGTTTGATAATACTTGCGAGGATTAAATTAAAATGAAGAAAAAGAAGGTATTATATTTGTAATATTTGAGCCCCAAAATGTGCAATTATTGAAACTATATTTTCCTATAAATAGAAGCTCATTCTTCCTTCATTTCTCACCAATTCACTAAAGCTATAGAGTAATTATTATCTAGAGAAAGAAGAAGAGAAGTGTTTACCTCACTATTCCAAAGTATCAGTTTTCTTTAAGGTAAGGGTATTATTCTTTTTCGTATTCATGAAGAGAGTTATTTTCTTTCAATACTCGTAAGGGTTGTTATTCCATTCTTTATTATTATGTTGGAATAACTTTATCTATCTGCCAATACCGCATACATGGTGAAATTCTTACATTATTCCATTCTTTATTATTACGTTAGAATAACACATGCATGTGGTCTATCGCATGCCTAGTGAATTCTTTTGTTATTCCATTCTTTATTATTACATTTGGAATATCACATGCGTGCGGATTACGCATGACTGGTTCCATTCTTTATTATTACATTGGGAATAAACATTCATGCATGCGATCTATCGCATGCATGGTGAATTCTTCTGTTATTCCATTCTTTATTATTCTGTTGGAATAACCTGTCTATGTGGATTACCGCATGCATGGTGAATGATCCTTCGTATTCATTCTTTATTAAATTATGAAAATGATCTATCTACGTGGATTACCGCATGGCGGGTGAAAATCCATTTGCAGTTTCGTATATTCTATTATACTTGTATGAGATATCATTTCTTTTGTACTCGTCATTGAATATCATTTTCTTTGGTATTTTTTTTACGAGTTACTATTCACGGGTTACTATTCACTTTGGTATTATTCACTCGGGTATTCGGGGTACTTTTCGTGTCGGAGTACTTTTCATGAGTTACTATTCACGGATTACTATTCACCTGATTACTAGTCACTCTAGTATCATTCACTCGGGTATTCGGGACACTTTTCGTGTCGGGATACTATTCACGGGGTTTTATTCCCGAAGTACTATTCACGGGGTACTATTCACCCAAAAAATATATTTCTTTTCTGTCCAAATTATTTTTGGTATATGAATATTATTATTGAATTTTACTCTACAAAGCAGTATCATGTTGACAATTTGGACGTTATTGATTTCTGGATAAATTAAATTATAAATTTTTAAAATTTATCCTTGAACTTGTTTTATTGAAATATTATGTCATTGTCATCATCCTCATGCTTATATTGTGATTAAAGTCATCTTTGACTTACGTGCATAGATGGACTTGGTATGATTATGACCAGGGATTATTCGGTATAATCATGACCGTAATGTGACGAATGATGTGGTAAAAGTCCTCATTGGTCTGTAGTTCATTGATGGACAATTGTTGGTATGATTATGACCAGAGATTATTCGGTATAATCATGACCATTGATGATTACATGAATATCCTTGGCCGTGGTGAAGGGATGATTCAATTTTATTTATTAAGCTGAGTCTCAACGATAAAGTTGATGAAAAACTTTTTAAATCATAGAAGATAGTAGATTTTATGCTCTACTTGACTCTTCTAATGGATTGCTTATTTTCACTGCAGTTGTTGATCTAAAACATGTTGTCTATTGTATTCTATTAGTTGTTATACTGTTGAAGGCTAATGATAATTTGTTAAGCATTATCTTAGTCATAATATTTCTTACTGGGCTAGTTGAGCTCACCCTTTATTTCATTGTTCTCTTCCGGAAATGAGAATATAGCTGGGACGAGTCGGGGAATGGAGTGATGGTCCAGGATAAATGGCTTTAGTAGTCCTCACTATTCTACGGAATAATGTGATAATAATTGTAATGAGGACACCATTGAGTGTGGATATTGTCTAGATGACAATATTCTTGTTTAAACTCTCAGCTATGTTTTGTCGTATTTTACACGACTGTTGTATAATTAAGGTGCATTTGAATTTATGTACCATGTATCCGGCGACTCAAGATGGGTGATGTGTACCTGTTTTGGGGGTGTCATAGTTGGTATCAAAGCTTAGGGATATGATCCTTAGCTGAGATGTGAGACAAAAACTAGGAGGGGAGAGACGGGGAATTCCTTCGCTAGTATGACTTACCTAAATTTATTTGGTATTTAATTGGTCAGTCAGAGTATAGGGATAATATGTGATATGTCAATTAACCCTTGTTTTGTAAAAGTGTTTGAAAATGGCTTCTGAAAATGTTGAGATCAGTAATGAAGCACATCAGATCGTTGAGTCACCAACGATCAATACCTAGGATAATGTACAATAGGAAGACAATAATCCTTAGGTAAATAACAACACCGATCAGATTATGAACGATGAGATGTTCAGAGGCTTTATGCAATTCATACAACATCGGGCGAGAGAGACTCCTGTTCAAAATACAGGTGGAAACACTTTGGAAACTCTCGGATGGTCACCGCTAAGCATGATTCAAGAAAATTTGGGACCGCCTTGAGTTTTTAGGAAAGCGAGAACCACTTAAGGCGTAGAGCGTGGTTAAAGCGGATCGGCCAAGATATTTGATGTCGTGGGATGCTCAGGAGAGCAAAGGTTCCCTTGCCACCTTTATGTTGCGTGAAGAGGCATATTACTTTGGTGGGAATCAGTAAAACTTACTTGACGACACACTCAAGATGTCTTGGGAGAAGTTCCAAAGTCATTCAACGACAAGTACTTTCCTGAAAGTATTCGTCACATGAAGGAGGTGGAGTTTATCAAGTTGGAGCAAAACAATATGACCGTGTCGCAATACGAGGTTAAATTTATGGAGTTATCCCGGTTTACATCCCATTTGGTTGATAATGAGGAGCGAATGACGCGAATGTTTCTAAGAGGTTTGAAACCCGATATAAGTCAATACCTCATTTCTCACAAACTTTGTTTATATTCAGATGTTGTGAATAGGGCTCAGTTATTGGAGCACGATAATGAGTCAGCACAACCAAAAGGCAACGACCTACAACACGATAATAATCATACCGGTGGCAATGACCATCGGAACAATGATAACCATCGTGGAAGAAATTATCATGCCAAGAATGGTAACCACTTTGGTGGTAATCATGGCCAAGATAATAGAAGTGAAATTTTCAAGAAGAAGAGATTCAATAATAATGGAAAGACGTCAGCACCAGCACCTGTTGTTAAGGAAGGAGAACGACCACCGGTCGTATGTTACAAATACGGAGGGGAGGGACACATCAGTCTAAACTATACGCAGCAGTCCAAAGCATGTTTTAATTGCAGAAGAGAAGGTCATTTAGATCGATTTTGTCGTGCACCAAAGTCAAGTCCAGCTGGGACGGTGGCACCAAAGGCAGATACGGACAAAACAAAGTCGGTGGTTTCAGAAAGAGAGTTTTTCGTGACTTCTCAAAAAGTGAGTAACCCGAAAGAAGTTAGCACGGGTTAGTTAATTATAAATTCTTGCGAAGTCTATACCTTATTAGATACCAGTTCTACCCATTCTTTTATCTCTCTTGCTTGCGCTCAACGTTTAAATTTAACTCTAGAGAAATTAGACTTTGACTTATCGATTGAAACTTTGTTAGCAAAAACCTTCGTTACCTCCACTGTTTATAAATCTTGTTTGATTCAAATCGACACTTTCACGTTACCTGTCGATCTTATCTCTTTGAAAATACTTGCCTTTGATGTGATTTTAGGAATCGATTGGTTAACTACTCATCATGCTTTTTGTAAGGTTGTTAGATTTCATATTCCTAACCAACCTGTTATGCGAATTCAAGCAACCAAACCACTAAAGTCAATCATTGTCATATTAAGCCATAAGTAAAGAGCCCCGATCCTTTCGTTGTTGACTTCCTTGTGTGGAATGCAAAAAGCGGACTTTTCAGAAGGGCGACGTCGTGAATGACGATGGCAAGTTGATAGGTATCAATATGACGTACTATCCAAGTCTTAGATGAGAGTCACAGTTTTAAATGATATTTCTATTGTTAATAAATTTCCTGACATATTCTTGAAGACTTCCTAGCCTACCCCTAGAGCGTGAAATCAAATTTTGTATTGACCCCAGTAAAAAAACCATTTCTAAAACTCTCAAATATTTCTTCACCTAAAATGATCGTATAATGTGCCAAAGACCTTGGCTCAAGCTGTTGAAGATTACGACTATACCATTCAAAATCATTGTGGAAGAGCGAACATGGTAGCTGACGCATTGAGTAGAAGATTGTATGCGTTTACGAGTGCGATGTTGTTAACACAAAAACCTATTTCGTATAACTTACAAATGATGAAGATAGAGTTAAAGACTCTAGGGACCCACATGAAGATAACGAATATATGATTAGAATTGACTTTAATCGATAAAGTTAAAGCCGCTCAAACTACACACTTGGAGATGATGAATATGAAGAAGAAGGTTCAAGAAGGCATTATTCTAAAAGCAAGAATCGACGAAGAGAGGAAATCTCAACCCTCGATTTAATTGGCCCATTTGAAATCCTCGATGAAGTAGGAACTGTGGCCTATAGACTCGCTTTACCGCCAAGTATGTCGCGTATTCATAACGTTTTTCACATATCGATGTTATGTAAATATGTGGACGACCTGAACCACATTATTAAATTAGAACTAGACGAGATAGCAGAAGATTTAAAGTATGAGGAGATATGTGTTAAAATCTTGGATAAGAAGGATCATATTCGACGCTCAAAGGTTACACCTCAAGAGTTAGAATCTGAAATAAAGTCAAGGTATCCTCATCTCTTCGGCATACCAGGTACGTACGTAAATTTTGAGGGCAAAATTTCATAAGGAGGGGAGATTGTGAGACCCCAAATTTTATGAATAAAGATTTATATTTCTCAAAATAATTTTTTTTTGAATATTATGGTGTGAATTTGATATAATGTTATCGTTGTGGGTAATATTTATAAATTTTGCAAAGTATGCAAGATATTATATAATATTCGATTGGTCGAGGAATATTCTATTTTTCGGGGAACATTCGTACGATGGCACAATCATTGGTGGACCCCACAACAGAAGTATTGTCGTAGTTAGAAAACGACATAATTATCTTTTTATAAAAATAACGGCAAAATTTTTACCGTTAAACTGTTGAACTACCCGGTAGTAAAAGTACAGTAATACGCATGGTTGCATAGTAGCACGCGGTATTGATTATTGATGCTTACGTAAGAAGTCACTCAATTATACTCAATTATTGCTACAGTAATTGCTGCAACATATCTCTCATATTATTGATTCAATTATTGTCACAATATCATCTACATAATATGTTATATTATTAAATCAATAATTGAGACGACAAAGTTATTCATATTATTATTAGCAATATTGACAATGTCTAGAAGTTCTGTCAAGGAGAGGTTTGGTCACCTAATTGCGCGCCAATAAGGAAAAATCCTTATCGGAAAGCCCCTTCTGTCTTAGGAACGACCTGGTTGTTAAATATTGTGCGTTATAATATTAATGATAAATAAATTCGTGCTGGTTAAAGATGAAATTGATAGTTCCATCGTGTGGGAATTATTAGTGTTAGTGGAAATCGACATTTATTTCGATAATAATTGATGTCTGGAGGTTATATTGACCAATCGGGTAATTAACCGGATAAATGAGAAATTAATTGCTATTGATTCACATGATTATAACTATTTGTTCACATGTGTGTACTATTGATTCACATTCATTTACTATTAGGGGAGTTGGTGCAAGATTAATAATACTTGCATGACTAAATTAAAAATGGAGGTATAGTTGAAGGTACTATACTATAATTAATCTTTTCACATGTTTAGAACTATTGAGTCACATAATTTACTATTGATTCACATGATTTACTATTAGCGAAGGTGGTGCAAGTTTGATAATACTTGCAGGACTAAATTAAAAATAAAGAAAAAGAGGAAGGTATTATACTGTAATATTTTGAGCCCCAAAATGTGCAATTATTGAAACTATATTTTCCTATAAATAGAAGCTCATTCTTCCTTCATTTCTCACCAATTCACTAAAGCTATAGAGCAATTATTATAGAGAGAAAGAAGAAGAGAAGTCGCTACCTCATTTATTCCAAATATCTGTTTTCTTCTAAGGTAAGGGGTATTATTATTTTCGTATTCATGAAGAGAGTTATTTTCTTTCAATACTCGTAAGGGTTGTTATTCCATTCTTTATTATTATTTTGGAATAACCTGTTTATGCGAAGTACCGCATACATGGTGAAATTCTTCATTATTCCATTCTTTATTATTCTATTTGAATAACCCGCTGCATGCGATCTATTACATCGTACGGTGAATTTCATTGTTATTCCATTCTTTATTATTACCGTTGGAATATATCGTCTGCATCTTGATTACGCATAACACGGTTCCATTCTTTATTATTCATTGGAATATCCATGCATGCGTGCGGATGATTTCGTACGTGAATTGGTTCCATTCTTTATTATTACGTTGGGAATCTATCCGCATGCGATCAATCGCATACATGGTGAATTCTTCTCGTTATTCCATTCTTTATTATTTCATTGGAATAACACATGTCGTGTGGATTATCTGCGATGCATGGTGAATGATCCTTCGTATTCATTCTTTATTAAATTGTGGAAATGATCTGTCTACGTAGATTACCGCATGGCGGGTGAAAATCCATTTGCAGTTTCGTATATTCTATTATATTTGTATGAGATATCATTTCTTTTGTACTCGTCATGGAATATCATTTTCTTTGATATTTTTTTACGAGTTACTATTCACAGGTTACTATTCACCTGGCTACTATTCACTCTGGTATTATTCACTCGGGTATTCGAGGTACTTTTCGTGTCGGAGTACTATTCACGAGTTACTATTCACGGGTTACTAGTCACCCAATTACTATTCACTCTAGTATCATTCACTCGAGTATTCGGGTAACTTTTCGTGTCAAGGTACTATTCACGGGGTTTTATTCCTGAAGTACTATTGACGGGGTACTATTCACCCGAAAAATATATTTCTTTTCTGTCCAAATTATTTTTGGTACATGAATATTATTATTGAATTTTACTCTACAAAGCAGTATTATGTTGACAATTTGGACGTTATTGATTTCTGGATAAATTAAATTATAAATCTTTAAAATTTATCCTTGAACTTGTTTTATTGAATTATTATGTCATTGTCATCATCCTCATGCTTATATTGTGATTAAAGTCATCTTTGGCTTACGTGCATAGATGGACTTGGTATGATTATGACCGAGGATTATTCAAAGATAATCATGACCGTAATGTGACGAATGATGTGGTAAAAGTCCTCATTAGCCTGTAGTTCATTGATGGACAGTTGTTGGTATGATTATGACCAGGGATTATTCGGTATAATCATGATCATTGATGATTACATGAATATCCTTGGCCATGGTGAAGGGATGATTTGATTTTATTTATTAAGCTGAGTCTCAGCGATAAAGTTAATGAAAAACTTTTTAAATCATAGAAGATAGTAGATTTTATGCTCTACTTGACTCTTCTAATGGATTGCTTATTTTCGCTGTAGTTGTTGATCTAAAACTTGTTATCTATTGTATTCTATTAGTTGTTATACTGTTGAAGGCTAATGATAATTTGTTAAGCATTATCTTAGTCATAATATTTCTTACTGGGCTAGTTGAGCTCACCCTTTATTTCATTGTTCTCTTCAGGAAATGAGAATATAGCTGGAACGAGTCGGGGAATGGAGTGATGGTCTAGGATAAATAGCTTTAGTAGTCCTCACTATTCTACGAAATAATTTGATAATAATTATATTGAGAACACCATTGAGTGTGGATATTGTCTAGATGACAATATTCTTGTTTAAACTCTCAGTTATGTTTTGTCGTATTTTACACGACTATTGTATAATTAAGTTGTATTTGAATTTATGTACCGTGTATCTGGCGACTCAAGATGGGTAATGTATACCTATTTTGGGGGTGTCACAAATGAGGTGTGGAAAATAATCAGTAAGTGACTCTTAGAAATATAGAGAATCAGATGGGGCTTTTGGTAAGTGCCATTAACAATCACCCTTAAGGTGAATTGCCAAGTAACATGGTTCCTGAAACTGATGGAGTACCCGAGTCAATAATCATTGTTGCTGAAAAGGAGGAGACAAGTGGGGAGTAGGAAAAGGAGGCCGACGAAGATCCAACCTTGAGTTCAATGGTAGATGAGCCAATTTTGATAGTGCCCCATGTACTTTCTCCACCAAAGCTCAAGGCTACGGGTAGTTTTGCAATCTCATGCCTAATTGGTAGTCATTCCGTAGGTAGAGCTCTATGTGACATTGGAGCTAATATAACTTTCCAGCCATGGTGGAATGAGACAAGAGTCTAGGAGAAGATCGATTAAGATCCAGTTATGCTCAAGAAGCTCCAAATCAATATTCCATTAACAGACAAATTGGAGCACACACCTAGTTACTTGAAGGTCTTAAAGGAGAATCTATCTATAAAGAACAAGCTAGGTGAATTTGAAACAATGGCCCTCACTGAAGCAGAGCCCTCAAATGTTACATTGTTATTGATGGATGGAGGGTTGCTCAATTTTTGAAGAGGAATTGGATAGAGAGTTAAAGAAGTCGGGCTGACGACTCTAAAATAAGCGCTTATTGGGAGGTAACCCAAGTTTAATTTTTTTAGTTTTTGGTTTTATTTTATTTCATTAGGTTTTATAGTAGTTAATAAATTTGCATTTACATACTTAGGATTTAATAAAATTTGTTCTATCGTGGTTTTACAAGTTATTCAAGTCAAATTCAAGTGTGGTGCCCAATTTGCTTCAATATGCCTAGCCTATTCTCCAAACTTAGCGGACAAGGATGAAGATTACTATATTTTTAGGAAAGTCCCCTGCTTTACTTTTTCCTATTTCAGCCATTGAGGACAATGCCTAGTTTAAGTTTGGGGCTGTTTTAGTGTCGTATTGCATATAGTTAGTTATTTACATTGTAGTTCATTATTTTTATGTGTTAGCAGTGTGTTTTTGCATTTAGTGTGCATATTATACATGGAAGTACTTGCATATTCATATATGTGTTACAGTGGTATGTGTTCATGTAGTATAATTGCATTTTTTCATGAATCTGTGCGATCGATCGGTGTATCTTGGCTTGGCCAATGATGAGATTGGTACTTTATGTTAATTTGAACAAAATTGATAATCGGTGCTTAACTATAAATCGAGTCATGATGGTAATCTAAGTTTTTCAGAAGCTTGTGTAACTGGTTAGCATGTAGATTTGCTTATTTTAACTGATTTGGATCAAAGGAGTTCATAATTATCTTCTAGGGGAAAAATTGAAGTTTAAATGTTAATGACATATGTAAATGTTGACATGAAGGCTAAAAGAAACTAAATAAACAAGTTTGGGGGAATCTATGGGGCATAAAAAAAGGGAAAAACAAGAAAAATCAAGAAAATCAAGAAAAATATTTATATATGCATTATTATATTGACTTGTTTGGTTCTGTAGCCTCTACTACTGAGATAAGTAAGCCCTAGGGGTGTCTCTACACCCAACACCCTAAAACCATCTGGTTTGGGAGTCGTTGGTCGAAGGTTCACTAAATAGGTAGTTCTGAAAAGCCTAAGAGAATCAGACATTGCACAGTCAAGTGTTAGCACATGATGGAGCGTAAAATGCACTCGTGAAGAAATAAATTATGAATAAAACTCCATAGGGACCCTCGAGCTTGGTAAATATATGGTTTTGGCTGGAATTGTTGTGTTTACAGAAATAGTTATTTTGAATGGTGAGTTTTGCCTCTTAAGAGGTAAATTATGAAATCCAGTTTGATCTGTAGTTGGTTGGAGCTAGTAAACGATCACACACACACTGCATGGGTAATGATGAGTTTAGATTATCGGATTGATTCCATTTATTGGTTTGCATTGATGAGATGTTTTGTTTGAGTTTCTTGAGGATATCTCAGATGCTTGTTGTTAATATTCATACTGATTTGTTGCCAAATTTATAGGACTGTAGAGTATAGTTCACATTTGCATCATGGTTGTCGACGTCGGGATTTTTATTGTCTATTTTCTGTTCTTTTCTTTTGGTGTTCTCATGTTAGGTGAGATTTGTTTGAAAAAATAAGTTGTGAAAAGGTCCGACATGTATATGTCGACAATTGGATTATAAGAGTCGCCAATTGGTATTTTTAAATGGTTGCACCAACTCAACCGAGAAAAGGTTTGCACATTGACCACATGATGTATCACCGCTAGACTGGTCTGTGAAACTGAGATTCGTTAGGGTTCGGGGACTTGATTATGTGGAGGGAAGGTGTTAGGCACCCCTGATATCTGGGTTACCATGATGACCGCCACTTTTCAATTAAACTATTATATGAATGTGTGTGTGAGTGTGGGTCAATGTGCAATTATTTGGAAATAGTGCTATGCCTCATTCGCACATATATACAAAGGGTTTGAATTTTTGTATAAAAATTCAGTTTTAAACAAGATATAGCAGTGATGTTTTGTAAAAGAGGTTTTTCAAACCCTTACGCTCAATAGTAATTGAGGCCTTTGATACTTCCATTTTATTATGTGTTCGGCTTGATTGCTTTTATTTTTGAGATGCGACGCATCTTCGAGAAAATAATGTACAAAGCAGTGCCAAATTCCTTATGGGCATGAGAGCCATCCAAGGAAATTCAAACATCGAGAATAATTTACAAGCTGGTTACAGCTGAGAATGTCCATCACGGGAACCAAATCTAGATTCAGGAGACTGAATCTGTGTTCACATGATTCCTAGGCTCACATGATACCGTAGTTTATAGGAAAGCTGTAAGCAGTTATATATATAAAACCTATAAATATATATATACAAACGATCGACCACCACGAAGTAAACTTCATGGGGGATTGGAAATGTAAATATATAAAAGCGATAAATATATATATAGAGACATGATCAACCACCACGAAGCACCTCCATGGGGGATCGGAAATGTAAATAAATCAGTAAAAACGATCAATCGCCACGAAGTAAACTCCAAGCGGGACTGAATGTAAAGAAAAAAGAAAAGGCCACCAAGTAAACTCCAAGCCCCGTGAAATGTAAATATATATATATATATATATATATATATATATATATATATATATATATAAGTAGTAAAAGCATTTGGATATAAAATCGGGCTCATCGAATGAGTTCGACAAATTATGTATATATATATATATATATATATATATATATATATATATATATATATATATATATATATATATAAAAGTAATAAACGCTTTCTGAACGTAAGTCCAGGCTCAATCAAGGCATAACTCGATAATGTTAGTCCATATATATATATATATATACACTTACACACACAAAAGAAATAAAAGCCACGGACCGAAGTTTGGGCATACACACGCAACACGACTCTCAACGTGAAAAATGGAGTGTGCACAGTAGTGGAGAAATGCTTTGAAAAGTGTAAGACGGCTTACAGTGGAATGCCAAAGAAGAATTCAATTACTTTAAATGGATGAACACTCGGTTCCCACCGGTAAAAAATAGCAATATATCACAAGTGTTTAAAATGAGAAAGCACTCAATTTATAGTGTGTATAGAGTAAATTGGATAGGGCTTCCTCGCCTTTTCTCTTCTTCAAATGGCCACCCCAAGCCCTCTATTTATAAAGGGGGGAGCCATAGGTGCACCTACAGCTGCCCGGGGTGCCCCGGGCTCTGCGGGTCCTGTCGTCTCGAAGTACATGCACGCATGCAAATTGATGTCCGCTCAAACTTTCAGAACTTCAATCTGGGAATCCGATTGAGGTGTATAAGACCTGTTTTGGAGTACTGTTGTCCAGAGCTACACAATGACATGGGATTAGAAGTTGTACAAAGTCAGAAAGATGGGACCATGCCCTTGGTCTTCAGGCTTCAAATTCTATCCGGTGTGCTGCCTTTGTGTAGTAGTCACTCGGGATTGGAGCTATTTGGTTCTTGTAGGACATTACTGGGTAGGATGTATGTTGAGATAGCGCAATGTGGGATCGAGGTGGAAAAATAATGATTTTCCCCTCACCGGGGTTATCTCTGGCTTGGGGTGATTTAACAGTCGTTGCTCAGGGTTATCTCTGAGATTGGGCTGCTGCAAGTGCTGAATGTCCTCAGGGTTATTTCTGACGTGTGCTTGACCTCCCAAGGTTATCTCCAGGTTTGAATTGAGTGCCTCAGGGTTATCTCCGATGTTGAAGCTGACTGCAAGGTTGAAATGAACATTTCCGGGGTTATCTCCGCAACTGCAACTACACTCCTCGGGGTTATCTCCGAGGTTGAGATTTGAAATTCCCGGCATTGTTTCTGTAACGATCGAGAAATTTATAATATAATTTAAATATTTATTGAATTAAATAAATATTTTAAATAATGTATTTATTAAGGAAAATAAATAATTGATGAATTATGGTGAATCAATTTAGTAATTAAATTGATTAATGTTAATTAAATTGATTATTGATAATTTTATTTAAAGGATTTAATTTAAGAAAATAATTAAATTAAATCAATTTCTTAATATTTAAGAAAATAATTAAATTAAGTGAATTATTTAATTTTAAATGAATAAATTAAATAAGGCGATGTTTCTAATTTATTAATTAAATTAGATATATATATTTATTTATAAGATATAATGATAATAAGAATTTTATTATTATTATAAGTTATTTAAATTAGCTAAACTAAAGTTATATAAATGGACTAAATTATCTAAAGTGTGATAATTGGAAACTATATAATATAAATTATATAATAATTCGATTTGGGGGAGTTTTGGTAAGCCAAACAGGGCCTTGTGGCCTTTGGCATTATTTCAACTGACGAGACTTTTTATTTTTCTAACTGAAAGACTACGTGGGGGAGTGGCTATGTTATGTCTACGCATTCTATTTCTTTTTCTAAGGCTTAGCTAGATATCAGAGTGTTGAGAGAGAGCTTGAAAGAAGAGAACTCAGTAATATTGGCTTGGAGGAGAAGGGTTTTGGAAAAAGGATTGCTATCAATTGCTTCCACAAACAAGAATTAAGGTATATTGTAATTCTAAAATTTTGTGGTTTAAGTTCTCTGTGGAAATTTCCTATAAATTATTAAATCACGTGAATGATGGTTTGTATATATGCACTTATAGGTTTGCAAACTCTGTTAATTATCATGTATACTTGTTAATTGTTATCAAATTCGTGTAAAATGAGTGTAGGAAGAAAAAGGAAAATAACAGTGTTTATGTTCTTATTATATGGCCATAGAAAGTTGTTGATCGATTTCGCAATCAATGAATACGTGCAAGTATACACGGTCAACAAGTAATAAAGTAAAAGTAGAGTATCGTTCCCACGAGGAATTATTTAATAAAAATCACCAAGTACTAATTCTTAACCAAACTAATTTTATTTAAACAATCTCAAATCGTGTTTTTTCTAATTAAGAAAACTAAATTAACTAATTAAAACTAAGATTTTAACGAATGAATTCAAATAAATAAAGATTAAGACTTCAATATCCCCAATTATGAATTATAAATCAATTATCCAATTATCCCAATTATTATGCCTCTTGAATTGTTAAATGGAATTCTCAAATGCCAAAAGTCCTTTTCCAAGTGATCAATTGCCTTCTATTTAATCCAGATTAATCTTGCTATATTTCTATGCAAAACAATTGAATTAAACTCTTTCCAATCCCAATTCCTTACGTGTTACATGCCAAGTAAACAGATATTTCCATTCAATTCACAAACCTAATTTTTCACCATGCAAATAACTAAGTCACATGATATCATGCCCGGATTCTAACCCTAGAATTCCTCTTCCAATTCCTTCAGAGTAACAAAGTAATTCTCGATCAAATAATTAAGCAATAAGCACAAGACAAGATAAACAACTCACTTTAACATAAATAATTAGAATATAATGAATAACTAATTCATAGCCATAAAAAGTTCAATTGAAATTTCAAAAATAGTTAGTCCATAATTAATGAATTAAAACCAAGAATCCCAACCGAATAGACATCAAAAGATAAAAGTAAGATGAGAGAAGAGAATAGAACTGTTGTCGAAATCGATGCTCCCTCTTGCGCTTCGCTCTTGATCTTCAATGGTCTCCAAGTTGCTTCAATCTCCAAAACTAATAAGAACTAGGATTATTTTCTAATCTAAAGGAGTGTTTAATCTAGGCTAAACTATGTAATCTCCCTTTATTTTATGCCTTACATCATGTATTTATAGGTTACAAGTACAATTTTTAATTTTGGAACAACCCCTATCCTATTTGGAGTCAAAAGGTGTCAAAATTAGCCCAAAACGCAGCGTCGAGCCGCACCAAACCCTTCCCCAGGCCTTCCAATACTGGCAACTACATTGAGTTCCGCTTCTAGCCCCATTTGTAAAATACACTAAAAATCGCATACAAGGCCGCCCAAAATCGACATTTTCTCGTTGCGACGTCCTTTGGGAAAATGGCCATAACGTCTTTCGTCCAACTCCGATTTTGATGATTCAAGATTTTAGGAAGAGGAGAAGTAGATCTACAACTTTCATTCTTGAAGTATGTCGAAATAATGTCGAGCTATAGTCAAATTGGCTCAAGTGGTCATTGTGTAAATGGCAAGCCAAAACGCTAATCTAGCCACCCCAAACATCAATCCATGTAACTTTTGTCCCAATTCCTATAAAATAACATAAAACATACATGAATAGACACAAACACATAAAAACATCCTAAAAGACTTAAGAACAACAATAAATTAAGCCCGAATGTATCCAATTCATGGGTATAAAACTCACTCATCAAATACCCCCAAACTTAAATCTTTGCTTGTCCTCAAGCAAAAACACAAAAATGTTATGCAATGCAATGTAATGAAACTAATCTATATGCCTACTGAATCCAACAAAGAATGACATGTAAACAAGTCTATTCAACAGGCCTTAGAGAAATCAAGTAAACATGATAATACATCATATTAAAACAAATCAGTAATTTCCCAATCAATCATCAAATCTTAGACTATTATCACTGATATAGTGCGTGTGTGCTCCACAACAATGTTAACTGATATAAAATCAAATTTAAGACATAATAGATATCTTTGAAGGCATCATACAAAGGTGCAAATTCACAAAATTCACTTAACAAGCTATATCCAACTAAAGTCAAACATCCACCAAGTTCAAGAGTCCAACTGGGATACTTATGCTTTACTTTTCATTACGGGGCTTTTTGCTCTTTTCCGCTTTTATTGTTTTTTTTTTAACCATAAGCGTGGCAATGTCTCATTCCATTAGGCTATGATGTGTCACCCCTAGCGAGCCACCAACGACTCCTGGACCATATAAGACCTTAGGTAGCTAGGTTTTAAGATACCCCTTCGACGTGCATTTTACTCAAGTAACAAAGGCCCCAAACAAAACTAGCTACTGCGGTAATTTTTTTTTTCTTTTTCTTTTTCTCTTTTTTTTATAGATGGTTGGTGAGTGCGTTTTACGCTCCATCTCACGCTTGTGTTTATGGGGAGTGTTTCTCCTCAACCCACCACAAGACTCAACATGTTTTTTTTTTAAAGCTTATATACCCCAAAATTTTCCCCCAAACTTTAGTTTTTATCAAAATTTAGCCATCTCTGCCTATTCATGTCTTTCATTCCTTCATACTAGTATTATACTTAAAAAATCCATTATGTATCAATTTAAACTTAATCGTTAACATAGTCATTATTAACGTCTTAACCTTGATTATACTAGTTTCAAACAGAAAAGATTCAATTCATAACAAGAAATCACATCAAAGCCCGAATATTCAATACTATACTTGTCTACTTAACTCCGGTCTCATCATTGGCCAAAATAGACTTTTTACTATCTAACAGTTGGAATCATGCAAATATAAACTAAGCGCAACAAACATAGTAAACTAACTACTATTTTTGCGATTTTAAATTTTTTTTTTAAAAAAAAAAAAAAGCGAATGCAACAACTAAATGTAAATAACCCAAAAACATAACGAACTACAATGTAAATAACTAACTATATGCAATACGACACTAAAATGCCCCCAAACTTAAACTAGACATTGTCCTCAATGACCAAATAGAAAAAATTAAAGCAGAGGACTTCCACGAAAATATAGCAATCTTCCTCCTTGCCCGCTTAAGTTTGGAGAATAAAGGCTAAGCACATGGAACAAATTGGGCACCACACTTGAATTTGACTTGAATAACCTGTAAAACCATGATAGAAGCAATTTTATTAAATCCTAAATAAATGCAAATTCAAAACTACTAATATAAAACTTAATAAAAACTAAAAATAAAAATTAAACTTGGGTTGCCTCCCAATAAGCGCTTGTTTTATAGTCTTAGCCTGATTTCTTCAATTCTCTATCCAATTCCCCTACAAAAGTTGAGGAACCCTCCATCCATCGGAAATAATATAGCTTTTGGTAGGTTCCCATTTACGATAGCCATTGTATTAAAGTCACCTAGCATGCTTTCTTTAGATAAGATCACATTCAAGAACGTCCAGCATCTAGGTGGTTTCTCCATTGTGTCTGCGAATATATTCTGGTATTGAAGCTTGTCAGACACAATAGTTTCTTCTTCTATCTTCTCCAGCTCATCGCACCATGGTTTCGAAGGTGTACTTGCTTTTACATCACAGAGAGTATTGCCGACGACATGACTACCAATCGGACAAGGTTTTGCAAATCTACTTGGGACTCTTGAAGCTGTGGAGGAGAAGGCACTTGAGGCATAAATAACATTGGCTCATCATCATTGGTTCTCACAATTAGTTCTTCACCGACCTTGTTGTCATTATCCCCACTTGTCTCCTCTTTTTCATCTCGTGGCTCATCCAGTTGTAGATTTGGCTCGGGCTCTCCATCGCCCCTCGGAATCCATGTCATAGGTCCAGTGTATTGAGGATCATTTGTTCAACGACGTGCTTATCTGTTCCACTTGATTTTCCAGATTCTTTAACGATGCCCCATGGCATTGCAAAGTAAGATCTACTTGATTCAATTTCTTATCTTGTTCCTCGTTCTTTTGTCGAAGCTCTAATGAATTTTTCCAAGGCTTCTTCCAAACTTGATATCCTCTCTACGGTTGTTGAGTCGGATTTTGAAATCCGGAGGTGTTTTGTTGTCTAGGTGGTTGAAGTGCAATGACTTGATTGTTACTCCATGAAAATCCGGGTGATACCCCAACTCGATGATAGTTGTTGGGATAGACATAATTATTGGGGTAATCACCACTATCTTTGTCTTGGCTCGAAACCCGATGGGCGCATTGATGACTCGTATGATTTCTATCACAATAATCACAAGTAACCGCCATACTTTGACGACGCTGAACTTCAAAAGCTTCAAACATACTCGAAAGTGTCTCAATCTGTGCTGACAATACAGAAAGTTTCTCGAGTCTTTCAATCTCTGCTCCCCTTGGTTGAGTCATGTTCGTGTATGGCCATTGATACACAAAGCCATCCATGGTACCTGAAAAGAGAGAAATATAGAAAGAGAATTAAAATAAAAATAAAATGTTTAAATTAAGACTAATTTGATTGAAATTAATATTGAAACTAATTATTAAATTAATTCCCTAAATCTGGCGCCAAAAAACTTGTTGATCAATTTCATGAATCAATGAATACGTGCAAGTATACACGGATCAACAAGTAATAAAGTGAAAGTAGAGTATCGTTCCATGAGGAATTATTTAATAAAAATCACCAAGTACTAATTCTTAACCAAACTAATTTTATTTAAACAATCTCAAATCGTGTTTTTTCTAATTAAGAAAACTAAATTAACTAATTAAAACTAAGATTTTAACGAATGAATTCAAATAAATAAAGATTAAGACTTCAATATCCCCAATTATGAATTATAAATCAATTATCCAATTATCCCAATTATTATGCCTCATCAATTGTTAACAAGAATTCTCAAATGCCAAAAGTCCTTTTCCAAGTGATCAATTGCCTTCTATTTAATCCAGATTAATCTTGCTATATTCTATGCAAAACAATTGAATTAAACTCTTCCAATCCCAATTCCTTACGTGTTACATGCTAAAACAGATATTTCCATTCAATTCACAAACCTAATTTTTCACCATGCAAATAACTAAGTCACATGATATCATTCCCGATTCTAACCCTAGAATTCCTCTTCCAATTCCTTCTAGAGTAACAAAGTAATTACTGATCAAATAATTAAGCAATAAGCACAAGACAAGATAAACAACTCACTTTAACATAAATAATTAGAATATAATGAATAACTAATTCATAGCCATAAAAAGTTCAATTGAAATTTCAAAAAATAGTTAGTCCATAATTAATGAATTAAAACCAAGAATCCACAACTGAATAGACATCAAAAGATAAAAGTAAGATGAGAGAAGAGAATAGAATCTGTTGTCAGCAAATCTGATGCTCCCCTCTTGCTCTTGCTCTTGATCTTCAATGGTCTCCAAGTTGCTTCAATCTCCAAAACTAATAAGAACTAGGATTATTTTCTAATCTAAAGGAGTGTTTAATCTAGGCTAAGCTATGTAATCTCCCTTTATTTTATGCCTTACATCATGTATTTATAGGTTACAAGTACAATTTTTAATTTTGGAACAACCCCTATCCTATTTGGAGTCAAAAAGGTGTCAAAATTCGCCCAAAACGCGTCTAGGCCGCACCAAACCCTTCCCCAGCGCCTTGACCTCAAAGATCGGGCAGCGGGCTGAGTTCTTCTAGCGCGCTATACCGCCCAAAATCTGATATTTTCTGCTCCGACGTCCTTTGGAAAAATGGCCATAACGTCTTCGTCCGAACTCCGATTTTGATGATTCAAGATGTTCCGGAAAGAGAAGAAGTAGATCTACAACTTAAATTCTTGAAGTTTGTCGAAATAATGTCAGGAGCTATAGTCAAATTGGCTCCGAAGTGGCTGCTATGTAAATGGCAAGCCAAAAACGCGAATCTAGCCACCCCAAACATCGATCCATGTAACTTTTGTCCCAATTCCTATAAAATAACATAAAACATGCATGAATAGACACAAACACATAAAAACATCCTAAAAGACTTAAGAACAACAATAAATTAAGCCCGAATGTATCCAATTCATGGGTATAAAACTCACTCATCAAAAGTACCAAATTTCTTGTCCAATATGTGATGTAATCTGTAATTTGTTGGTGAATTGTGATAATATATTAAGTAACGAAATTGGTATAGTTTAAATCATGACAATTGATCAAGAAACGAGTTCGTGACGATCAAATTTGTTAAAAGTATAAAATGAGGAAATTTGGGAAAAATATAGTTTTTGATTCTCTAAAATGGTGTTTATATAATGTTTTGTATATAGAATGGTGTTTTAGTAATTGTAACTATAATATGATAAAGTGAAGATGTTGTAATTTGGTGTAATTCGGTAGAATTAGGATTTTATGGCCAAAGCAGAGTCTGTTTCGAGCTTCTGCAAAAACTGGTGCTAAGGCGTTCAGCCTTGGCATGATCGGTCTGTGTGAACCCTATGTGACATGCAGAAGATGGAAAGCTTATTTGTGGCCTTGTCATGATTATGCGTCGTCTCAGTGCCATGATTAACAGCTTTTAATATTTAATGTCAAGACGAGTAGTAGTCATGTCCACTGAAACAGTGAGGTCTGCTTAATTGCAGGTTGTGTGTAACGGGTTTGGGTTAGTTTAACATGCATGTAAAGGGTACTAAAACATTAAGTGAATTATAATAACAGATTCCAATGTGTTATAATGCAAAGTGTAAAGACTTGAAATAATTATTTAAATAAGTTCTAAAATGAAACCAAGTGTGATGTTTTTAAAGTTAGAAATGAATGATTAAGTTATGTTGGCTTGTAATGAGATTTCAGATTCGTTAAGTATATTTAACATACGTGGTTAGGTTCTAGGTTAGGGTTGTGACCTAAATGATGGCTTAAACCCTAAAGTTAATATTCATGCGATTAATTTTTGTTGCGATTTCAATGATATATGTAGGATAATTGGAGATTATTTTGCACTTGTGTAGCTTACAAACAAGGCAAGTTCTCTAACTCTACTTTTATAATTGTTCAAGTTCCTAAACCTTAACTCTTTATGTTGAGCAAGCTTTTGAACTTCATTCTTTTCATATTGAATGCATGTTTCCATTCCTAAATTGTTATTGTTCAAGTTCTTAAAATTGAGCAAGCCTAATCTATCTTGAATATGTTTGTACAAGCTCTTATAACCTAATTCGTTATACCGAGCAAGTTTTACTTTCCTAATTATTATTCAAAGCACATATTGTTCTAATACATCGATTCAAATGAGATTGTTCTAAATCTTTTGGTTATAGCATTTTGCATGTATATCATGTTTATTCAATTATATATATATATATTGTTGATATCCGATCTTTGACTTTGATAGCCTTGTACAGTTACACATTCTTGTGTTAAACCTCTATTGATGGAAATTGAATAGTGTTCTAAAACTCAAGAAACACTGATAAGCTAGTTCCAAACTAAACTTTCTTTAGTGCGGAAATTCCAAATTCAAACTGAGACGAACAACCCTAATATAGGGGATTTTTGTACGTGTAATGTTTAGATGTTTGTGCACAATACATGGTATAAAGGGCTGATCCCCCTAAGTACGATAAGAAGGGTCTGTACAGTCTAATGACTGTGAAGGTTAAGGTAATAATATCTATATACCGGAGACATAGTTCGTGGTCTTAAGACCCTCAGACATTGATTTCGAACTTGTGTTCTATTCTTAATTCTCAGAACAAGTTCATTATTGTTCAATATTCGTTGTTCACTCTTATATTGTTATCATTTTTACTTTCTATATCAGTGAGTAATTGTTTGCTCACTCTTGCAATTAACACTGTAGCTAAGGTTGAAAGAGTCGATGAGCCATCTACCAGCAAAGGGAAGGGCAAGATGCCTAAGAGCTGAAGAATTAATGAAGTTAATTTAAATGTTTCATGTTACAAGACTTATTTTAATATATGATGTATTCTGCAAACTGATGTAATAATATTAAGGTTAGATTACCTGGGATTTATTTATAGATGATGATGTAACCCTTTAATGGGGAAGGTTATTGTTTAAGTTATTTAAATTATGTCTTATCCTTTATTGATGGGTAGTTAGATGTAATAATTTTGATAAGTGAGCACCAAATCCTATGGGAATGAAGTACCTGGATTTGGGGGTGTCACAAGTTGGTATCAAAGCCTTAGGTTATGAACCTTAGGTGGGGAAACCTTAGGAAGTAACCTTTAAGGAAATAGAAAACATAGAGGTGTTTAACTCTTACCGAGTTTTAAGGAATGGATTAAGGTATCCATTGAAGTTAAATACTAAAAGACATTGTGTGCTATGTGTTAATAACTTATGTGCTCGCGAGTATCGAAAAATGTTAAGTAAAAATTAAACTATTTTGTTGTCAGGATGTCTAACGAAGGAGGATCCAGTCCAGCTAGAGAGGTGATACCTCAGATACCTAGAGAGGATGAACCCTGGGATATTCATGTAGTGCGGGAGCAGTTGATCCAGGAGGATGTGCCTGTGACCGATCCCAAGGAGGATAGTTCTGAGGAAGTAGAGGAGGATGATGAGGAAGAGGATCCTGAGGAGTTTCCACCAAACTCCATATCAACGGAGATGTATGACACTTTGTATAACCGTAACATAGAGTTACAGGACGAGGTCGAGGAGCTGAAGGAAATGGTTGAGATGTATCATGCTTCGATGGAGCAAAAGGATGCAGAGATTCAGGAACTCAACTCGAAACTTGGAAACACGGAGTGGGACTTAGTTCATACAAAGGGTCAGCATGAAGACCTGTTGGCAGTACACGAGCAGATGAAGACTAACATGGAGAAATTGAAAGATGATTTCAAGGAGGAGTCAGCTAAGCGTGCAAGAGCAGAAGATGCGTGGATGAAGGCGACTCAACGTATAGACCGTGCTGAGGCTAAGGTCCAAGTGAAGAAAGCCAAGATGAAGGAGATGGATTATGCTTTTAATTCAGTGATTGATAGCGCCCAGGATCGAGTCTATTATTACCCACCTCAATTTAAGAATTCGCCATGGTTCGTGATGGATCGCAGAATGACGTATCGTATCATGGAAGAGGAACGTCGGGAAGCCTTACGACGCCTTAATATGTCTTGATAGAATAAGAGTTATAATAGTATGAGGTTAATTATGTGAATAAATAAATTATGAATCCCTTATCTTGAGATAAATAAAGGGATATTATGAGTATGTAATCCTGAAACTTGTCTAGTTCAGGAAAGTGAATGTTTATAGCAGATATGCTAATCTTTATCATGTTTTAAAACGTTGTGAATGAATAAAATATTAAAGTTTATTTGAAATGTTATGTGTTAAAGCTTTAATCTTGGAATGTTTAAGTTAAACTTCAAATACCCAAGAAGTTGAGTATTAAGCTAATAAGGGTATATCTAAACTAACAATGCCTCCTAGAAGATGACAACCACGTCAGCAAGCACCTCCAGAGGGGTCTACTAATAATAACATCAAGACCAATGCTAATCCGGTTTAGCAGTTAGTAGCTTTGTTGACGGGTGTACTTGCGAATCAACCACAAGATCAAGTCACGACTTTCAAGGAATTTAAAGCGGTTGGACCACCAGAGTTTCAAGGGTCTATGAATCCAGTGGAAGCCCAAACTTGGATCATGGAAATGGAGAAGGTGTTCGACGTTGCTAGAGTTAATGAAGATCAGAAGACTGCGTTCGCAACGTTCATGCTGAAGTCTGAAGCTAGCTACTGGTGGCAAGAAAATAAGGTTCGTGGAGGACAAGGAGTGATAGCATGGGATAGATTTAAGGAGATGTTTTTTGAGATGTACTTTCCAGCGAGTTCTCGGAATCAGCTGGAAGTGTAATTTTTGGAGTTGAAGCAAGGAACTATGACGGTGCCAGAATATGCTACGAAATTTAACGAGTTGGCAAAGTTTGCCACTTATCAAGTCAATACCGACGAGTGTAAAGCAAGAAGATTCAAACAAGGATTGAAGCCCTGGCTTTACAGCAAGGTTTTAATGTTCCAGCTGAACACATTTGCTGCTGTGCTGGAAAAGGCAATTATCGCGGAAGGTGGAAGCGATGCCTTGACCAAGTACAACCAAGAACAGAAGAAGAGGAAGAATGAGAATGAGAATAAGGCAGGTGGAAGTAAGAATCAGAAGAGGAAACGGAGCGAGAATTCGACTGCAGGAGGACAATAGGGAAATCTGCAGAAGAAAAAGTTTGAGGCTTGCGCAACTTGCGGGAAGAACCATACTGGGGTATGTTTGAAGGGAAAGAGAGTGTGTTTCACTGTGGTCAGGAGGGAAACATTGCATCGAACTATTTTAGTCCGAAGAAAAGAGCATGTTTTACCTGCGGTTTGAAGGAGCACATGGCTCGTGATTGCCCTAAGAAGCCAGCGGGAACTGCAAGTGGTGGAAAAGGAAACAACAACGGTGGTGGTGCATTGACTATCACTGGACCAGCTCAGTCAAGCCGACCTACTGCAAGGACTTTCAATATGACCGTGCATGATGCTGTATAGTTTAAGGATGTGGTGTCAGGTATCATTCCGATTAATGGTATTAATGCTTATGTACTATTTGATTCGGGTGCTACTTGTTCATTTATATCCGATGAATTTGCTCAGAATTTAGATTTGCCTCAGGAAGAATTAGAATTTCCCTTAAGCATAGAGATTACGAATAAGGAAGTGATTCCTGTTAGATACATATATAGGACTTATAGAGTGGATATAAAAGGTCACAAGATGATGGTAGATTTGATACCAATTAGACTTGGTGAATTTGATGTTATTCTGGGAATGGATCGGTTATTCAATTATGGAGCAGTAATTGATTGCCAAAGAAAGTGTGTTAACCTTATGACTCCGTCAAAGGTTATGTTTTATGGTAGCAAGTCACCTCGATAAGCAAGTTGTTTGATGGTGATGCAAGCCAAGAAGTTGTTGAGACAAGGATGTGTAGGATATTTATCCTACATAGTCGATACGCAGAAGAAGAGTGCAAAGTTAGAGGAGATACCGATCATAAGAGATTTTGCAGACGTATTTCCAGACGATTTCCTGGGTCTTCTGCCGGATCGACAAATTGAGTTCGTGATTGACCTACTACCAGGAACGACCTCGATATCTAAGGCACCATATAGAGTGGCCCCGGTAGAGATGAAGGAGTTAATGGTGCAATTGCAAGAATTACTCGATAAGAAATATATCCAGCCAAGTGTTTCGCCATGGGGAGCACCGGTGTTGTTTGTTAAGAAGAAAGACGGTTCAATGCGGCTTTACATTGATTTCCGAGAATTAAATAAAGTCACGATTAAAAACAAGTATCCATTACCTAGAATCGATGACCTGTTCGATCAGTTGAAGGGAGCGAGGTATTTCTCTAAGATAGATTTGAGAAGTGGTTATCATCAGTTGAAGGTGAGGCCGGAGGATGTGCCAAAAACAGCGTTCAGGACTCGGTATGGTCATTACGAGTTTCTGGTTATGTCTTTTGGTTTAACCAACGCACCTGCAGCGTTCATGGACTTGATGAATAGGGTGTTTAAACCATTCTTAGACAAATTTGTGGTGGTGTTTATTGATGATATATTAGTATATTCTAAAACCAAAGAGGAACATATGGAACACTTGAGATTGATGTTGGAGACGTTGAGAAAAGAGAAGTTGTACGCTAAGTTCTTAAAATGTGAATTTTGGTTGGAACGTGTACAGTTTCTCGGACACGTTATTGATAAGGACGAAATTTTGGTAGATCCATCATGGGTTGAAGCTGTAATAAACTGGGATCAGCCGAAGACACCATCAGAAGTAAGGAGTTTCTTAGGATTGGCGGGTTATTACAGGCATTTTATTCAAGACTTTTCCAAGATCGCAACTCCGTTGACGAATTTAACTAGGAAAGCGGTTAAGTTTGTTTGGACAGAGAAGTGTGAGGAAAGTTTTTGAGAATTGAAGAAGAGGTTGAGTTCAGCACCTGTGTTGTCGTTGCCTAATGATACAGGAAATTTTGTGGTGTATAGTGACGCTTCGCATAAAGGACTAGGCTGTGTGCTTATGCAAAACGGCAGAGTTATTGCGTATGCATCATGACAGTTGAAAGATTATGAGAAGGGGTATCCGACTCATGACTTAGAGTTGGCAGCAGTGGTTTTTGCCCTAAAAATTTGGAGACATTATCTTTATGGAGAGAGGTATGAGATATATACCGATCATAAAAGTCTAAAGTATATCTTTACACAAAAAGATTTGAACATGCCACAAAGAAGATGGTTGGAGCTGATCAAAGATTATGATTGCGAGATTTTATATCATCCCGGAAAGGCAAATGTTGTTGCTGATGCCTTAAGTAGGAAGGGACGGGAGAAGTTATTGATGTTAACTGATCAAGAGAAGCTAGTGTTGGAAATGGTTAAGATGGAGTTGGAAATTAAATATCCGACTGAATCCAATGAAAAGTTATTCCAGATGGGAAACAGTTTAATGTTGGTGGATAAGGTGAGAAATGCACAACTTCAGGATGAAGACTGCGACAAGATAAAACAGAGAATATCTAAAGGTGAGGAAACCAAATTCAAAATCGATTCGGAAGGGTTACTTCGATTCGAAGGGAGGATTTGGGTCCCGCCAGTACTAGAAGTTACAGAGGAAATTCTGAGTGAAGCTCATAATTCAAGATATTTGATTCACCCTAGAAGTACAAAGATGTACCAGGATCTTAAACATCATTTTTGGTGGCCGAATATGAAGAGGGATGTGGCTGAATGCGTGGCAAAATGTTTAACATGTTAAAAAGTTAAAGCTAAACATAAAAGGCCAAGCAGATTGTTTCAATCGTTGGAGATACCAGAATGGAAGTGGGAGAATATCACAATGGATTTTGTGGTAGGTCTTCCAATGACTCAGCAAGGATATGATGCCATTTGGGTGATTGTCGACCGACTGACGAAGTCGGCACACTTTTTGCCAATCAAGATTCGATTTACCCTGGATCGGTTAGCAAAACTATATGTGAAGGAAATTTTTTCAAGGCACGGTGTACCAGTGTCCATTGTATCAGACAGAGATCCATGTTTCACATCTAATTTCTGGAAACGACTGCAAGAATGTATGGGAACACAACTGAGAATGAGCATGACACTGCGTACCATCCTCGTAATCGAAGCAGACAGAGTGAGAGAACCATCCAAACACTGGAAGATATGCTCAGAGCATGTATCATGGATTTCAAGGGAAATTGGGATGATCATCTACCATTGGTGGAATTTGCCTATAATAATAATTATCACGCGAGTATTGGCATGCCGCCTTATGAAGCATTATACGGCAGGAAATGCAGAACTTCGTTATGCTGGGATGAGGTAGGCGAACGTCAGCTATTGGGTCCAGAATTGGTACAATAAACTGTCGAGATCATCAAGGTTATTAGAGCTAGATTGATAAAAGCACAAGATAGACAGAAGAAATACGCCGATCAACATCGACAAAATCGGGAATTCGATGTCGGTAGTTATGTTTTCCTGAAAGTGTCTCCCTAGAAGGGAAAAATTCGGTTTGGCAAGAAGGGGAAATTGAGCCCTAGATTTATAGGACCTTTTGAAGTGCTTCGTCGAGTTGGCGAACTGGCATACAAGATAGCTTTACCTCCGGAGTTGGAGCATATTCATAATATTTTTCATGTATCAGTATTAAGGCCATATAAGCCTGATTATAAGCATGTTATAGAATATGAGCCCTTACAGTTTGAGAAAGATTTGTCCTATGAAGAAGTCTCTATTCAAATTATTGACAGAAAAGAGTAAGTACCGAGGAATAAAGTGATACCTTATGTTAAGGTAATTTGGAGGAACCACAATGCTGAGGAAGCTACGTGGGAACTTGAAAGCGTTATGATGAAAAATTATCCTCAGTTGTTTGCTTATTTTTGTATATTGATTCTAGGGACAAAATCTTGTTAAGGAGGGAAGAATGTAACGAATAAAATTTTTCAAGTTGTGATTCTGGGGACAGAATCCTTTTAAGGAGGGAAGGATGTAACGATCGAGAAATTTGTAATATAATTTAAATATTTATTGAATTAAATAAATATTTTAAATAATTTATTTATTAAGGAAAATAAATAATTAATGAATTGTGGTGAATCAATTTAGTAATTAAATTGATTAATGTTAATTAAATTGAGTATTGATAATTTTATTTAAAGGATTTAATTTAAGGAAATAATTAAATTAAATAAATTGCTTAATATTTAAGAAAATAATTAAATTAAGTGAATTGTTTAATATTAAATGAATATATTAAATAAGGTGATGTTTCTAATTTATTAATTAAATTAGATATATATATATATATATATATATATATATATTTATTTATAAGATATAATGATAATAAGAATTTTATTATTATTATAAGTTATTTAAATTAGCTAAACTAAAGTTATATAAATGGACTAAATTATCTAAAGTGTGACAATTGGAAACTATAATATAAATAATATAATAATAATTCGATTTGGGGGAGTTTTGGTTAGCCAAACAGGGCCTTGTGGCCTTTGGTATTATTTCAACTGACGAGCCTTTTTATTTTTCTAACTGAAAGACTACGTGGGGGAGTGGCTATGTTATGTCTACGCATTCTATTTCTTTTTCTAAGGCTTAGCTAGATATCAGAGTGTTGAGAGAGAGCTTGAAAGAAGAGAACTCAGTAATATTGGCTTGGAGGAGAAGGGTTTTGTAAAAAGGATTGCTATCAATTGCTTCCATAAACAAGGATTAAGGTATATTGTAATTCTAAAATTTTGTGTTTTAAGTTCTCTGTGGAAATTTCCTATAAATTATTAAGTCACGTGAATGATGGTTTGTATATATGCACTTATAGGTTTGCAAACTCTGTTAATTATCATGTATACTTGTTAATTGTTATCAAATTCGTGTAAATTGAGTGTAGGAAGAAAAAGGAAAATAACAGTGTGTATGTTCTTATTATATGGCTATAGAAAGTACCAAATTTCTTGTCCAATATGTGATGTAATCTGTAATTTGTTGGTGAATTGTGATAATATATTAAGTAACGAAATTGTCGTAGTTTAAATTATGACAATTAATCAAGAAACGAGTTCGTGGCGATCAAATTCGTTAAAAGTATAAAATGAGGAAATTTAGAAAAAATATAGTTTTTTATTCTCAAAAATGGTGTTTATATAATGTTTTATATATAGAATGGTGTTTTAGTATATGTAACTATAATATGACAAAGTGAAGATGTTGTAATTTGGTGTAATTCGGTAGAATTGGGTTCTTATTGCCAAAGCAGAGTCTGTTTCGAGCTTCTGTAAAAACTGGTGCTAAGACATCGCGCGGGCGCACGGCTCTCATGCGGTCATGCGTAATCCGCACAGACAGGATGTTCCAATGTAATAATAAAGAATGGAATAACAACAAAATTCTCCGTGCATGCGATAGATCAAGATGCAGAAAAGTTATTCCAAGCAGAATAATAAAGAATGGAATAATGTAAGAATTTCACCATATATATGCAAAGATTGCATTGCAATGAGTTATTCCAACATAATAATAAAGAATGGAATAACAACTCTTACGAGTATTGAAAGAAAATAACTCTCTTCATGAATACGAAAGAATAATACCCCTTACCATAGAAGAAACTTGATATTGGAATAGTGAGGTAGCAGGCTTCTCTTCTTCTTTCTCTCTATAATTTCTCTTTATAATAATTGCTCTAAAGCTTTAGTGAATTGGTGAGAAATGAAGGAAGAATGAGCTTCTATTTATAGAAAAATATAGTTTTGATAATTGCACGTTTTAGGGCTCGAAATATTATAGTACAATACCTTCAACTTTTCTTTCATTTTTAATTTAGTCGTGCAAGTATTATCAAACTTGCACCACCTCCCCTAAAAGTAAATAATGTGAATCAATAGTTCAATCATGTGAATCAATAGTTATAATAATGTGAAAATACGAATTACAGTATAGTACCTCCATCTATACCTCCATTTTTAACTTAGTCATACAAGTATTATCAATCTTGCACCAACTCCCCTAATAGTACAAGAATGTGAATCAATAGTACACACATGTGAACAAATAGTTATAATCATGTGAATTAATAGTAATTAATTGCTCATTTATCCGATTAATTACCCGATTGGTCAGTAAAACTTCCAGACATCAATTAATATCAAAATAAATGTCGATTTCCGATAACATTAATAATTCCAACACAATGAAACTATCAATTTCATCTTTAATCAACACGCACTTATTCACCATTAATATTATAACTCACAATATTTAACAACCAGGTCATTCCTAGGAAAGAGGGGGCTTTCCGATAATGATTTCTCCTTATTGGCGCGCAATTAGATGACCAAACCTCTCATTGACAGAACTTCTAGACATTGTAAATATTACAATTTAATAATATAAATAACTTTGCCGTCTTAATTATTGATTTAATAATATAACGTATTATGCAGATGATACTGTGACAATAATCGAATCAATAATATGAGAGATATGAAGCAGCAATTACTGTAGCAATAATTGAGTATAACTGAGTGACTTCTCACGTAAGCATCAATAACCAATACCGTGTGCTACTATGCAACCACGAGTATTACTGTACTTTTACTACCGGGTAGTTGAACAGTTTTAACGGTAAATACTCCGTAGTTATTTTAATAAAAAGATAATTCTGTCGTTTTCTAACTACGACAATACTTCCGTTGTTGGGTCCACCAATGATTGTGCCGTCATACAAATATTCCCTATTAAAATGAATATTCCCCGAAGAATCGAATATTATATAACCACTTGCTTACTTTACAAAATGTGTAAATATTACCCACAACTATAACATTATATTATATCGACACCATAATATTCAAAAATATATTTCGAGAGAAATTAATCTTTATTCATAAAAGTTGGGGTCTTACAACCTCCACTTCTTATAAAATTTCATCCTCGAAATTAGGGTACGTACCTAGTATATCGAAGAGGTGAGGATATTTTGACTTCATCTCAGATTCTAACTCCCAGGTCATTTCTTCCACATTGTGGTTTCTCCACAAAACTTTGACTTAAGGTATAACCTTGGAGCGTAGAATATGATCCTTCTTATCCAAGATTTTAACAGGTAACTTTTCATACGTTAAATCTTCCTCTATCTCGTCTGGTTCTAATTCAATAATGTTGTTTAGGTCTTTCACATATTTACGTAACATAGATATGTGAAAAATGTTATGAACATGAGACATACTTGGCGGTAAGGCGAGTCTATAGTCCACAGTTTCTACTCGATCGAGGATTAAAAATGGGCTAATGAATCGAGGATTGAGCTTTCCTCTTTTTCCAAATCTTGTAACTCCTTTCCATGGAGCAACACGTAACAACACATGATCTCCATTATTGAATTCCACGTTCTTTCGATGAAGATCAGCATAACTCTTTTGTCGATCTTGTGAGGTTTTTATATGTTGTCGGATTATTTGAATCTTTTCCGTAGTTATACGTACCAAATTTGGTCCCAATAACGTTGCTTCACCCACCTCATCCCAATATACTGAAGAACGACACTTTCTTCCATACGACACCTCAAATGGAGCCATGCCAATACTTGCTTGATAACTATTATTGTAGGAAAACTCAACCATTGGTAAGAACTTGTCCTAACTTCCCTTGAAGTCAAAGACACAGAGTCTTAATAAATCTTCAAGAGTTTGAATAGCCCTTTCCGACTGCCCATCCATTTGAGGATGATATATCGAAGTAAATCGTAAATCCGTGCCCATAGCTTTTTGCAAACTAACCCAAAATCTTGAAGTGAATCTTGGGTCTCGATTAGAAACTATGGATACTGGCATACCATGCAATCTTACGATCTCATTTATGTACATACTAGCAAGACGTTCAAGTGTAAAAGTTTCTCGTATCGGTAAGAAATGAGCAGACTTGGTCAATCTATCAATAATGACCCAAATCGCATCTATGCCTTGAGAAACCATGGGAAGACCAGTAACGAAATCCATGGTAATGTGCTCCCACTTCCATTCTGTAATTTCAAGTTGTTGCAATGGACCTTTTGGCACTTGATACTCTGCCTTGACTCGTTGAAAAGTTAGACACCTTGAGATAAACCCCGCTATCTTTCTCTTCATATTTCTCCACGAAAATGTATGTCGAAGATCACGATACATTTTGGTACTCCCAGGATGGATTGCAAACGGTGTGTTGTGCGCCTCTATCATGATTTTATACTTCAAGCCAGGATCGTTAGGAACACAAAGTCTGGAGTTGACTCGAAGTATTCCTTCTTCATCGATTCTTGCTTCTGAAATAGTACCTTCTTGTACTTTCTTCCTCATACGCATCAGGTCCAGGTCTGTAGCTTGAGCAGCTTTAACTTTATCGATTAAAGTCGGTTCCACTCGTATATTTGCCATCATCACATGGGTCCCTGGAGTCTTTAACTCTATTTTCATCCTTTCCAAGTCATACAAAATGGGCCTTTGCGTTGACAATATTGCACTCGTACCCGCATATGATCTTCTACTCAATGCGTCAGCTACTACGTTCGCTTTTCCAGGATGGTATTGGATGGTATGATCATAATCTTTCAACAACTCAAGCCATCGTCATTGCCGTATGTTGAGTTCCTTTTTAGTGAAGAAATATTTGAGGCTTTTATGATCCGTATAGATCTCCACCTTCTCTCCATACAGGTAATGCCTCCAAATCTTAAGCGTAAAAGCGACTGCTGCCAACTCTAGATCATGAGTAGGATAATTCATCTCATATTCTTTGAGTTGTCGCAGGGCATAGGCTATGACTTTCCCATGTTGCATGAGAACACATCCTAACCCTTTGCCTAAAGCATCACTGTAGATGACAAATCCCTCCGAGCCAGATGGTATTGTCAGAATAGGTGCTGAAATGAGTCTCCTCTTGAGTTCTTGAAAACTCTTTTCACATTCCTCGCTCCAATCGAATTTTGTATCTTTTCGAGTCAGCTGAGTTAATAGAGTAGTGATTCGAGAAAACCCTTCTACGAATCTCTGATAATAACCAGCTAAGCCGAGAAAGCTATGTACTTCGATCATTGACTTAGGTTGCTCCCAGCTTTGAATTTCTTCAATCTTTGCCGGTCAATAGATATTCCATGATTTGATATCACGTGCCCAAGGAATGCAACTTCCTCAAGCCAGAACTCACATTTCTTCAACTTGGCATATAGCTTGTTTTTACGAAGCTTTTGGAGTATCAGCAAGTGTTGCTCATGGTCTTCATGGGTTTTGGAGTATATGAGGATGTCATTAATAAAGACAACCACAAAGTGATCCAAATATTCCTTGAATACTCGGTTCATCATGTCCATGAAGGCAGCAGGAGCATTAGTTAATCCAAAGACATGACTAGGAATTCATAATGCCCGTACCGAGTTCTGAAAGCAGTCTTTGGAATGTCATCAATTTTAATCTTCAACTGATGATATCTGGAACGAAGATCAATCTTTGAAAAGAATTTGGCTCCTTGCAACTGGTCAAATAGGTCATCAATGCGAGGCAACGGGTACCTATTTTTGATGGTGACATGATTCAACTCCCGATAATCAATACAAAGTCGCATACTTCCATCTTTCATTTTCACGAATAGAACAGGAGCACCCCAAGGAGACGTACTAGGACGAATGAAACCGATGTCTAACAATTCCTGTTGTTGGGTTTTTAACTCCTGAAGTTCAATAGAAGCCATTCGATATGGGGCTTTGGAAATGGGTTTTGTACCAGATTCAAGGTCGATACAAAATTCAATTTCACGCTCTGGGGGTAGGCCAGGAAGTTCTTCAGGGAATACGTTAGGAAATTTATTAACAATAGAAATATCATTCAAATATGATGTATTTTTATTTAAATCCGTGACATGGGCTAAGAAAGCTTGACATACATTTTTTGATAAATGAATAGCTTTATGACTTGATATGATAGTGATTGATTTTAGTGGTTTGGTTGCTTGAATTCGCATAATAGGTTGGTTAGGAATATGAAAGCTAACAACCTTACAAAAACAATCGATTTTAGCATGATGAGTAGTTAGCCAATCAATCCCTAAAATCACATCAAATGTAAGTATTTTCAAGGAAATAAGATCGACAGGTAACGTGCGGTTACTGATTTGAATCAAACAAGACTTATAAACCATGGATGTAATGAAGGTTTCTCCCAACGGAGTTTCAACTGATAAAACAAAGTCTAATTTCTCCGGAGTCAAATTTAAACGTTGAGCGCAAGTAGGAGAAATAAAGGAATGGGTAGAACTGGTATCAAATAAAGTATAAACTTCGCTAGAGTTTATGATTAGCTTAACCGTGATCACCTCGTTTGAATTCCTCGCTTTTGGGAGGAGTTACGACAAACCTTCTCCTTGAAACTACCGGTTTTGTCTTGTCTGGGACACCCTTTGATACCTCCATCCCAGCTGGACTTGACTTTGGTGCACGACAAAATCGGGCTAGGTGACCTTCTTTTCCACAATTGTAACATGCTTTGGACTGCATCGTGCAGTTTGGACTTATGTGTCCTTCCCCTCCACATTTGTAACATACGACCGGTGGTCGTTCTCCTTCCTTAACAATAGGTGCTGGTGCTGACGTCTTTCCATCTATATTGAATCTCCTCTTCTTGAAATGTCCACTCTTATTATCATGGCCATGATTACCACCGAAATGATTACCATTTCTGGCATGTTGATTCCCTCCACGTTTGTTGTCACTACTTCGATGACTGCTACCACTGGTATTATCGACTTGCCGGCTGCTCTCTCTTGGTTTGGTTGACTCATTATCGCGCTCCAATAACTGAGCCCTATTCACAACATCTAAATACAAACACAATTTATGAGAGATAAGGTATTGACGTATCTCGGGTTTCAAACCTCTTAGAAACATCCGCATCATTCTCTCCTCATTATCAACCAAGTGGGACGTAAACCGAGACAACTCAGCAAACTTAGCTTCATACTGTACCATGGTCATATTTTTTCGCTCAAGATTGATGAACTATACCTCCTTCATGTGACGAATACTTTCAGGAAAGTACTTGTCGTTGAACAGCTCTTGGAACTTCTCCCAAGACATTTTGAGTGGGGCAGGTTGAGTACGCTTTACAGATTCCCACCAGTAATCTGCCTCTGCTCGCAACATGAAGGTGGAAAAGGGAACCTTTTGCTCCTCGGAGCATCCCAAGACATCAAATATCTTGTTGATCTGCTTTATCCACGTCTTCGCCTTAAGTGGTTTTGGCTCTCCAAAAAATTTCGGTGGTCCCAGCTCCTTAAACTGCTTAGCGGTGACCGTCCGAGAGTTGTCAGTGTTTCCACCTGCATTTTGGACAGGAGCCCCTCTCACCTGATGTTGCATGAATTGCATAAAGCCTCAGAGCATCCCATCATTCACCATTTCATCGGTGTTATTGTTTACATGAGGATTATTGTCTTCCTGTTGCACATTATCTTGGGTATTGATCGTTGGTGACTCAACGGTCTCATGTGCTTCATTGCTTATCTCACCATTTTCGGATGCCATTTTCAAATACTGCCACAAAACAAGGTTTAATTAATATATCACATATTATCCCTATACTCTGACCGACCAATTAAATACCAAATAAACTTAGGTAGGTTATACTAGCAAAGGAATTCCCCGTCTCTCCCCTCCTAGTTCTTGTCTCACATCTCAGCCAGGGATCATATCCATAAGCTTTGATATCAACTGTGACGCCCCCAAAATAGGTATACATCACCCATCTTGAGTCGCCAAATACATGGTACAAAATACAAATACAAACTTAATTATACAAACGTCGTGTAATATACAACAAAATATAGCTGAGAGTTTAAACAGGAATATTGCTTTCTAGACAATATCCACTCTCAAATAGAGTCCTCATTACATTTATTGTCACACTATTTTATAGAATAGTGAGGACTACTATAACACCATCTCGGACCATCACTTCGGTTCCCCGACTAGTCCCAACTACGTTCTCATTTCTGAAGAGAACAATGAAAGCAAAAGGGTGAGCTCAACTAGCCCAGTAAGAAATATTATGATTAAGATAATGCAGGATAAATTATCATTAGGCTTCAACAATGTTAAACTGATAAAATACAATAGACATCAAGTTTAACTGCAGTGGAATAAGCAATCCATTATAAGAGTCAAGTAGAGCATGATAATTACTATCTTCTATGATTTAAAATGTTTTCATCAATTTTTATCGCTGAGACTCAGCTTAATAAATAAACCACATCATCGAATCATCCCTGAACTATGGGCCAAGTATATTCATTAAATCATCAATGGTCATGACTATACCGAATAATCCCTGGTCATAATCATACCAAAAACTGTCCATCAATGCACTACAGGTCACTGAGAACTTTTACCATATCATTTATAACATTATAGGTCATGGTTATACCGAATGATCCCTGGTCATAATCATACCAAGTCCATCTATGTACGTAAACCAAAGATGACTTTCATCACAATATAAGCATGCGGATGATGACAATGACATAATAATTCAATAAAACAAGTTCAAGAATAAATTTTAAAGATTTATAAGTTAATTTATCCTGAAATCAATTACGTCCAAATTGTCAACATGATACTGCTTTATGGAGTAAAATTCAAGAATGCTCAGAAGAATATTTTCATGAAAAGATACTGGATGAAGCGCAAATATCCAGGATATTCTACTAATTTCATGGAGTATAGAAGCCAAAACTTTAACCAACTGAGTATAATAGAATATATGAAACTGCAAATGGATTTTCGCCCGCCATGCGATAATCCACGTTGTGACGCCCCCAAAACAGTTATACATCACCCATCTTGGGTCGCCACTTACATGGTACAGAATACAGATACAAACTTAATTATACAACTGTCATGTAATATACGATAAAATATAGTGTTGGCGTTGAGATTTTTGAGTGTCCCTTTTCGTTACTTGTTCTTTGGTGTTCTCATGTTAATGTGAGATTTGTTTGAAAAAACAAGTGAAAAAGGTCCGACATGTATAATGTCGACGATTGACTTTAAGAGTCGCCAGTTGGTGTTTTTAACTGGTTGCACCAACGCAACCGAAAAGGTTTGCACATTGACCCAGTGATTTGACACTGCTAAACGGGTCTGTGAAACCGAGATTCATTAAGGGTTCGGGGGCTTGATTATGCGGAGGGAAGGTTTTAGGCACCCCCCGACATCTGTGTTACCACGGTGACTGCCACTCTTCAAAGAAATTGTTATATGAATATGTGTGTGTGAATTAATGTGCAATTTATTTGAAAGTAGTGTGAGGCCTCGTTCGCACCTATATACACAATGTTTGAATTTTATATGAAAATTCAGTTTTAACCAAGATTTAGCAATGAAGTTTTGTAAAAGAGGTTTTTCAAACCTTATGCTCAGTAGGAATTGAGACCTTTTCATACTTCCATTTTATTATTAAAAATGTTCGGCTTGTTTGCTTTTATTTTCGAAATGCGAAGCATTTTCGAGAAAATAATATCTGCGATCGTAGAACTCCTTATGGGCATAATGACCATCCAAGGAAACTCGAGACATCGTAAAATAATATACAAGTCGCCATGACTTTAAAATGTCCATCATGGGAACCAGAATCTAGATTCAAGAACTCGAACACTGTGATCACATGATTCCTAGGCTCACAAAATACTGCAATTTATATATATATATATATATGTACAAATATATATATAAAGCTATAAAAAGCCATAGAGTAAATTCCGTGCCCCATTGTGAAATGTAAATATATATATATATATATATGTACAAATATATATATAAATGTAGTAAACGCACTGGATGTGAATCTAGGCTCATCGGATATGTCCGACAGCAATTATACATATGTATATATATAAAAGCGAGTAAATGCACCGGTTGTAAAATCCAGGCTCATCGGATATGTTCGACAACAATTATATATATATATATATATATATATATATATATATATATATATATATATATATATATATAGAAAAGAAATTAAACGCTAGAATATAAAATCTGTGCTCAATGGATATAGTCGACCACGCTTTATATATATATATATATATATATATATACAAAAGAAAATAAACTCTCCAGACTGAAGTCTAGGCTCAATCGAGGCATAACTCGATAATGTTAGTCCATATATACAAAATATATACATATATTAGTTTATATATACAGACAGAAATGAAAACCATGGATCGAAGTCCGGGCAAACACACTCACACGACTCTCAACGTGTAAAACAATGTGTGATAATAGAAGAAAGAGGCTTTATATAATGTAAGAAGGCTTACAGTGGGCTGCCAAAGTAGACTTCTTAGACTTTAAATGGATAAACAATCAGCTCCCACCGGATAAAAAGTAGCTATATGTGAGCTAACTAGTGTTTAAAGAAGAGGAAACACTCAAAAGATGTGTATGCAGAGTAAAATAGACAGGGTTTCCTCACCTTTTTCCTTCTCTCTCTCCCTTCAAATGGCTGACCCCCCCTCTATATTTATAGATGGATGGCCTTGCAGTCGACTTATTGGCGTACATGCAGCTTGAACTCGCAGGGTCGGTCGTGGTGGGCCCGGGCTTCGTCGTCTCATAGTACGTGCACTCGTGCACTGTAATGTCTAATCGAACTTGCAGAACTTCAATTCGAGCATCCAAATGAAGTATATCTGTACTTCTTCGGATCGCTTGTGTTGAGAGTTACATAATGACATGGATTAGAGGTTGTACGAAGTCAGGAAGAGGGGTCTATGCCCATGGTCTTCAAGCTTCAAAGTCTATCCAAAGTACTGCCACACGTAATAGTCACCCGGGATTGTCAATCCTCGGCTCTTGTGGGACATTGTTGTATGTATGTATGTATAAAGCGTTGAGACGACGTGCCATTTGTCGGAGGAACAAGATGATATGTGACTCTTTGCCGGTGTTATCGCCGGGTTGAGTTGAAAGTAGTCGTTGCTCATGGTTATAGCTAAGATTGGACTACTTATTGGTATGCTGTGATATCATCTTGTTGCCGTGGTTAGATGACATGTTGACTCCACACCGAGGTTATCGCCGGTTTAAGCGGAAAGTAGATGTTGCTCAAGGTTATGTCTAAGATTGGACTACTGCTTGTTTGTATGTATCACTGTCATCTGGATTAAAGCTGATAGCATGTATTTGACACAAGCATTTCCGGGGTTATCACCGGAACTGCAATAGCATTCCTTGGGGCTATCACCAAAGATGGGGTTACTACTCCCAGTGTTGTCTCTGGGACTGGAACTGAACATCATGGTGTTATCGCCGAGACAGAACTGTCCTCTCCGGTATTGTTGTCGGTCTTTTGATCTGCATATCTTGGGGTTATCTCCGAAATTTGGAAATGACATTCTCGGTGTGTGTTCCGGGTTTGACCCGATGCTCTTGGTTTGTGTTCTGGGTTTGATGCTGAATCTTTTGCTGAGGTAATAGATAGCTTGCTCTTGGCCTCTATCGTCTTTTGTCCCAAAGATCTGAATTTATAACATTGTCATTTATGGACAGTACATGAACAGGGAACATCATCCACAGGAGGTACCAAAACAGAGCGTTAATCACCGCTCCTTGATTGTGAGGAAGGCTTTTCGACACTCATCATTCCATTTCATGGAGGAGTTCTTCCTTAACAATTTGAAGATTGGCTCACGAGTTACTATGAGTTGAGAAATGAATCCATTTAATGAAGTTGATCCTTCCCAAAAATCCCGTATTTCCTTCTGCAATCGAGGAATGGGCATTTCCTTGATGGCCTGGATTTTGGTAGTATCCAGTTCAATCCCTTTGTGGCTGACTAGGAAGCCTATCAACTTGCCTGACTTAACACCAAAGGCGCACTTGGGGGGATTTAACTTCAATTTGTACTTACGCAACCTGTTGAACAACTTTTTGAGATGGTCTAAATGGTCATCCTCCTTCCGGGTTTTGATAATGATGTCATCCACATAGATCTCTATCTCCTTATGCATTAAATCATGAAAAAGGGCCATCATAGCTCGCTGGTAGGTTGCCTCAGCGTTGATGAGGCCGAATGACAACCGTCTATAGCAAAAGGTTCCCCAAGGTGTGATGAAAGCAGTTTTCTCACGATCTTCCTCAGCGACCATAATTTGATGGTACCCCATAAAGCAATCAGCAGAGGAGTACATGCCGTACTGAGCAGTATTGTCAATAAGAATGTGGATAAAAGGCACGAGAAAGCTATCTTCAAGGCAAGCTTTGTTCAAATCCCGGTAATCCACACAAACTCGCACCTTTCCCCCTGGTTTAGGCACGTGAACAATGTTGGATATCCACTCCGGATATATAGACACCATGATGATGCCAGCTTGAAATTGTTTCACAATTTCTTCTTTAACTTTTAAACTCCACTCAGGTTTCAATCGCCTGGGCTTTTGCTTAACTGGCTTGAATCCTTCTTTAATGGGAAGGCGATGAAGAACAATGTCAGTGGACAAACCCACCATGTCTTCGTGAGACCATGCAAACACATCCTGAGACTGGGTTAACAGTGCAACCATGTCATTCCATTAATTTGTGGTATGGTCTGAACCAATCTGGATTAGCTTAGGGTTATCTAAGGTTCCAAGATTGAAAGGGGTGGTTTGATCAAGATTGGGTTTGGGTTTGTCAGCGACCCATTCCTTAATCTCTTGAGGTGTCTCAATGTCTTCTTGGATGTCCATCAAGTCTGAGTCTAACTTTGCATCAAAGTTACAACCCTTGTGGAGAGAAGGCACCTCATCAGCAAGTACATGTACATCTAAATTCAGAGTCCTGAAACAAAATATGCTTTCACTTAATATATGCAACTGTTCGATCATACAAAAGTGTTAGCATGTATGTGATAAAATAACTGCTAGTGTTGTAAAGGAAAGTATGCGATTAAAGTTATCTACAGGTCCGCAGAGGGATTTTCTGCCCATTTTACCCTCGTCGACCAACGCATGGAGTGCTACTCCAATTGTCGAGGGCAAAGTCCTGAAGGACTGCAGTGATAGAAGGATCGTCAGTGTCCTCCTTCTCCCTAATGATAACCATAACATCTGGGCAATCATCGTTTGGGGTGTATCTGCTTGTATGTTCATCATGAACAATGATGCGAATGCCTGCCATCATCAAGGCACGGTCATGTTTACGTTTTCGCTCCTTTTCTTCTGCCTCGGGATCAGGAATCAGCACCTCTTTGACTTTGATTGGAACTGGTTTTGGAAACAACATAGCCACAACCCGGGCTGGAACCTTTACTGGAGACTGTATCAACTCATGCGATAAAGGCACAGAAAATCGTCATGCGGCGGAAGCCTGAGGAACCTGCTTATGTTTATGAGGATTCCTGTGCTTGGAACTAGCGAATAGCTTCTAGCCCTATTTGTCCCAATTTATTTGGACATTTGGATAGGGTGCTTAATACCCTGCTGATCCTTACCAAGCCCTTGTCCAGGTTGGTAACCCAATAATATCATTTCTTGAGTAGCTGACATCACTTCGTCAGAAATCTTGGGTACGGGAAGTGGCACTCCAATAGAATGGTATTGCGTGTTACTCACTTCCAGAGTATGAAAACTGGCCTGCTCAACTTCTGAATTGAAGCTGATAATTAGTAGAGTTCCTGGTCTAGGACTTTCTGGCTTAGTATTGACAGTGACTAGACTGTTGTTGATGATGTATTTGAGTTGTTGATGTAAAGTGGAGGGAACAGCTCTAGCCATGTGAATCCATGGTCTCCCCAATAGCAGGTTGTATCCTGAATCTATCTTGAGGATATGGAAGAATACATTGAACGTATGGGGACCAATCTCAATTAGCAATTCAATCTTTCCAACAGAATTTGCCGAGATCCATCAAAAGCTCTGATGATCGTATGGCTACTTCGGATTCGCTTGAGATTGATATTCATCTTCACCAAGGTGGCATAAGGACAGATATTCAGAGATGAGCCTCCATCTATCAAAACTCCATCTACCATATACCCGGAAGACAACACTGCGATGTGCAGTGGTTTGTAATGACCGGTCCCTTCGGGAGGTATGTCATCATCAGTGAAGGATATCACATTGTTGTTGAAAATGTGATCAACCAAATGTTGAAATTTTTCCACATCCACTGATTTTGGCAAGTAGGCTTCTTCCAAAACCTTTTGTAAGACCTTCCGATGCTCTTCAGAAGAGAAAACCAAGTCCAGAATTAAAATCTGGTGTGGAGCTTCTCGCAAGCTTGAAATCACTTTGGCTTCATTGTGGCCCATAGTAGGGAGGAATCTTTCAATCTTCTCCATGGGAAATTTCCCCTTTGCTTCGCAAGTAGGCTTGATAACCCATTGAGGAAGGTACAATAGATTTTCTTTCAACACTGTAGCAGTAGTATAAGACGTAGATCCTTCAGCTTCTCTATAATTCCATGGAACTTTGTGTAAGCTGACAACAGGATGTTGTAGTCTGCAAGGCAAAGGAATTGGCTTTGGTGAAACCACTTTCAAAGGATTGTCAGCTCCTTTGAGTTGAATTGGTTGTATGGGAAATGTTTTGACAGTCTCATCATCCACTTCGGTATAACTGCTATCGTTCCCTTCCATTGAGTAGGGCATGTATTCCCACCCTTAAGTTGAACAGTGTAATCATCTGCTACTTGTAGGACATCGCTATCAATAAGATTCTGAATAAGATGGCGGAGTGCCCAACATTCTTCTGTGCTGTGACCGCGAGAATGTGAATGATATTGACACATTTCATTAGGGTTAAACTGCCCTGAGCGGGGATTGATTGGAGGGAGAAGGAATGTGATTCTTCCTTCGTTGATCAACATTTGAAGTATTTCCTCCAAAGATTGGCCTAGATAGGTGAATTCCCTTTAATTGGCGAAATCCCGACGGGCTTTAGCACTTGCTCGCTTTGCAACCTTATCCTCTATAGCTTCGCTTTCTGAAGGTGTTGATGGAGCATTCATAACAAATGGAAGGAGATAGGCATGCTCCTGCCTGATTAATTGGCGTGTGACTTGGTGTTGGTGAGTTACCAGTTCTGCCAATTGCTCAATTTGTTTGCAAAGAGCTTTCATCTTTTGTTCCATGGTAAACTGGAACTTTGCATAATCCCATTTGTCAACCCCGTCTTTGATAGGTTGGGATGATTCACCAGTAGAATTGGAACCATGTCCAGTGCTCCAACTGATCATGTTAACTTCTTCCTCTTTATGTTGAGGGAGAGGGTTATCTTGTACATGAGGTTGATCTGGCATGGTGACCACAATCTCACCATTGTCTATTAGATCTTGGATCTTGTGTTTCAAGGCCCAACAATCCTGAGTATCATGTACGGGTGCCCCAACATGACAAGCACACTTCCGATTAGCATTGAAACCCCTCCCATTAGGGTTGGCTGGTGGAAGAAGATGTGTAATTTTCTTCTGAGCAGTCAGAAAATCAAGAATGTTCTCGAGCGAGTCCCCTAAGGGTGTGAACGTTCGAGGTCACTTTACTTCTCCACTTTTAGGCAATGGAGGGTTTGAAGATTGTGCTAGAAAAGGGGAGTAGTTTATCCGCTGCATAGGCATGCTTGGATTGCCTTTTTGTCCTTGCAGTATCAAGGAAACATCCTCCTCTTTATTTTATGGACCCTCCGGGGGTTGTTTCCATAAGATCCGGACTGGATGTGCTCAGCAACAGCTTTAAGAGCGGCTAGGTCTTGAATTTTACCGGACTTCAATCCCATTTCAGCCATCTCGCCGTGTTTGATCATTTCAGAAAATGTTTTGCCAATACCAGCTAGAACTCTTTCATAGAAAGGAGCTTCCTGTACATCTATGAAGGTCATGATCATCTCTGATTCTGTCATGGAAGGAATAACTTGAGCAGCAAGGTGACTCCACCTTTGAGCGTACTCTCTGAATGACTCATTAGACTGTTTCTTGACTTTGGTAATTTGATATCGGTCAGGAGCCATCTGAGATTTGAAAACTATATTGAGTGAGGAAGGCATGAGCCAGTTCTTCCCAACTATGGATCTTAGAGTTGTCTAATCTGGTATACCATGAACGGGCTTCTCGGTCGGATTTTTTTCAAAAAATATTTGATTCTCGAGCTTTTCATCCTCAAAGATAAGATCCGAAGTTCTCCAATGAACACCTTCAAATGTGTGTAAGGATCCCCTAATCCGTCATATTTTTTAAAATCAGGGGTCTTGAATTTCTCTGGATAATGCACACCAGGAAATATGCAAAGGTCTGTATATGAAACACTGCCATGAATTCCAATCCCTTTGAGAGCGTGAATGGTTTCCTCCATTTGAAGGACCTTCTTCCTGATATCACCGGTGTCTGGATCTCCTTTGAGATGGGTGCTTTTAGGGTCTTTGTTGGTTGTATCCAACTGATGTTCTGGAATTGTTTTTTCCAGATGTTGAACTTCCCCTTGTGCAGAGGACTCTGTATGTGTAGGTATCTTTGTACCCTGAGTAGACCGGTGTAACTCTTTCAGTAGAACAACCAAGTCTGTAATTTGTTTACTTAATCCGTTAAATTCTTCTTAGGAAACAAGATTAGACTATTCAGAAGAAGACATGATTGGCTGTAGGCTTGAGGCCTTTTTGGATTTTGAGCGGGTAACAGGCCCAATTGCTTCCCTACAAAAGACTTACATAGTTTAGTCTTAGGGAAATATAAATGTTATCATAACATGTCCATTTTAGGAATTTGTCCTGCAAAACCGGTTTGTTAATTGATAACATGTCATGATCATGGAATAAAATTACAAGTAAATGCTTTTACAAGTAATTGAAAATGGAGAGTATGAAGAGACTTTCTTCCGCGTTTGGTTTATCAGAGGTTGACCTATCTTAGGGTTACTCTCGCGGCTTTTCGGCATGAAGGTTCCCAGATCATCGCAATTTACTTGACGGGAAGTTAATCCGGTGTTTCAATTGGAGCGAATCTGGGTGGTGCCTTTCCTAAGCCCTGGGGAATTATTCTTCCCACGGGTCCAGTAATCAAACACCGACAGGATAGCCTCCTGGTGGAGGGACCACACAACATACATTCACACACAACGTGTCTCACCGTTTATGCAAAATGATGACATGTGCGAAGCACTAATATGTGCGAAGCACTAATATCACAGATAGATATTTAGCAGTGCAGTAAAAAAGATGCATTCGTACACATTTATCAGAAATGTAAATGCAACAATCACACACAAGCATATAACAATTTTGAAAATCTTGTAATAGCGGCTTAAGCCCTCTTACTGGAGTCCCCAGCAGAGTCGCCACCTGTCGACGTCGGGATTTTTGAGTGTCCCTTTTCGTTACTTGTTCTTTGGTGTCCTCATGTTAATGTGAGATTTGTTTGAAAAAACAAGTGAAAAAGGTCCGACATGTATAATGTTGATGATTGACTTTAAGAGTCGCCAGTTGGTGTTTTTAACTAGTTGCACCAACGCAATCGAAAAGTTTTGCACATTGACCCAGTGATTTGACACTGCTAAACGCGTCTGTGAAACTGAGATTCATTAAGGGTTCGGTGGCTTGATTATACGGAGGGAAGGTGTTAGGCACCCCCCGACATCCGTGTTACCACGGTAACCACCACTCTTCAAAGAAATTGTTATATGAATGTGTGTGTGTGTATGTGTGTGTGGATCAATGTAAAATTTATTTGAAAGTAATGCGAGGCCTCGTTCGCACCTATATACACAAGGTTTGAATTTTATATGAAAATTCAGTTTTAACCAAGATTTAGCAATGAAGTTTTGTAAAAGAGGTTTTTCAAACCTTATGCTCAATAGAAATTGAGACCTTTTCATACTTCCATTTTATTATTAAAAATGTTCGGCTTGTTTGCTTTTATTTTTGAAATGCGAAGCATTTTCTAGAAAATAATATACAAAGCGATCGTCGAACTCCTTATGGGCATGTGACCATCCAAGGAAACTCAAACAATCAGTAAAATAATGTACAAGTCGCTTACTGACGGAAAATGTCCATCATGGGAATAGAATCTAGATTGATGAAATGAACCGTGATCACATGATTCCTAGTCTCACAAAATACTGCAATTTGTATGGAAAGCGATAAGTAATAAAGTAAATATATATATATATATATATATATATATATATATATATATATATATATATATATATATATGAACATTATCAACCACCACGAAGTGAACCTCAGGCGTGACAAAATGTAAATAAAGTCGTAAAAGCTATCAACCTGCCACGAAGTGAACTCCGAGTAGGACAAAATGTAAATAAAGCTATAAAAAGCCACAAAGTAAACTCTGTGTTCGACAGAAATGTATATATATATATATATATATATATATATATATATATATATATGTACAAAATATATATATAAAAGAAAGAAAACGAATGGATGTGAATCCGAGCTCATCTGGATATTTGACAAAGAATTATATATATATGTATATATATATAAAAGCGAGTAAATGCACCTGATGTAAAATCCAAAGCTCATTAGATATAATCGACAACAATTATATATATATATATATATATATATATATACAAAAGCAAATAAATGCTCCAGACCAAAGTCTAGGCTCAATCGAGGCATAACTAGATAATGTTAGTCCATGTATACGAAATATATACATATATTAGTATATATACAAACAAAAATGAAAACCACGGACCGAAGTCCAAGCAAACACACTCATTCGACTCTCAACGTGTACAACAGTGTGTGATAATAGGAGAAAGAGGCTTTATAGAATGTAAGAAGGCTTACAGTGGGCTGCCAAAGTAGACTTCTTAGACTTTAAATGGATAAACACTCAGCACCCGTCGGATAAAAAGTAGTTATATGTGAGTTAACTAGTGTTTAAAGAAGAGGAAACACTCAAAAGATGTGTATGTAGAGTAAAATGGACAGGGCTTCCTCGGCTTTTTCTTTCTCTCTCTCCCTTCAAATGGCTGACCCACCCCTCTATATTTATAGACGGATGGCCGCAGGTCAACCTGCGGTAGCCGCAGTTGAACTTGTGGCTGGTCGTGGTGGGCCCGGGCCTCGCGGGTCCCATCGTCTTGTAGTACGTGCACTCATGCACTGTAATGTCCAATCTAACTTGCAGAACTTCAATCCGAGCATCCAAACGAAGTATTTGTACTTTTTTGGATCGTTTGTGTTGAGAGTTACGTAATGACATGGATTAGAGGTTGTACGAAGTCAGGAAGAGGGGTCTATGCCCATTGTCTTCAAGCTTCAAAGTCTATCCAAAGTACTGCCACACGTAATAGTCACTTGGGATTGTCAATCCTCGGCTCGTGTGGGACATTGCTGTATGTATGTATGTATGAAGCGTTGAGACGACATGCCATTTGTCGGAGGAACAAGATGATATGTGACTCATTGGCGGTGTTGTCGTCGATTGAGTTGAAAGTAGACGTTGCTCAGGGTTATAGCTGAGATTGGACTACTTGTTGGTATGCTGTAATATCATCTTGTTGTCGTGGTCAGATGATGTGTTGACTCCTCACCGGGGTTATCGCCGGTTTAAGCAGAAAGCAGACGTTGCTCAGGGTTATGTTTGAGATTGGACTACTGCTTGTTTGTATGTATCACTGTTATCTGGATTGAAGCTGATAGCATGTATTTGACACAAGCATTTTTGAGGTTATCACCGGAACTGCAATGGCATTCCTTGGGGCTATCACCAAGGATGGGGTTGCTACTCCCAGTGTTGTCTCTGGGACTGGAACTGAACATCATGGTGTTATCGCCGAGACAGAACTATCCTCTCCGGTGTTGTTTCCGGTCTTTTGATCTGCATATCTCGGGGTTATCTCCGAGATTTGGAAATGACATTCCCGATGTGTGTTCCGGGTTTTACCCGATGCTTCCGGTTTGTGTTCCGGGTTTGGAGCTGAACTTTCGGTAGTATCTGGAATGATTGTAAGTTGTCTTTCAGGGTTATCTCCAAAAGACGAATCTCCGTCCTGCAATGTCAGTAATAGGAGTGTAGAAAATTTCGTGTGTCTACACATAGTCTAAGAGTTTTAATAAGAATATTGTCATCTAGACAATATCCACACTCAATGGAGTCCTCATTATATTTATTGTCACACTATTTAAAAGAATAGTGAGGACTACTAATGCTATCATCTGGACCGTCAATCCGCTCCCCGACTCATCCCAGCTATATTCTCATTTCCTGAAGAGAACAGTGAAAGAAAGGGTGAGCTCAACTAGCCCAGTAAGAAATATTATGACTAAGATAACGCAGAATAAATTATCATTAGTCTTCAACAATGTTAAACTGATGAAATACAATAGACATCAAGTTTAACTACAGCAGAATAAGCAATCCATTAGAAGAGTCAAGTAGAGCATGATATCTACTATCTTCTATGATTTAAAATATTTTCATCAATTTTTATCGCTGAGACTCAGCTTAATAAATGAACCATATCATCGAATCTTCCCTGCACTACGGGCCAATGATATTCATTAAATCATCAATGGTGATGACTATACCGAATAATCCCTGGTTATAATCATACCAAAAACTGTCCATCAATGCACTTCAGGCCAATGAGGACTTTCACCACATCATTCCTCACATTATGGTCATGATTATACTGAATAATCCTTGGTCATAATCATACCAAGTCCATCTATGCACGTAAGCCAACGATGACTTTCATCACAATATAAGCATGAGGATGATGACAATGATATAAGCATTAATCAAACGAAAACAAGGATAAATATTAAAGACTTTAAATTTATCCAAATATTATCAATCACTTAATAAACTCATTATATAATATTATTAATATTATAACAATATTTTAATTATTTCATAAACTTATATACAATTTATTTCAATTATTTATACTTTATCAAATAATCTATTTAATCATTCAAAAATGCCATACTCATAAGATTTCATCACCAATGATCCAATCCCTCATCAAAAATCTGCATATACCCTATATAGGATTCCCAAGCCATAAAATCCTATTTTCCAAATTTGTTACTTCACATAACATTTTTAATTCATTTACTCATAACTAGTTCATTTTCATGAAAAATACCAAATCAGTCCCAAAAATATTTTTTTTTCTGGGATTTAGCAGAATATAGTCCCATATTGAACATATATTTTTCTCAAAATTTTTAAAATTCATTTACTATTTTTATATGGCCAAACTCGCTTTAATATTTAGACATTTATAATAAATTATACTTTTGTCCAAAAATTCCAAAGTTTACTGAGGTATACTCCTCGTTATATACATGTACTCCCAATAAAAATTTCACCAATTTTGGAGTTAACCACAAAGAGTTATAAGAGTTTACTTTTAAAATAGTCTTTTCCCATAAAATCCATAACTGTTAATCTATACATCCAAAAATCGCCATTTTTGGACACATTCTAGAAAACTCATCAAATTATCATTTCAAATTTTTCCAGAATTTTTGAGGGTTAGAAAAATTACAAAACTGCCCCTGATAGAAACCCCTTTTGAATAAAAATACTATTCATATGAATACAAATGATCATTCACCATGCATGCGGTAATCCACATAGACAGGTTATTCTAATAGAATAATAAAAAATGGAATAACAGAAGAATTCACCATGCATGCGATAGACCGCACAGACAGATTATTCTCAACAGAATAATAAAGAATGAAATCAGGTAATGCGTAAACCGCACACACAAGATATTCTAACAGAATAATAAAGACTGGAACTAGGTCATGAGTAAACCGCACAGACAAGATATTCCAACAGAATAATAAATAATGGAACAAGGTCATGCGTAAAACCGCATGCATGTGATATTCCAATGTAATAATAAAGAATGGAATAACAATAGAATTCACGGTGTACGCGATAGACAGCATGAAAAGTTATTCCAATGTAATAATAAAGAATGGATTAATGGAAGAATTTCTCCATATATGCGGTATTCGACAGACATATAAAGTTATTCCAACATAATAATAAGGAATGAAATAAAAATAGCTCTCTTCATGAATACGAAAGAAATATTACCCCTTACCTTAGAAAGAAACTGGATACTGGAGTAGAGAGGTAGCAGACTTCTCTTCTTCTTTCTCTCTATAATTTCTCTCTATAATAATTGCTCTATAGCTTTAGTGAATTGGTGAGAAATGAAGGAAGAATGAGCTTCTATTTATAGGAAAATATAATTTCGATAATTTCACGTTTTGAGGCTCGAAATATTACAGTACAATACCTTCAACTTTTCTTTCATTTTTAATTTAGTCCTGCAAGTATTAACAAACTTGCACCACCTCCCCTAATAGTAAATAATGTGAATCAATAGTTCAATCATGTGAATCAATAGTTATAATCATGTGAACATACGAATTACAGTATAGTACCTACATCTATACCTCCATTTTTAACTTAGTCATGCAAGTATTATCAATCTTACACCAACTCCCCTAATAGTATAAAAATGTGAATCAATAGTACACATAGGTGAACAAATAGTTATAATCATGTGAATTAATAGCAATTAATTGCTCATTTATCCAGTCAATTACCCGACTGGTCAGTATAACTTCTAGACATCAATTAATATCGAAATAAATGTCGATTTCCACTAACACTAATAATTGCAACACAATAAAACTATCAATTTCATCTTTAATTGACACGAACTTATTCATAATTAATATTATAATTCATAATATTTAACAACTGTGTCGCTCCGTGAAAGAGGGGCTTTCCGATAAGGATTTCTCCTTATTGGCGCGCAATTAGTTGACCAAACCTCTCATTGACAGAACTTCTAGACATTGTAAATATTACAATTTAATAATATGAATAACTTTGTCGTCTCAATTATTGATTTAATAATATATCTTATTATGCAGATGATACTATGACAATAATCGAATCAATAATATGAGAGATATGATGCATCAATTACTGTAGCAAAAATTGAGTATAACTGAGTGACTTCTTATGTTAGCATCAATAATCAATACCGTGTGCTACTATGCAACCACGCGTATGACTGTACTTTTACTACTGGATAGTTCAACAGTTTTAACGGTAACACTTTCGCTGTTATTTTTATAAAAAGATAATTGTGTCGTTTTCTAACTATGACAATACTTTCGTTGTGGGATCCACCAATGATTGTGCCGTCGTACGGATATTCCCCAACAAAAAGAATATTCCTCGACCAATCGAATATTATATAACCACTTGCTTACTTTGCAAAATTTGTATATATTACCCATAACTATAACATTATATCAAATCCACACCATAATATTCAAAAAAAATATTTCAAGAAATTTAAATCTTTATTCATAAAATTTGGGGTCTCACAATCTCCCCTCCTTATGAAATTTCGCCCTCTAAATTTACGTACGTACCTGGTATGCCGAAGAGATGAGGATACCTTGACTTCATTTCAAATTCTAACTCTTGAGGTATAACCTTTGAGAGTTGAATACGATCCTTCTTATCCAAGATTTTAACACATATCTCCTCATACATTAAATCTTATGCTATCTCGTCTAGTTCTAATTTAATAATGTGGTTCGGGTCATCCACATATTTATGTAACATCGATACGTGAAAAATGTTATGAACACGCGACATATTTGGCAGTAAAACGAGTCTATAGGCCACAGTTCCTACTCCATCGAGGATTTCAAATGGGCCAATAAAATCAAGGGTTGAGATTTCCTCTCTTCATCGATTCTTGCTTCTAGAATAATGCCCTCATGAACTTTCGTCTTCACATTCATCAGCTCCAGGTGTGTAGTTTGAGCGGCTTTAACTTTATCGATTAAAGTCGATTCTAATCGTATATTCGATATCTTCACGTGGGTCCCTAGAGTCCTTAACTCTATCTTCATCATTTGTAAGTTATACGAAATGGGTTTTTTTGTATTAACAACATCGCATTCGTAAACGCATACGATCTTCTACTCAACGCGTCAGCTACCACGTTCGCTCTTCCACGATGATATTGAATGGTCGTAACCTTCAACAACTCGAGCCATCGTCTTTGGCTCATTATACGTTCGTTTTGGGTGAAGAAATATTTAAGGGTTGAAGAAATGGGTTTTATACTAGGGTTAATACAAAATTTGATTTCACGCTCGAGGGGTAGGCTAAGAAGTCTTCAAGAATACGTCAGGAAATTTTTTAACGATAAAAATATCATTTAAAAATTGTGACTCTCATCCAAGTCTTGGATATCACATGAAATGAAGGTTTCTCCTAACGGAGTTTCAACAGATAAGTCAAAGTCTAACTTCTCCGGAGTCAAATTTAAATGTTGAATGCAAGCAAAAGAGATAAAAGAATGGGTAGAACCGGTATCTAATAAGGTATAGACATCGCAAAAATTTATAATTAACTAACCCGTGCTAACTTCGTTCGGGTTACTCGCTTTTTGAGAAGTCATAAAAAATGCTCTTCCTGAAACCACCGACTTTATTTTGTCCGTATTCGCCTTTGGTGCTACCGTCCCAGCTGGATTTGACTTCACTATACGACAAAATCGAGCTAAATGACCTTCTCTTCTTGAAATTTCCACTTCTATTATCTTACCCATGATTACCATCGAAGTGCTTACCATTCTTGGCATGATAATTTCCCCCACGATGGTCATCATTGTTCCGATGGCCGTTGCCACCGGTACGATTATTATCGTGGTGTTGGTCGTTACCTTTTGGTTGTGCTAACTCATTATCACGCTCCAATAAATGAGCCCTATTCACAACATCTGAATATAAACAAAGTTTATGAGAAATGAGGTATTGACGTATATTGGGTTTCAAACCTCTTACAAACATTTGCATTATTCGCTCCTCATTATCGACCAAATGGGATACAAACCGGGATAACTCCGCAAACTTAGCCTCGTACTACGATACAGTCATATTATTTTGCTCCATTGCTTATTTCAACATTTTTAGATGCCATTTTCAAACACTGTCACAAATCAAGGGTTAATTAACATATCACATATTATCCCTATACTCTGACCGACCAATTAAATACCAAATAAACTTAGGTAGGTCATACTAGCGAAGGAATTCCCGTGCTCTCCCTCCTAGTTCTTGTCTCACATCTCAGCCAGGGATCATATCCCTAAGCTTTGATACCAACTGTGACGCCGCCAAAACAGGTATACATCACCCATCTTGGGTCGCCACTTACATGGTACAGAATACATATACAAACTTAATTATACAACCATCGTATAATATACGAAAAAACATAATCTAAGAGTTTTAATAAGAATATTGTCATATAGACAATATCCACACTCAATGGAATCCTCATTACATTTATTGTCACACTATTTAACAGAATAGTGAGGACTACTAATGCTATCATTTGGACCGTCAATTCGTTCCCCGACTCGTCCCAGCTATATTCTCATTTCTTGAAGAGAATAGTGAAAGAAAGGGTGAGCTCAACTAGCCCAGTAAGAAATATTATGATTAAGATAACGCAGAATAAATTATCATTAGTCTTCAACAATGTTAAACTGATAAATATAATAGACATCAAGTTTAACTGCAACGGAATAAGCAATCCATTAAAAGAGTCAAGTAGAGCATGATATCTACTATCTTCTATGATTTAAAATGTTTTCATCAATTTTTATCGCTGAGACTCAACTTAATAAATAAACCATATCATCGAATCTTCCCTGCACTACGGGCCAAGGATATTCATTAAATCATCAATTGTCATGACTATACCGAATAATCCCTGGTCATAATCATACCAAAAATTGTCCATCAATCCACTTCAGGCCATTGAGGACTTTCACCACATCATTCGTCACATTACGGTCATGATTATACCGAATAATCCCTGGTCATAATCATACCAAGTCCATCTATGCACGTAAGACAAAGATGACTTTCATCACAATATAAGCATGAGGATGATGACAATGATATAAGCAATAATCAAACGAAAACAAGGATAAATATTAAAAACTTTAAATTTATCCAAATATTATCAATCACTTAATAAACTCATCATCTAATATTATTAATATTATAACAATATTTTAATCACTTCATAAACTTATAAACAATTTATTTCAATTATTTATACTTTATCAAATAATGCATTTAATCATTCAAAAATGCCATACTCATAAGATTTCATCACCAATGATTAAATCCCTCATCAAAAATCTGAATATACCCTATATAGGATTCCCAAGCCATAAAATCCTATTTTCCAATTTTGTTACTTCATATAACATATTTAATTCATTTACTCATAACTAGTTTATTTTCATGAAAAATACCAAATCAGTCCCAAAAATATTTTTTTTCTGGGATTTAGCAGTAATATAGTACCATATTGAACATATATTTTCTTAATTTTTAAAATTCATTTACTATTTTTCATATGGCCAAAATCTACCATCGAAAATTTAGACATTTATCATAAATTATACTTTTGTCCAAAAATCCCAAAATTTACAGGGTATACTCATGTTATATACATGTACTCCCAATAAAAATTTCACCAATTTTGGAGTTAACCACAAAGAGTTATAAGGGTTTACTTTTAAAATAGTTTTTTCCCATAAAATCCACAACTCTTAATCTATACATCCAAAAATTGCCATTTTTGGACACAATCTAAAAAACTCATCAAATTATCATTTCAATTTTTTCCAGAATTTTTGAGGGTTAGAAAAATTATGAAACTGCCCCTGGCAGAAACCCCTTTTGAATGAAAATACTATTCATATGAATACAAAGGATCATTCACCATGCATGTGGTAATCCACATAGACATGTTATTTCAACAGAATAATAAAGAATGGAATTATAGAAGAATTCGTCATGCATGCGATAGACCGCATAGACAAGTTATTCTCAACATAATAATAAAGAATGGAACCAGGTCATGCGTAAACTGCACAGACATGATATTCCAATAGAATAATAAAGAATGGAACCAGGTCATGCGTCAAACGCACAAACCAAGTCATGCATAAAAACCACATGCATGTGATATTCCAAATGTAATAATAAAGAATGGAACCAGTCATGCGTCAAACGCGATGTACTGTGTCATGCAGTAAAGCCGCATGCAGAGCAGGATATTCCAAATGTAAGAATAATAAAGAATGGAACCCGGTCATGCGTAAACCACCACGTACATGATATTCCAAATGTAATAATAAAGAATGGAATAACAACAGAATTCACTGCATGCGATAGATCCGCATGCAGGACATGTTATTCCAACAGAATAATAAAGAATTGAATAACAGAAGAATTTCACCATGTATGCTGTACTTCGCATAGATAGGTTATTCCAACATAATAATAAGGAATGGAATAATAATAGCTCTCTTCATGAATACGATAGAAACAATACCCCTTACCTTAGAAAGAAACTGGATACTATAGTAGAGAGGTAGCAGACTTCTCTTCTTTTTTCTCTCTATAATTTCTCTCTATACTAATTGCTCTATAGATTTAGTGAATTGGTGAGAAATGAATGAAGAATGAGCTTCTATTTATAGGAAAATATAGTTTCGATAATTGCACGTTTTGGGGCTCGAAATATTATAGTACAATACCTTCAACTTTTCTTTCATTTTTAATTTAGTCCTGCAAGTATTAACAAACTTGCACCACCTCCCCTAATAGTAAATAATGTAAATCAATAGTTCAATCATGTGAATCAATAGTTATAATCATGTGAAAATACGAATTACATTATAGTACCTCCATCTATACCTCCATTTTTAACTTAGTCATGCAAGTATTATCAATCTTGCACCAACTACCCTAATAGTACGAGAATGTGAATCAATAGTATACACATGTGAACAAATGGTTATAATCATGTGAATTAATAGCAATTAATTGCTCATTTATCCGGTTAATTACCCGACTGGTCAGTATAACTTCCAGACATCAATTAATATCGAAATAAATGTCGATTTCCACTAACACTAATAATTCCAACACAATGGAACTATCAATTTCATCTTTAATCAACACGAACTTATTCATCATTAATATTATAATTCACAATATTTAACAATCGTGTCGCTCCTGTGAAAGAGGGGCTTTCGATAAGGATTTCTCCTTATTCATGCCGCAATTAGATGACTAAACCTCTCCTTGACAGTACTTCTAGACATTGTAAATATTGCAATTTAATAATATAAATAACTTTGTTGTCTCAATTATTGATTTAATAATATAACATATTATGCAGATGATACTGTGACAATAATCGAATCATTAATATGAGAGATATGATGCATCAATTACTGTAGCAATAATTGAGTATAATTGAGTGATTTCTCACGTAAGCATCAATAACCAATACCGTGTGCTACTATGCAACCACGCCAGACATCATTTTTTTACTACCGGGTAGTTCAATAGTTTTAACGGTAACACTTCCACCGTTATTTTTAAAAAGATAATTTCGCCATTTTCTAACTATTTATAATACTTACATTGTGGGGTCCACAAATGATTGTACCATCGTACGAATATTCCCTGTTTAAAATGAATATTCCCCACCAATCGAATATTATATAACCACTTGCTTACTTTGCAAAATGTGTAAATATTACCCACAACTATAACATTATTTTATATCCACACCATAATATTCAAAAATATATTTCGAGAGAAATTAATCTTTATTCATAAAAGTTGGGGTCTTACAACCTCCTATTCTTATGAAATTTCATTCTCGAAATTAGGGTACGTAGCTGGTATATCGAAGAGGTGAGGATATTTTGACTTCATCTCAGATTCTAACTCCTAGGTCATTTCTTCCACATCGTGGTTTCTCCACAAAACTTTGACTTGAGGTATAACCTTGGAGCGTAGAATATGATCCTTCTTATCCAAGATTTTAACAGGTAACTCTTCATACGTTAAATCTTTCTTTATCTCATCTGGTTCTAATTCAATAATGTGGTTCGGGTCTTTCACATATTTACGTAACATAAATATGTGATAAAAGTTATGAACACGAGACATACTTGGCGGTAAGGCAAGTCTATAGGCCACAATTCCTACTCGATCGAGGATTAAAAATGGGCCAATGAATCGAGGATTGAGCTTTTCTCTCTTTCCAAATCTTGTAACTCTTTTCCATGGAGCAACACGTAACAACACATGATCTCCAATATTGAATTCCACGTCCTTTAGATGAAGATCAACATAACTCTTTTGTCGATCTTATGAGGTTTTTATACGTTATCAGATTGTTTGAATCTTTTCCGTAGTCATATGTACCAAATCCGGTCCCAACAACGTTACTTCACCCACCTCATCCCAGCATACTGGAGAATGACACTTTCTTTCATACAACGCCTCAAATGGAGCCACACCAATACTTGCTTGATAACTATTATTGTAGGAACTTCCAAGATGTTAACGTTGGGGTTATCATCAAAGTCCTTAATCCTTGGTACAGACTTTCCACTGAGGATGTATCTCTCATTTACAAGAGACTCTGGGGATAATGCTTTGTCTGTTGAAGATGTGTATAACATATTCTATCATCGGTCCTCCCCGATAAGGATGTTCTTCCCTGGTTTGTATCACCAGGTCTTTCCAGTCCTGTCCTGAGTCGCCAAATACATGGTATAGGATACAAATACAATCTTTAATATACAACAAAAGAGCTCTGAGTTTTAATACAAATATTATCTTCTAGACAATATCCACTCTCAGAATAAGTCCTCATTACATTTATTGTCACACTATTTAACAGAATAGTGAGGACTACTAATGCTATCCTCTGGACCGTCACTCCGTTCCCCGACTAGTCCCCACTACGTTCTCATTTCCTGAAGAGAACAATGAAAGCAAAAGGGTGAGCTCAACTAGCCCAGTAAGAAATATTATGACTAAGATAATGCAGAATAAATTATCATTAGTCTTCAACAATGTTAAACTAATTAAATACAATAGACATTAAGTTTAACTGCAGCGGAATAAGCAATCCATTAAAAGGGTCAAGTAGAGAATAAAATCTACTATCTTTTATGATTTAAAAGGTTTTTCATCACTTTTATCGCTGGGACTCAGCTTAATAAATAATCCACATCATCGCATCACCCCTGCACTACGGCCAAGGATATTCTTTAGTATCACGACCACAATTATCCATGGACTACGGGCCAAGGACATTTGTGTATTCATCAATGGTCGTGATCATGCCAACAACTGTCCATCAATGCACTACGGGCCAATGAGGACTTTTATCACATCATTTATAACATTACGGTCATGATTATACTGAATAATCCCTGGTCATAATCATACCAAGCCCATCTATGCACTACAGGCCGCAGATGACTTTCAAAAAAATATAAACATGAGGATGATGACAATGATATAAGAATTCAATAAAACAAGTTCACCAATAAATTTATCCAGGAACTAATAACGTCTAAATTGTCAACATGATACTTCTTTGTAGAGTAAAATTCAAGAATGCTCAGAAAAATATTTCCATGAAAAGATACTGGATGAAGCGCAAATATCAAGGATATTCCACTAATTTCATGGAGTATAGAAGTCAAAACTTTAACCAACTGAGTATAATAAGGAATGGAATAATAAAAGAAATCACCAAGCATACGGTAGACCGCACATGCAGGTTATTCCAACAAAATAATAAAGACAGAACCAGGTCCGGCATAAAACACACAAACATGATATTCCAACAGAGTAATAAAGACGGAACCAGGTCCGATGTAAAACGCACAGACATGATATTCTAACAGAATAATAAAGACGGAACCAGGTCCAGCGTAAAGCACAGACAGGATGTTCCAATAGAATAATAAAGACAGAACCAGGTCATACGTAAAGCACAGACAAGATGTTCCAACAGAATAATAAAGAATGGAATAACAGAAGAATTTCACCATGTATGCGGTACTTCGCATAACCAGGTTATTCCAACATAATAATAAAGAATGGAATAACAGAAGTTCTCTTCATGAAGACGAAAGAAAGAAATAATACTCCTTATAATAATAATAATATCCCTTACATCGGAAGAAGACTAGATACTAGAATAGTGAAGTAGCAGACTTCACTTATTCTTTCTCTCTATAGTTTCTCCCTCTATAATTTCTCTATTATAATTGCTGTATAGCTTTAGTGAATTGGTGAGAAATGAAGAAGAATGAGCTTCTATTTATAGGAAAATATAGTTTCAATAATTGCACATTTTGGGGTTCGAAATATTACAGTACAATACCTCCAACTTTTCTTTCATTTTTAATTTAGTCCTGCAAGTATTATCAAACTTGCACCACCTCCCCTAATAGTAAATAATGTGAATCAATAGTTCAATCATGTGATTCAATAGTTATAATAATGTGAAAATACGAATTACGGTATAGTACCTCCATCTATACCTTCATCTTTAATTTAATCATGCAAGTATTATCAATCTTGCACCAACTCCCCTAATAGTATAAGAATGTGATTCAATAGTACACACATGTGAACAAATGGTTATAATCATGTGAATTAATTGCAATTAATTGCTCATTTATCCGGTTAATTACCCGACTGATCAGTATAACTTCCAGACATCAATTAATATCGAAATAAATGTCGATTTCCACTGACACTAATAATTCTAACACAATGGAACTATCAAATTTATCATTAATCAACACGAACTTATTCATTATTAATATTATAACTCACAATATTTAACAACCAGGTCGTTCCCACGAAAGAGGGGGCTTTCCAATAAGGATTTCTCCTTATTGGCGCACAATTAGGTGACCAAACCTCTCCTTGGCAGAACTTCTAGACACTGTAAGTATTGCAATTTAATAATATGAATAACTTTGTCGTCTCAATTATTGATTTAATAATATATCATATAATGCAGATGATATTGTGACAATAATCGAATCAATAATATGAGAGATATGATGCAGCAATTACTGTAACAATAATTGAGTATAATTGAGTGACTTATCATGTAAGCATCAATAATCAAAGATATTGTACAATACCGTGTGCCACTGTGCAACTGTGCAACCATGCATATTACTGTACTTTTATCAATTTAACCATTTACTAAATAAAATAATAATTATAAAAATTGAATACTTTCATTTCATAAAATTCGGGGTCTTACAATCTCCCCTCCTTATGAAATTTCGCCCTAGAAATTTACATACGTACTTGGAAATCCGAAGAGATAAGGATTTCAAATTCTAGCTCACATGATACTTCCTTTGTTTCATGGTTCATCCATTACTCATCTCCTGTATTTCAGATATCATTCTAGAATACAGCTTTAAAACAAAGGTTAATTGACATATCACATATTATCCCTAAACACTGACCGACCAATTAAATACCAAATAAATTAGGTAGGTCATACTAGTGAAGGAATTCCCCATCTTTCCCCACCTAGTTCTTGTCTCACATCTCAGCCAAGGATCATATCCCTAAGCTTTGATACCAACTGTGACGCCCCCAAAATAGGTATACATCACCTATCCTGAGTTGCCAAATACATGGTACAGGATACAAATACAATCTTTAATATACAACAAAAGAGCTGTGAGTTTTAATACAAATATTTTCTTCTAGACAATATCCACTCTCAGAATAAGTCCTCATTACATTTATTGTCACACTATTTAACAGAATAGTGAGGACTACTAATGCTATCCTTCCGGACCGTCTACCCGTTCCCGACTAGTCCCATTACGTTCTCATTTCGTAAAGAGAACAATAAAAGCAAAAGGGTGAGCTCAACTAGCACAGTAAGAAATATTATGACTAAGATAATGTAGAATAAATTATCATTAGTCTTCAACAATGTTAAACTGATAAAATACAATAGACATTAAGTTTAACTGTAGCGGAACAAGCAATCCATTAAAAGAGTTAAGTAGAGAATAAAATCTACTATCTTTTATGATTTAAAAGGTTTTTCATCACTTTTATCGCTGGGACTCAGCTTAATAAACAATCCACATCATCGAATCACCCCTGCACTATGGCCAAGGATATTCAATAGTATCACGACCACAATTATCCATGCACTGCGGGCCAAGGGCATTCGTGTATTCATCAATGGTCATGATTATGACAACAACTGTCCATCAATGCACTACGGGCCAATGAAGACATTTATCACATCATTTGTAACATTACGGTCATGATTATACCGAATAATCCCTGGTCATAATCATACCAAGTCCATCTATGTACTACAGGCCACAGATGACTTTCAAAAAAATATAAACATAAGGATAATGACAATGATATAAGAATTCAATAAAACAAGTTCACGAATTAATTTATTCAGGAACTAATAACGTCCAAATTTTTAACATGATACTTCTTTGTAGAGTAAAATTCAAGAATACTCAGAAGAATATTTCCATGAAAAGATACTAGCTGAAGCGCAAATATCAAGGATATTCCACTAATTTCATGGAGTATAGAAGTCAAAACTTTAACCAACTGAGTATAATAAGGAATGGAATAACAAAAGAAATCGACAAGCATGTGGTAGACCGCACAGACAGGTTATTCCAATAGAATAATAAAGACGGAACCATGTCTGGCGTAAAACGCATGATAGGATATTCCAACATAATAATAAAGACGGAACCAGGTCCGGCGTAAAATGCACAGACAGGATATTCCAACAGAATAATAAAAAGCGGAACCAGTCCCGGCGTAAAAGCATGCATGTGATGTTCCAAATGTAATAATAAAGATGAGAACCAGTCCCGCGTAAAAAGCATGACGGGATGTTCCAATGTAATAATAAAGAATGGAATAATGAAGAATTTCACCATGTATGCGATTTAGATAACCAAAGTTATTCCAACATAATAATAAAGAATGGAATAACAGAAGTTCTCTTCATGAAGACGAAAGAAAGAAATAATACCCCTTATAATAATAATAATATCCCTTACCTCGGAAGAAGACTGGATACTAGAATAGTGAAGTAGCAGACTTCACTTCTTCTTTCTCTCTATAGCTTCTCCCCCTATAATTTCTCTATAATAATTGCTCTATAACTTTAGTGAATTGGTGAGAAATGAAGAAGAATGAGCTTCTATTTATAGAAAAATATAGTTTCGATAATTGCACATTTTGGAGCTCGAAATATTACAGTACAATACCTCCAACTTTTCTTTCATTTTTAATTTAGTCCTGCAAGTATTATCAAACTTGCACCACCTCCCCTAATAGTAAATAATGTGAATCAATAGTTCAATCATGTGATTCAATAGTTATAATCATGTGAAAATACGAATTACGGTATAGTACCTCCATCTATACCTTCATCTTTAATTTAATCATGCAAGTATTATCAATCTTGCACCAACTCCCCTAATAGTATAAGAATGTGATTCAATAGTACACAAATATGAATAAATAGTTATATAAGCATGTTAATTAGTAGCAATTAACTGTTCATTTATCCGATAAATTCCCTGATTTATCAATATAACCCTCAGACATCAATTATCATCGGAATAGATGTCGATTTCCACTAACACTAATAATCCCAACACAATGGAAATATCAAATTCATCTTTAATCAACACGAACTTACTTATCATTAATATTATAACTCACAATATTCAACAACCGGTCGTTTTATGAAGAGGGGCTTTCAATAAGGATTTCTCCTATTGGCGCATGATTAGGTGACCAAACCTCTCCTTGGCAGAACTTCTAGACATTGTAAATATTGCAATTTAATAATATGAATAACTTTGTCGTCTTAATTATTTATTTAATAATATATCATAAAATGCAGATGATACTGTGACAATAATCGAATCAATAATATGAGAGATATGATGCACGACAATTCTCGTAATAATAATTAAGTATAACCGAAAGTGACTTATCACGTAATTATCAATAATCAAAGATATTGCATACAATCCAGGTATGCGACATGCAACAATACGCATATTATTACCGTACTTTTATCAATTTAACCATTTACTAAATAGAATAATAATTATAAAAATTGAATACTTTCATTTCATAAAATTCGGGGTCTTACACTATCGGAGTTACTTCCAATAGTATGTGTTGTCAGGGTTGCCTTTTGAGACCCCAAATTTTATGAATAAAGATTTAAATTTCTCGAAATATTTTTTTTCAAAATTATGGTGTGGATTTGATATAATGTTATAGTTGTGGGTAATATTTATAAATTTTGCAACGTATGCAAGTTGTTATATAATATTCGATTGGTCGGGGAATATTTGTTTTAACAGAGGATATTTGTAAAACGGCACAATCATTGGTGGACTCCACAACAGAATTATTGTCGGATTGAGAAAACGATAAAAATATTTTTATGCAAATAACGTCGGAAGTTTTACCGTTAAAACTGTTGAACTACTCGGTAGTAAAAGTATAGTAATACGTGTGGTTGCATAGTAGCACACGATATTAATTATTGATGATTACGTGAGAAGTCACTCAATTTTGTTCAATTATTGTTACAGTAATTATTGCATAGCATCTCACGTTATTTGATTCAATTATTGTCAATATTTTATATATTATTAAATCAATAATTGAGATGATAGAGTTATTAATTTTATTATTTGCAATATTAACGATGTCTAGAAGTTCTGCCAAGGAGAGGTTTGGTCACCTAATTGCGCGCCAATACGAAGAAATCCTTATTGGAAAGCCCCCTCTTTCCTGGGAACGACATGGTTGATTAATATTGTGAATTATAATAATGATGATAAATGTTGTTAAATATATTGAGGTGTCTTTTTATGAAGTCACGGAAGTTTATATATATATATAAAAATTTTGTTTTATTAGTATTATTAATGTAATAAAACAGAAAAGCTTTTTATATAAAACAAAATACTTTTATAAAGTTATTTGTTTTATTAGACTATAAATAGAATATATTATATTCTATTATGCATAATATTTTGCATTGTAAAATCTTTTTATATAAAATGTAATACTTTTATAAAGTTATTTATTTTATTAGACTATAAATAGAATATATTATATTTTATTATGCATAGTGTTTGTATAGTGCTCAGATATAGTGTTTTGTATAGTAAAATCTTTTATATAAAATAAATACTTTTATAAAGTTATTTGTTTTATTAGACAATAATTAAAATATATTATATTTTATTATGCATAGTGTTTGCATAGTGTCTGCATAGTGTTTTGCATAGTAAAATCTTTTTATATAAAACATATTACTTTTATAAAGTTATTTGTTTTATTAGATTATAAATAGAATATATTATATTTTATATAAAAGATTTTATTTTATTAGAATATTTTATTAATACTGCATAGTAAATCAATATGGACCGTCCGTTTAAAAGTAAATCAATTTGAACCGTTCATGAATTAGTTACTATTCAGTCCATTCTCCTATAAATAGAAGCTCATTCCTTCATTATTTCTTACGAATTCACTGAAACTCTAGATAGAGAAACTATAGAGAGAAAGAAGAAAAGTATTCTGCTACTTCACTACTCCTATATCCAGTTTTTTCTAAAGTAAGGGATATTATTTGTTGTACCCGTAAGGGGTATTATTTCTTTTGTATTCATGAAGAGAACTTTTGTTATTCCATTCTTTATTATATTGTTGGAATAACCTGTATACGCAGACTACCCTATACTTGGTAAAATTCTTCTGTTATTTTATTCTTTATTATTATGTTGGAATAACCTGTCTATGCGAAGTACCGCATGCATGGTGAAATTCTTCTGCTATTCCATACTTTATTATTATGTTGGAATAACCTGTCTATGCGAAGTACCGCATACATGGTGAAATTCTGTTGTTATTCCATTCTTTATTATTCTGTTGGAATAACATGTCTATGCGAAGTACCGCATACATGGTGAAATTCTGTTGTTATTTTATTCTTTATTATTTTGTTGGAACATCCTGTCTGTGCGTTTACGCATGACCTAGTTCTGTTAGTTATTATTCTGTTGGAATATCCTGTTTGTGCGTTTACGCATGACCTGGTTCCGTTATTTATTATTCTGTTGGAATATCCTGTCTGTGCGTTTACGCATGACCTGGTTCCGTTATTTATTATTCTATTGGAATAACCTGTCTATGCGGTCTATCGCATGCATGGTGATTTCTTCTGTTATTCCATTCTTTATTATTCTATTGGAATAACCTGTCTATGTGGATTATCACATGCATGGTGAATGATCCTTTGTATTCATTCCTTATTAATTTGTGGAAATGATCTGTCTAAGTGGATTACCGCATGGCGGACAAAAATCCATTTGCAGTTTCATATACTTTGACTTCTACACTCCATGAAATTAGTGGAATATCTTTGATATTTGCGCTTCATCCAGTATCTTTTCATGGAAATATTCTTCTGAGCATTCTTGAATTTTATTCCACAAAGAAGTATCATGTTGACAATTAAGACGTTATTGGTTCCTGGATAAATTAATTCTTGAACTTGTTTTATTGAATTCTTATATCATTGTCATCATCCTCATGCTTATATTATGTTGAAAGTCATCTGTGGCCTGTTGTGCATAGATGGACTTGGCATGATTATGACCAGGATTATTTGGTATAATCATGACTGTAATGTTACAAATGATGCGGTAAAAGTCCTCATTGGCCCGTGGTTCATTGATGGACAGTTGTTGGCATGATCATGACCATTGATGAATACACAAATATCCTTGGCCCGTAGTGCATGGATAATTTGTGGATGTGATACTAATGAATATCCTTGGCCGTAGTGCAGGGATAATGTGGTTTATTTATTAAAATGAGTTTTAGCAATAAAAGTGATGAAAAACCTTTTAAATCATAAAAGATAGTAGATTTTATTCTCTACTTGACTCTTTTAATGGATTGCTTATTCCGCTCCAGTTAAACTTGATGTTTGTTATATTTTATCAGTTTAACATTGTTGAAGACTAATGATAATTTATTCTACATTATCTTAGTCATAATATTTCTTATTGGGCTAGTTGAGTTTACCCCTTTCTTTCATTGTTCTCTTCAGGAAATGAGAATGTAGCCGGGACTAATCGGGGAACGGAGTGATGGTCCAGATGATAGTATTAGTAGTCCTCACTATTCTATAAAATAGTGTGACAATAAATGTAATGAGGACTCATTTGAGTGTGGATATTGTCTAGATGACAATATTCTTATTAAAACTCTCAATTTATGTTTTGTCGTATTTTACATGACAGCTGTATTATTAAGTTGTATTTGTATTCAGTACCTTATATCTGGTGACCCAAGATGGGTGATGTATACCTATTTTGGGGGTGTCACATGCCTGACCTTCGCTAACATGTTCATCAACGGATGAGATCCCTGCTAAGGAGAATGTCAAGGTTGCTTGACCTTCGTTGACATGTGCCTCAACGAATGAGATCATCAGGTGGCTTTCGATTCTTCGCTGGATTTGTTTGCCAACGGCTGAATGTCGTCAATGTGGCTTTACCTTTATTGACGTGTACATCAACGGATGAATTATGTGAAGTTTCCGCTGGGGAGAAATGTTTTGGGGTTACTTCCCCAAACTGTTGGCATTGAGCCTTCCTGAGGTATTGCTGAGTGTAGTTTGCAATAGCTGTGATCATCAGTATAGTGAACCCTGTGTCTGGGCAAATATAGATGAGTGATATGTAGACCCACAGTTTGGTCTCTGAAAACTAGGATTTCAGGCTATTCCGCTCAATCGCGTAGTATTTTTATTCCTAATTTGACCTTTTCAGCTTGTGAGATCTCCTTTGCAACTTGAACTGGATCGAGTTGGAGGGGTGGGCCCCACCTAAGAGAGGCGCATGTATACCTGCAGCCAACCGTAGGTGGATTTAAGTGGCTTGTGGCTTTCACAAGTCATTTTCAAGTTGCGTCGCACAGAAAATCTGAGAGCTCTTCTTCAGATCTGTTGAGTTCGGGCGTCTTTCTGCAAATTATGTCACCGTTCAAGTGTTCTACACTGCCCTGGTAACGTATGCACATCCTCTTTTCTAGTTTTTATCTGTTGGAAAATTAATTATCACATAAAATGCTTCTAAACACATAGTAGTGAATATGCATGCTCATATGACTTGATAAAAAATATTCAACATAGTAAATGTTAGTATTTAACCATGCTGAACATAATGATGTGAAAAATTTTGACTTTTGAAACAGTCAAATTGGCACATTTTTATGCTATTTCCTATCCTATTTGAGGATAAATGAGCTAAGGTGAATACAAGAAAAGTAATCCTCGTAATTAGGCTATCCTTATGGATTATGACTTTGATGTATGTATGCATATATCATGTTTATGACTATGGGCAGGTGTGCTACTGAATGGCCACCTAGTCATGCTTATGTGCATGTGGATAGTCCTGTTTATAGGGGAGACTTTTGCAAAAATTTTCCAAGATATAGGCATTGGATAGTCATGCATTTTTAACTCTACTGTAAGCATATGTTAAAGTAATGCATGCATGCTATAGACACTCAAAATTTTACATTTCTACTACTAACATTATAGGAGGCCAGAATCGTCTTTCAGAGATAATCCTGAAGGATAAAACAGTTCTAGTTCCGAAAATCCCACCGGAGAAGCCTTTTCCATCTCGGAGATAAACCCAAGATATTCAGTTTTAGTCCCGGAAACAACACCGGGAATTTTAAATCTCAACCTCAGATATAACCCCGAGGAGTGCAGTTGCAGTTCCGAAGATAACCCCAAAAATGTTCATTTCAACCTTACGATCAGCTTCAACCTCGGAGATAACCCTGAGGCACTTAATCCAAACCCAAAGACAACCCCGGGACATCAAGAACACCTCAGAGATAATCCTGAGGACATTCAGCACTTGTAATAGCCCAATCTTAGAGATAAACCTGAGCAACAACTGCTAAATCAGCCCAAGCCGGAGATAACCCCGGTGAGGGGAAAAATCATCATTTTGCCACCTCGATCCCACATTGTGATGTCTTAACAAACATTTCAATATACATTCTACACAGCAGTGTCCTACAAGAACTGATAGCTCCAATCCTGAGTGACTACTACATAAAGGCAGCACACCGGATAAAATTTGATGCATGAAGACCAAGGGCATGGTCCCATCTTCCTGACTTCCTACAACCTCTAATCCCATGTAATTGTGTAGCTCTCGACAATGGCACTCCGAAACACGTCTTATACACCTTAATTGGATGCCTAGATTGAAGTTTTGAAATTTTGAGCAGACATCACATTGTATGCGTGCACGTACTTTAAGATGGCAGGACCTGCGGATCCCGGGGCACCCCGGGCAGCTGCAGGTGCACTTGCGGTTCCCCCCTCTATAAATAGAGGGCTTGGGGTGGCCATTTGAAGAAGAGAAATAGTGACGAAGCTTTATCCAATTTACTCTGTACACACTATAAATTGAGTGCTTTCTCATTTTACACACTTGTGAGCTTATATATTGCTATTTTTTACCGGTGGGAACCGAGTTTTCATCCATTTAAAGTTATTGAAGTCTGCTTTGGTAGTCCACTATAAGCCTTCTTACACTTTTCAAAGCCTTTCTCCACTACTGTACACACACCATTTTTCACGTTGAGAGTCGTGTTGCGTGTGTATGCTCGGACTTCAGTCCATGGCTTTTATTTCTGTTGTATATATATATATATATATATATATATATATATACATTATCGATTTATGCCTCGATTGAGCACGGACTTACGTCCGAGCGTTTATTTTTATATATATATATATATATATATATATACACACACACACACACACATATATATATATATATATATATATATATATAAATCATTATCGAACTCATTCGATGAGCTCGGATTTTATATCTTACTGGCGTTTCTTGTTTTTATATATATATATATATATATATATATATATATATATATATATATATACTTCGGCATGATAAATCGAGCTTGGATCGATATATATTCGGTGCGTTTACAACTTTTATATATATATTTACATTTCTATCAAGCCTGGAGTTTACTTCGTGGCCTGTTACTGCTTTCTTTACATTCAGTCCCACCTAGAGTTTACTTCATGGCGGTTGATCATTTTTACTGCTTTATTTACATTTTCGATCCTCCATGGAGGTGCTTCATGGTGGTTGATCATGTCTTTATATCTATATTTACTGCTTTTATGTATTTACATTTCTAATCCCCCATGAAGTTTACTTCGTGGTGGTCGATCGTTTGTATATATGTTTATATCTTTTATATATATAACTACTTACATCTTTCTTATAAACTGTGGCATCATGTGACCCTAGGAATCATGTGATCAGAGATTCAGTCTCCTGAATCTAGATTCGGTTCCCGTGATGGACATTTTCAGCTGTAACTAGCTTGTAAATTATTCATGGTGTTTGAATTTCCTTGGATGACTCTCATGCCCATAAGGAATTCGGCACTGCTTTGTACATTATTTTCTCGAAGATGCTTCACATCTCAAAAATAAAAGCAATCAAACCGAACACATAATAAAATGGAAGTATCAAAGGCGTCAATTACTATTGAGCATAAGGGTTTGAAAAACCTCTTTTACAAAACATCAATGCTATATCTTGTTTAAAACTGAATTTTTACACAAAAAGTCAAACCCTTTGTATATAGGTGCGAACGAGGCATATCACTACTTCCAGATAATTACACATTGACCCACACACACATACACACACACACATTCATATAATAGTTTAATTGAAAAGTGGCGGTCACTGTGGTAACACGGATGTCGGAGGGTGCCTAACACCTTCCCTCCGCATAATCAAGTCCCCAAACCCTAACGAATCTCGGTTTCATAGACTAGTCTATCAGTGATACATCACGTGGTCAATGTGCAAACCTTTTCTCGGTTGAGTTGGTGGAACCATTTAAAAATACCAACTGGTAACTCTTATAGTCTAAGGTCGACATATACATATCGGACCTTTTCACAACTTGTTTTTTCAAACAAATCTCACCTAACACGAGAACACCAAAAGACAAGAACAGAAAAGGGACAATAAAAATCCTGGACGGCGTCGACGGTGGCGACTCATTGGGATTACCAAAGAAGAGGGCTTAAGCCGCTATTACAAACTTTTCAAAACTATTATATGCTTAAGTGTGGATGTTGCATTTACATTTTGATGAATGTGTACGAATGCATTTACTTACTGCACTTAATGCTTGTCGACGTTGGGATTTTTGAGTGTCCCTTTTCGTTACTTGTTCCTTGGTGTTCTCATGTTAATGTGAGATTTGTTTGAAAAAACAAGTGAAAAAGGTCCGACATGTATAATGTCGACGATTTGACTTTAAAAGTCGCCAGTTGGTGTATTTAACTGGTTGCACCGACCCAACCGAAAAGGTTTGCACATTGACCCAGTGATTTAACACTGCTAGACGAGTCTGTGAAATCGAGATTCATTTTTGGTTCGGGGGCTTGATTATACGAAGGAAAGGTGTTAGGAACCCCCCGACATTCGTGTTACCATGGTGACCGCCACTTTTCAAAGAAATTGTTATATGAATATGTGTGTGTGTGTGTGAATCAATGTGCAATTATTTGAAAGTAGTGCGAGGCCTCGTTCGCACCTATATACACAAGGTTTGAATTTTATAGAAAAATTCAGTTTTAACCAAGATATATCAATGATGTTTTGTAAAAGAGGTTTTTCAAACCCTGTGCTCAATAGGAATTGAGACCTTTTCATACTTCCATTTTATTATTAAATGTTCGGCTTGTTTTCTTTTATTTTTGAGATACGAAGCATTCTCGGGAAACTAATATACAAAGATGTCGAACTCCTCATGGGCATGACAGCCATCCAAGGAAATTCGAATCGTGAAATAATGTACAAGCTGCTTACAGTTGAAAAATATGTCCATCATGGGAACCGAATCTAGATTCAGTAGACTAAATCTGTGATCACATGATTCCTAGGCTCACATGATACTGCAATTTGTATGGAAAGCAGTAAGCAATTATATATATATAAAAGCTGTAAATATATATATATACAGACATGATCAACCACCACGAAGCAACTCCATGGGGGATCAAAAATGTAAATATATAAAAGCGGTAAATATATATATATGGACATGATCAACCATCACGAAGTAAACTCTAGGTGGAACGAAATGTAAATAAAGTTGTAAAAGCGATCAACTGCCACGAAGTAAATTCTAAAGGTGACTTAAATGTAAATAAAGTCGTAAAAGGCCACGTAAGTAAACCTGTGTCTGATGTAAATGTTTATATATATATATATATATATATATATATATATATATATATATATATAACTGAGTAAATGTCTTAGGATGTAAAATCCGAGCTCATCGATATATAATCGACAACAATTATATATATAATTATATATATATATATAAGCAATAAACGCCTGCATCAAGTTCAGGCTCAATCGAGGCATAACTCGATAATGTTAGTCCATATATGAAATATATACATATATATATAAGTATATATATATATAGAAATGAAAACCACGGACCGATGTTCGGGAAAACACACTCACATGACTCTCAACGTGTATAACAGTGTGTGCTAATATGAGAAGAAGACTTTATATAATGTGAGAAGGCTTACAGTGGGCTACCAAAGTAGACTTCTATGACTTTAAATGGATAAATACTCAGCTCCCGCCGGATAAAAGATAGCTATGTGTGAGCTAACAAGTGTTTAAAAGTGAGGAAACACTCAAAAGATGTGTATGCAGAGTAAAATGGACAGGGCTTCCTCGCCTTTTCTCTCTCTCCTCTTCTTCAAATGGTTGACCCCAAGGCTTGTATATAGAGACGGATGACCGCAGGTACACCTGCGGCAGCCGTGGTTGTACCTGCGGCTGGTCGTGGTGCATCTAAGCCTTGTGGGTCCTGTTGTCTCGTAGTACGTGCACTTGTAAACTGTAATGTCCGTTCAAACTTGCAAAACTTCAATATGAGCATCCGAATAAGGTATATCTGACCTTCTTCGGACCACCTGTGTCGAGAGTTACGCAATGACATGGATTAGAGGTTGTACGAAGTCAGGAAGAGGGGTCTATACCCATTGTCTTCAAGCTTTAAATTCTATCCAAAGTACTGCCACGCGTAATAGTCACTCGGGATTGTTACTCCTCGGTTCTTATGGGACATTGTTGTATGTATGTATGTATGTATGAAGTGTCGAGACGACGCGCAGGTGTTGAAGAGACAAGATGATGTTTGACTCCTCACCGGGATTATCGCCGGTTTGAGTTGAAAGTAGACGTTGCTCAGGATTATATCTGAGATTGGACTACTTGTTGGAATGACGCGATATCATCTTGTTGAGGCGGTAAGATGATGCTTTTGACTCCTTACCGGGGTTATCGCCGGTTTGAGCAGAAAACAGACGTTTCTCAGGGTTACATCTGAGATTGGACTGCTGTAAGTGTTTGAATACCGCAAGGTCATCTGTGAAAGAACCTATCTGCCCGTTGTTAGCTCCGAGTCTGAGGTATGATTGCCTCAGTAGGAGGTCTAAGCTTGAAGTTGATCGCATGTGTTTTAAACAAACAATTCCAGAGTTATCACTGGAACTGCAAAAGCATCCCTTGGGGCTATCACCAAGGATGGACTTGCTACTCCTAGTGTTGTTTCGGATCGGAAATCAACGTCATGCGGTGTTATCGCTTTAGATGTAATCGCCCTCTCGGTGTTGTTGCCGGTCTTTGGATCTTACAAACCTTGGGGTTATCTCCAATATTGGAAATGACATTCCCGGTGTGTGTTCCGGGTTTGAGATGAAGTTCCCGGTTTGTGTTTTGGGTTGGAACTGCACTTCCCGGTTTGTGTTCTGGGTTGGAACTGCACTTTCGGTAGTATCTAGAATGGATGTAAGCTGTCTTCCAGGGTTATCTCCTAAAGACAAATCTACCCTCCTGTAATGTTAGTAACAGGCATGCAAAAAATTTCGAGTGTCTACAGATGCCCCTCTTTATCATATTCATACAATGCAAGGCATGGATAGGATAAAGAATCCTAGACACTTGAAATGCTAGCAAGATAAACATGATGCTATATGCAGCAACATGATGCAAATGTATGATGCATGATTGTCAGGTAATCCTGTTGGGATGGGAATCAGTGATGGCTTGGACATGCGATCCAAGTCTCCAAGGATGTTGACGTTGGGGCTATCACCAAAGTCTTGAATCCTAGACATTGGCATGTATTCCATCGAGGTACCTCTTGTGTGTAAGAGATTTGTGGGGATAAAGATTTGTCTGTTTGAGGATGTGTATAACATATTCCCTCATTCTGTCGGAGTTAATGCTAATAGTTTGTCATCGTCAGGTTTGCCCGACCTTCATTGATGTGTGTATCACCGAATAAATCCCTACTGGGTGTATTGTCAAGGTTGCTTGACCTTCATTGATGTATGTGTCAATGGTAGCATTGTGTTGTAGCCCTTGCTGGGGAAGGTTGCTTCGATGGGTTTACTTGCCATTGACTGACATGATGTCAAGGCTGCTTAACCTTCATTGATGTGTGTATCAATGGTTGCATTGTGTTGTAAACCCCGCCGAGGATACGTAGATGCTTGAAAGATGCGCATTGTGACCCCCGCCGGGGATACGTAGATGTTTGATAACTTTGGCATTGTAACCCCCGCCGGGGAGGTTTGATATTTCGTGGTTTTGCGTTGTAACCCCCGCCAGGGAAGTTTAGGGTTGTGACCCTACAAATGACGGCATCGGACTTTTGTGGGGTATTGCCGAGCATGATCTATGAAAGTTGAGCTCATTGGTATAGTATACCCTGCATTCAGGCAAATACCATTGAGACGACGGGAGTTTAACTCTGACCGACGAGAAACCATGATTTCAAGTTATTCCGCTCAATCGCGTAGCACTTTTATTCCTTATTTAGCCTTTTTAGCTTGTGAGACCTCCTTTGCAACTCTAACTGGAGCGAGTTGGAGGTGTGGGACCCATGTAAGAGTGCTGAAAGTACACTTACAGGAGCCACAGTTGAGCCTGGGGCCAATCGTGCTATGTATAGGCGAATGATTGCTTTCATAAGTCATTTTCAAGTTGCACAGTGAAGGAAATCTGAGAGCTCTTCTTCAGATCTGCTGAGTTCGGGCAACTTTCTGCATATTCTACCACCGTACAAGCGTTCTTCACTGTTCTGGTAACACATGCATGTATTTTTTTTCCAATTTCTATCCGTTGGAAAATGACTTATCACATGAAATGTATTTAGACACGTAGTAGTGAATATGCATGTTGATATGACTTGATAAAAAATATTCAACATAGAAAATGTTAGTTTTAAACCATACTGAACACAATGATGTGAAAAAATTTGACTTTTGAAGTAGTCAAAATGGCACCTTTTACGGTCATTTCTTATCCTATATGAGGACAAATGAGTAAAGGCATAAAAGTAAAATAATCCTGGTAATTAGACTACACTTATGGATTTTTACTATGATGTGATTAATGTATGTAGGATGTATATGACTGTGTATAGGTGTGCTATTGAATGGCCACCTAGTCATGCCTATGTGCATGTGGATAGTCCCATTTACAAAGGGGGCTATGGCAAAATTTTCCCAAAATGTAGGTATTGGGTAGTCGTGCATTTTTAACTCTACTATAGATGTATGTTAAAGCAATGAATTTTGAAATGCTCCAGGTAAGAAATTACCACACCATTTCTGAGGTGATTTGGAGACTTGCTGTCCAGATATTATAGATCCGGATCAGCTGAGTAGTTCCTGTAGGACAACTTCTGGTGTACGGAGGAGAGCTTCTAAAGAGCCTCACCGCCGTTCTGTTAGATAGCCGCGTCGTTTGGTGGAGGCAGTGATATGTCCTATTCGGGTTGAAGTGCCGAATGTCGAGGACGAGGAAGAGGATGTACCAGTCGAGGTTCCTGCTCCTGCTGTTCGTGTTCCCCGTAGGGAATTGCCAGGTATTCAAGTGGCGAACCTAGATCTTCTGGGTGACTTGAGTAGGCATCCTTCAGTATACCTGCATGCAAATGAGGTATGAAGTTAGATCTTTAATCTTCCTTATTTCCTATTGATGAGGAGTCAAGGATTCTGATGTTGATCTGCATTTGATGTAGGTTCCCGGCTTCACACAGCCTCGAGGGAACTGGTTTAGCATCCACTCTATGTATCAGGCTTTGCATGATGACTACAGAGCGATCGTCCATGCCTGGGGATTTGGGATGTTCTTCTCCATTCTACCACGTCGCTGTCCCTGGGGTTACCTCAGGGCATTGTCTGAGCGGTGGTTTCACCAGACTCAGTCACTCCATTTGTTGGACTATGAGGTTATGATGATGCCGATGGATTGGCAATTTATCACAGGTATGGAGTTTTGAGGGGAGCCAGTGCCTTGCACGGCGGATATCACCCTTATTGCCGTCAGATCCTTGTTGGGAGTTCCGGCGGAGGTGCTCAAGGGCAGGACTGTTTGGACTGGTCCTTTGAGCGTAGATGATATGAGCGGGCTATTGAGTGAGCCTATACCTGATGATGTGAGAGTCAGGGATCGCATTCTCCGGCGATTGTTTCTGATGATCATTAGGGTGCTTCATAGCAGATAATTCTCTACGGTGTCCTTCACTTTGATCGGCCGCCACTCGACACGTGGACCAGTATATAGAGAGTATGATTGGGGTTCCTACACCTTTGCCTACTTCCTTAGGGAATATACATGCGATCGCAGGGCTTCAACCGAGGCATGGTTAGGATTCTACCAATTTCAGAAGCGTCCCCAAATAAGCCCCAAATCGTGAGTGGATTGAAGACACTATTTCTATAATTGTTTTGCGGAAGATATAAACATAAATTGTTTATACATTACATTACACACTATTCCCCAAGGTCGAGTAACCTTTACTTATTACACAATCATAAATGATCTAACATTTATCACATTTATCAAACTATACTATTACAAAATAGTCAAGACAATTTATCCCAAGTTGAACTTGGCATTATCTTTTCACATGTCAAAACGCATTTGCTTTTATCTGCGCAATGTTTTATCATGATATAGCAAGGGTGAGCATGAAAGTTGCTTGACAAGTTTAAATACAACAATATAAGGATATATCATGATTGAAGAGTATGAATAATGGGCTTGCTATAATTCATCAATATAATTGAGAACTAATACGAACAAATTTTTGGTGAACAAGTTTTAAACATGAACAAACATTTCGAACCAACCTGGTAATGAAGGTGATCGACCTTTCATACGACTTATACATGCAAGATGTCAGAGTACAATTTTCATGGCAATCGACAAGAATGATTAACCATAAGCTTGAATAAAACACTCTTATTAGAGTTAAGTAAGAACAAACTTGCTGAGGCAATTGATTCTGTAGTAACGCAATTTATAACGCTTTGCCCAAGACCTAATATTAATAATATAGATCTCAATATTGGAATAATATCATCACAAATTATAATATTGTTATATTTATATATACGAATAACCTAAACACATAACACATAAGCCTATCGATCTATACAACACATAAGACTTAGTATCAAGTCAAACTATTTAAGTCACGAGTTGAAACAAACACAATTCTATCATCTCGATTGGCCTAATGGTCGGACGAATATCGAGTTTAAGTTCAATTAAACTCGCTTTTAAACACTTAACAATTATCACAGATAATTTCTTATCGATCAAAACATTTTTCCTAGGCTCTAATAATTTTGGATAATTATTACCATTTATCATGATTTTCCAATCATTAATATCGTATTTATATGAATTAAATACCACATAATTCCTTAATCATTATATCCATTTAATATAAAATCTTAATAAAAATCATAACATAATATTATAATATAATTATAATATATCAAAATATTTTAATACCTTAAAATCATAATTATTTGATTTTAAACACTTAAATCCATCATCAGATAATTAATATTAATATTAAAATATTAATATTTTCATGCCAAAATATCAAAAGTTATATTTTATAACTTACAATATTTTTATAACACTTAAATCATTTTTATATGATTTTTAAACCATTAATTCAATTTTTCCTTAATTTATTTAATATATTTATTAAATAAACTAATTACCATTAATAATAAATTATTAATGAAATTTATCACAAAATATTAAAAGTCATCAAAAATAACTTAAAATATTTTCTTTTACCATAAAATAATTTTTCATGATTTTTCATGAATTAAAACCATTTTAAATAATTTATTTAATATAATAATTAAATAAATAAATACCATTTATATTCCAAAAATATTAAATATTTTCAAAATATACTCAAAATAGTTAAAAACTATTTTTAGGACTTTAAAATAATTTTTCATAATTTAATATGTATTTTAATAATTAAAACCATTTTTTCTATTTTTAATTCATTTTTAGGAAAATAGAAAATAAAGCGTCGCTAAAAGGGCCCTATAGGCGATGATGTAAATCATAAATAGGTGTTCTTGGTGTTCTTGGCCAATTTCGAGATCTTACATTGTCGAATTAGAGGGGCTAGGTTTGATTTGGGATTTAAAAGCAGTGTTCCTTACGTTTTACGAGCTTGCTTGTAAAAACTTTTGATGTTGTAGTACTAATGTAGTACTACAATTATATACCAATTCCATGACCAAACAACAACATAACAACGTGAGATCTAAGCTTCCAAAAATGATGTGAAGTACATTTCTTCATTTACGGGTTTTCCGAAATGAAGAAAGCGATCAATAAGTCTTACTTTGAGCCTCCAAATCTAGGCTTTCCATGTACGATTAATGTAATATTAAGGTTTCATTGTGCAGTACTCATGTCCCTGTACAAATACATAACCTCAGATCATCTTAAAAACATCAGATCTAAACTATCAAGTCCGGTCAAACTAGTGGTCAGGAAACGGGTCTTGAATTTTCTGGGTTTTCCAGAAAATTCTTAAGGCTGATCGGTCAACGTAGTTTGACCTTAGATAATTTCGTTCCGGTTCATGATCTGGGTGATCTAAAGCCTTTAACATGTAGTACTCATGTCGCCTATTATATAATAAACACAATAACTTGGCCTAACTATCCAACATAAAGCGAGATCGAGACTCTATGAACATGTTTGTCGGACATTGTTGAGAAATGCAGGTTACTAGATTCACATTTTCGTGATTTGGTCAAGCGACCTTTGACCGCTTATATCTCTCGATTCGATCTACACATGATCGATATCGTGATTTTAGTTTCCAATCATAGCCTACATAACATAGAATAGAACCATAACTTAAAACACCATAAACAAGTAATGATGGCGGATCTAAGGTCTCGACATTAGGTTTGTCGGGACGACCTTCTGTAAATTTTCGGTTATGAAAAATGAAATTTCGAGAACATTGATGTTATAGATCCATGTTCTACCAACCCGAGATCAACAAGTGACACCTTATTACACAACTTTGACCAATTAATTACAACATTTAACTAAGATTATAGAATTTCTAGGTTTAGGGTTCATATACCTTTTATGCTTTGATTTTGATTTACGCCTTTTGATTTACATTCTTGGCTTTCTATGGTCGATCATGCTTCATCTCATCACTCTTTATCTTACTAAATCCGAATTTCTAGAGAGAAGTGGCTTGGACAAAATGAAAATAAAGAATGAAATTTTTCTCTCTCTTTAATCTAATATATGATACAATGCAATGTATATGGGTGACGATTTTCTTTCTTTGAGATGTTAGATATAAGTCACATCTTTATGGCTAGATTAGACTAGGGTTTGTTCACCAACTCTTGACTTAGCAAGATTTACAAGTTGTCAAAAAAAAAAATCTAAAAAGGGCATAAATGTCATTTCCATTAATTTTTAGAAATTGCCTTAGGGTTTAGGTTTTGAGTAATCTAGGGTTTAGGGTTTGGAGCATTTAGGGTTTAGATTTTAATCCTTAACTTCCAAATTAAATTTCTAAAATTTCAATTTAAGTTTTCAAAATTGAAAATTAATATTTCTAACTTATAATTAGAATTTTCTAATTATATTAAAATTTCTTAATCATAACTTTAAATCTTACTAATTAGGATTAAAAATTTCTAATCAAAATTGTTAATTACGCAAGTAAGTCAAAATGGTCATTAGGGTTTTCAACCCACAATTTAAGGTTTCTAATAGAAAATAATTTTCTAATATAGAAATTAAATATTAAGTAATTAGATTAGGGTTTTCTAATTACTTAACATTAAATTAGAATTAATATATCCTAATTAACATTAAAATATTCAATTAACACTTTCATTTTCCCCATTTACAAATTAGGGTTTCAAATCCATCATTAAGGTTCTGACGAAAAAGTTTAAGTTCGATAATTTGAAATTAGGGTTTGCTAATTAATTAAGCGTTACCCTAATTAATATTATAATAATAGCGATGAGAGCATTATAATTCTCCATTAATTTCCCGATTAGGGCTTGATTTATCGAGAATGCGAAACTAGGGGTTTCGGATCAAGTATTAGGGTTTGATTTTGAATTAGGGTTTTGTAATCAATTTGTTAAGATTAACCCTAATTAATCTTTTAATTATTTACACTTATGCCATTAAGTTCGATTTAGGGTTTTATGCACGCCGAATTAGGGTTTGGATTCGGGCTGAAACTAGGGTTTCGAGCCGATTTCTAGGGTTTCTTATCGAGACGTTAGGGTTTTCTAACCTGAGCGTTGTTGTTCTTAATATATTCTTAGGGTTTGATCTGGATATAATTTATCACGGTCGACCCTTGACCCTAACCACATTACGTATACGAACACATAACCATATTCACAGAACTTAGTCACATAAACATTTAATCCTGAATAATTCACCTATAAGCCTTCACGAAATTTTGAAATCCTCAAAATTCCATCCTAATAACATCAAATGCATACACTTATTTTTACATCTCAGGTCTATTATTTGACCTTAAATCAATCATTTAAGATTTTAATAAATTGTCTAAATTCTCGGGTTGTCACATTCACCCCTCCTTATAAGAATTTCGTCCCCGAAATTCACCTTACACCTTACACCGTACATTTTACACCATTCACACATATCACCTGCTACCCACTACACCACTCACCAGAGTAAAAGTTTTCAAATTGTGCTGAGGAGTCATATAGACCATGAACACTTAGTTTTAACGGTAATGATCATACCGCAAAACAATACATTACTTAGTATGTTTACAATCACAAAGAAGGTAAACTACCATAAATAGTACTTTAGGTGATCAGCCTATCGTACTCTTACGTCATGCATGACGTATTAATCATGTGTTGCGAATATTTACGCTTCTCGATTGGATTATTTTATCCAAACAACATAGTTCACCTCAGTCTTATTTGATTCCGCAGCAAAACAATTTGGTTTGGGAAATTTCTTTCAATAACACTTAGAGTTTTTGAAAACATTTTTGAGAATAGCGTCGTGATGCATACTTTGTATTTACAGTCCGTTGAGGATTTCGTCATTTGGTGATTTTGTTATACTACATCATACTGTAGTGGGCTGACGATCCTTAGATCACATCCAACACCAAGTAATTCTGCATTGATAACTCCATCATTTTTTTTTATCATCTCTGCACCAGGTCACATGGTACATAAGTGATAAATAAAAACAATTTTTTTTTTTTAAAAGGCACATAGTGCGTATTTAGCTTGATGTCAAAAATTGAAGTTTAGCAAAGCTAGGGGTTTAGGAAAACCTAAATCTCCACTAATGATCATATGCTTAACAATCTATCATTCTATAATCCTTAACACTCCATTCACACAACTATACCCAGTTCATAAAACCACACTTATGAGTTCATACTTTGGCCATAATTATATGAGTTTACGAACTTACCTAGTCGACCTTTGGCATCCAGATTCATTTGAGGGGCTCATAAACATTTCATATAACTATGAGTCAAGAATGTCACATAAGTATGAGTTCTAAGAACTCGTACTTAATCTATATTCTCTACCTATGACCTATTTATACGTATATAACAACTAAGCGTGACACAACATTTCAATTATTACCAATGCCACCAACTAAGTAGTTTTTACACCAAGTACGATTCCCGCCCATACAAGAAATCATACAACTCGATTTGTTGACACGAGTCCTCATTGAAATCCCCACCTAATACTTAACCCCTTCTCAATCTGAATTTCATTTAATCCGTATTCATAATCCTTTTACGAATCTGTACCATTCACTGACAATCATGCTTTAAACTTTTCAATCATCAGTTGATTCTTTTCGGTCATCATAACCTTAACAGATCACGGGGTGATCTCATCGTATATATTACGATTAAATTCTATGACTATGATCGTTTTGTTTTACGATCTCCTATCTTTGGACTTTTAGTCTTTTAGACTTTATCTATTCACCATACATTCAACCTTATTACGAGTTAGGGAACTACGTATCTTTACAACTTACAAGAGATTAGTCTTTGAATCTTACTGACCAACTAACTCTATGTGAGTTAGATCTTATCTAATCATCTGCGGTTATTGGTCTCGGTATTCCTACCTAAGCTTCATAACCAGCGACTTTGATACCAGCTATAGCGTCCCCGAATCCAAGCCCCAAATCGCCGCGGATTGGTTTACACTATTTCTATAGCATTTTGCGGAAGATATAAACATAAATTGTTTATACATTACATTACACACTATTCCCCAAGGTCGAGTAACCTTTACTTATTTACACAATCATAAATGATCTAACATTTATCACATTTATCACGATATACTATTACAAAATAAGCGACAATTTATCCCAAGTTGAACTTGGCATTATCTTTTCTGTGTCAAGACGCATTTGCCTTATCTCGCAATGTTTTATCATGATATAGCAAGGTGAGCATGAAAGTTGCTTGACAAGTTTAAATACAACAATATAAGGATATATCATGATTGAAGAGTATGAATAATGGGCTTGCTATAATTCATCAATATAATTGAGAACTAGCACGAACAAATTTTTGGTGAACAAGTTTTAAACATGAACAAACATTTACGAACCAAGCTGGTAATGAAGGTGATCGACCTTTCATACGACTTATACATGCAAGATATACTGAGTACAATTTTCATGGCAATCAAACAATGATTAACCATAAGCTTGAATAAAACACTCTTATTAGAGTTAAGTAAGAACAAACTTGCTGAGGCGAAGTTGATTCTGTAGCGCAATTTATAACGCTTTGCAGAAGACCTAATATTAATAATATAGATCTCAATATTAGAATAATATCATCACGGTATAATATTGTTATATTTATATACGAGAATAACCTAAACACATAACACATAACCTATCGATCTATCTGACACATAAGACTTAGTATCAAGTCAAACTATTTGAAGGTCGAGTTGAAGCGACACAATTCTATCATCTCGGCGGTACAGTCGGACGAATATCGAGTTTAAGTTCAATTAAACTCTTTAAACACTTAACAATTATCACGAGATAATTTCTTATCGATCAAAACATTTTCCTAGGCTCGTAATAATTTTTAGGATAATTATTACCATTTATCATGATTTTCCAATCATTAATATCGTATTTATATGAATTAAATACCACATAATTCCTTAATCATTATATCCATTTAATATAAAATCTTAATAAAAATCATAACATAATATTATAATATAATTATAATATATCAAAATATTTTAATATCTTAAAATCATAATTATTTGATTTTAAACACTTAAATCCATCATCCAGATAATTAATATTAATATTAAAATATTAATATTTTCATGCCAAAATATCAAAAGTTATATTTTATAACTTAAAATATTTTTATAACACTTAAATCATTTTTATATGATTTTTAAACCATTAATTCAATTTTTCCTTAATTTATTTAATATATTTATTAAATAAACTAATTACCATTAATAATAAATTATTAATGAAATTTATCTAAAATATTAAAAGTCATCAAAAATAACTTAAAATATTTTCTTTTACCATAAAATAATTTTTCATGATTTTTCATGAATTAAAACCATTTTAAATAATTTATTTAATATAATAATTAAATAAATAAATACCATTTATATTCAAAAATATTAAATATTTTCAAAATATACTCAAAATAGTTAAAAACTATTTTCGAGACTTTAAAATAATTTTTCATAATTTAATATGTATTTTTAATAATTAAAAACCATTTTTTTCTAATTTTAATTCATTTTTAGGAAAATAGAAAATAAGCGTAAGCTAAAGGGTCCTATAGCGACAGGCAAAGTGTCATATATATGTGTTCTTGGTGTTCTTGGCCAATTTCGAGATCTTCTTAGTCGTCGAATTGAGGGCTAGGTTTGTAGAGGATTTAAAGCAGTGTTCTTACGTTTTACGAGCTTGTAAAAACTTTGATGTTGTAGTACTACAATTATATACCAATTATACCAATTCATAACTAAACAACATAACATCATGAGATCTAAGCTTTCAAAAAAATGATGTCGGTTTGTTCTTCATTTACAGGTTTTCGAAATGAAGAAGCGATCATAAATCTTACTTTGAGCCTCTTAATCTAGGCTTTCCATATACGATTAATGTAATATTAAGGTTTCATACTTGTATACTCATGTCCCTGTACAAATACATAACCTCAGATCATCTTAAAAACATCAGATCTAAACTATCAAGTCCGGTCAAACTAGTGGTCAGGAAACGGGTCTTGAATTTTCTGGGTTTTCCAGAAAATTCTTAAGGCGATCGGTCAACGTAGTTTGACCTTAGATAATTTCGTTCCTGTTCATGATCTGGGTGATCTAAAGCCTTTAACATGTAGTACTCATGTCAGGCTATAACATAAACACAATAACTTGCCCTAACTATCCAGCATAAGCGAGATCGGACTACATGAACATGTTTGTCGGGACATTGTTGAGAAATGCAGGTTACCCAGTTCACATTTCGTGTGTTGGTCGGCGACCTTTGACCGGTCATATCAGATTCGATCTACACATGATCGACGTGATTTTAGATTCCAATCATAGCCTACATAACATAGAATAGAACCATAACTTAAAACACCATAAACAAATAACGGTGGCGGATCTAAGGTCTACGACATTAGGTTTTGGACCTCGACCTTCTGAAATTTTCAGTTTATGAAAATGAAATTTGAGAACATTGATGTTATAGATCCATGTTCTACCAACCCGAGATCAACAAGTGACACCTTATTACACAACTTTGACCAATTAATTACAACATTTAACTTGATTATAGAATTTCTAGGTTTAGGGTTCATATACCTTTTATGCTTTGATTTTGATTTACGACTTTTGATTTACATTTCTTGGCTTTCTATGGCCGATCATGCTTCATCTCATCACTCTTTATCTTACTAAATCCGAATTTCTAGAGAGAAGTGGCTTGGACAAAATGAAAATAAAGAATGAAATTTTCTCTCTCTCTTTAATCTAATATATGATCTGATCTGATGTATATGGTGATTTTTCTTTCTTTGAGATGTTAGATATAAGTCACATGCTATGGCTAGATTAGACTAGGGTTTGTTCACCAACTCTTGACTTAGCAAGATTTACAAGTTGTCAAAAAAAAAAAAAAAATCTAAAAAGGGCATAAATGTCATTTCCATTAATTTTTAGAAATTGCCTTAGGGTTTAGGTTTTGAGTAATCTAGGGTTTAGGGTTTGGAGCATTTAGGGTTTAGATTTTAATCCTTAACTTCCAAATTAAATTTCTAAAATTTCAATTTAAGTTTTCAAAATTGAAAATTAATATTTCTAACTTATAATTAGAATTTTCTAATTATATTAAAATTTCTTAATCATAACTTTAAATCTTACTAATTAGGATTAAAATTCTAATCAAAATTGTTAATTACGCAAGTAGTAAGTCAAAATGGTCATTAGGGTTTTCAACCCACAATTTAAGGTTTCTAATAGAAAATAATTTTCTAATATAGAAATTAAATATTAAGTAATTAGATTAGGGTTTTCTAATTACTTAACATTAAATTAGAATTAATATATCTAATTAACATTAAAATATTCAATTAACACTTTCATTTTCCCCATTTTACAAATTAGGGTTTCAAATCCATCATTAAGGTTCTGACGAAAAAGTTTAAGTTCGATAATTTGAAATTAGGGTTTGCTAATTAATTAAGCGTTACCCTAATTAATATTATAATAATAGCGATTAGAGCATTATAATTCTCCATTAATTTCCCAGATTAGGGCTTGATTTATCGAGAATACGAAACTAGGGTTTTCGAGATCAAGTATTAGGGTTTTGATTTTGAATTAGGGTTTTGTAATCAATTTGTTAAGATTAACCTAATTAATCTTTTAATTATTTACACTTATGCCATTAAGTTTCGATTTAGGGTTTCATGCACCGAATTAGGGTTTGATTCCGGAGCTGAAACTAGGGTTTCGAGCCGATTTCTAGGGTTTCTTATCGGGGCGTTAGGGTTTTCTAAGCTGAGCGTTGTTGTTCTTAATATATTCTTAGGGTTTGATCTGAGATATAATTTATCTGGTCGACCCTTGACCCTAACCACATTACGTAACGAGAACATAACCATATTCTTGAACTTAATCACATAAACATTTAATCTGAATAATTCACCTATAAGCCTTCACGAAATTTTGAAATCCTCAAAATTCCATCCTAATAACATCAAATGCATACACTTATTTTACATACAGGTCTATTATTTGACCTTAAATCAATCATTTAAGATTTTAATAAATTGTCTAAATTCTCGGGTTGTCACATTCACCCCTCCTTATAAGAATTTCGTCCCCGAAATTCACCTTACACCTTACACCGTACATTTTACACCATTCACACATATCACTGCTTTACCCATACACCACTCACGAGTAAAAGTTTTAAAATTGTCTTTGAGGAGTCATATAGACCATGAACACTTAGTTTTAACGGTAATGATCATACCGCAAAACAATACATTACTTAGTATGTTTACAATCACAAAGAAGGTAAACTACCATAAATAGTACTTTAGGTGATCGAGATATCCTACTCTTTACGTCATGCATGACGTATTAATCAATTTGCGAATATTTACGCTTTCGATTGGATTATTTTATCCAAACAACATAGTTCACCTCGGTCTTATTTGATTCATGACAAAACAATTTGGTTGGGAAATTTCTTTCAATAACACTTAGAGTTTTTGAAAACATTTTTGAGAATAGCGTCGTGATGCATGCTTTATTTAACGATCAGTTGAGGATTAAATCATTTGGTGATTTTGTTATACTACATCATCTTTGTAGTGGTGACGATCCTTAGATCACATCCAACACCAAGTAATTACGCATTGATAACTCCATCATTTTTTTTTTTATCATCTACTTTTGAGTCACATGGTACATAAGTGATAAAAAAACAATTTTTTTTTTAAAAGGCACATAGTGCGTATTTAGCTTGATGTCAAAAATTGAAGTTTAGCAAAGCTAGGGGTTTAGGAAAACCTAAATCTCCACTAATGATCATATGCTTAACAATCTATACATTCTATAATCCTTAACACTCCATTCACACAACTATACCCAGTTCATAAAACCACACTTATGAGTTCATAACTTTGGCCATAATTATATGAGTTTCTGAACTTACCTAGTCGACCTTTGGCATCCAGATTCATTTGAGGGGCTCATAAACATTTCATATAACTATGAGTCAAGAATGTCACATAAGTATGAGTTCTAAGAACTTCGTACTTAATCTATATTCTCTACCTATGACCTATTTATACAGTATATATAACAACTAGCGTGACCTGACATTTCAATTATTACCAATGCCACCAACTAAGTAGTTTTTACACCAAGTACGATTCCCGCCCATACAAGAAATCATACAACTCGATTTGCCAACACGAGTCCTCATTGAAATCCCCACCTAATCTTAACCCCCTTCTCAATCTGAATTTCATTTAATCCGTATTCATAATCCTTTTACGAATGTACCATTCACACAAGCAATCATGCTTTAAACTTTTTCAATCATCGATTGATTCTTTACATTTGTCATAACCTTAACGAGATCACGGGGTGATCTCGCCGTATATATTACGATTAAATTCTATGACTATGATCGTTTTGTTTTCACGATCTCCTATCCTTTGGACTTTTAGTCTTTTAGACTTTATCTATTCACCATACATTGACCTTATTACGAGTTAGGGAACTACGTATCTTTACAACAACTTAGAGATTCGTCTTTGAATCTTGCTGACCAACTAACTCTATGTGAGTTAGATCTTATCTTAATCATCTGCGGTTATTGGTCTCGGTATTCTACCTAAGCTTCATAACCAATGACTTTGATACCAAGTATAGCGTCCCCAAATCAAGACCCCAAATCATGCGGATTCGGTTTACCTATTTCTATAATTTGTTTTGCGGAAGATATAAACATAAATTGTTTATACATTACATTACACACTATTCCCCCAGGTGAGTAACCTTTACTTATTACACAATCATAAATGATCTAACATTTATCACATTTATCAAACTATACTATTACAAAATAGCAAGACAATTTATCCCAAGTTGAACTTGGCATTATCTTTTCACGTGTCGAAAGCGCATTTGCCTTATACGCAATGTTTTATCATGATATAGCAAGGGTGAGCATGAAAGTTGCTTGACAAGTTTAAATACAACAATATAAGGATATATCATGATTGAAGAGTATGAATAATGGGCTTGGCTATAATTCATCAATATAATTGAGAACTAAGCACGAACAAATTTTTTGGTGAACAAGTTTTAAACATGAACAAACATTTACGAACAAAATGGTAATGAAGGTGATCGACCTTTCATACGACTTATACATGCAAGATGTCTGAGTACAATTTTCATGGCAATCGACAATGATTAACCATAAGCTTGAATAAAACACTCTTATTAGAGTTAAGTAAGAACAAACTTGCACGAGCAGATTTGATTACTGTAGCGCAATTTATAACGCTTTGCAGAAGACCTAATATTAATAATATAGATCTCAATATTGGAATAATATCATCACGGTATAATATTGTTATATTTATATACAGAATAACCTAAACACATAACACATAACCCTATCGGTCATCAACACATAAGACTTAGTATCAAGTCAAACTATTTAAGTGCGAGTTAAAGCAGAGCCACAATTCTATCATCTCGTGATTACTAGTCGGACGAATATCGAGTTTAAGTTCAATTAAACTCTGCTAAACACTTAACAATTATCACGAGATAATTTCTTATCGATCAAAACATTTTTCTAGGCTCGTAATAATTTTGAGATAATTATTACCATTTATCATGATTTTCCAATCATTAATATCGTATTTATATGAATTAAATACCACATAATTCTTAATCATTATATCCATTTAATATAAAATCTTAATAAAAATCATAACATAATATTATAATATAATTATAATATATCAAAATATTTTAATATCTTAAAATCATAATTATTTGATTTTTAAACACTTAAATCCATCATCCAGATAATTAATATTAATATTAAAATATTAATATTTTCATGCCAAAATATCAAAAGTTATATTTTATAACTTAAAATATTTTTATAACACTTAAATCATTTTTATATGATTTTTAAACCATTAATTCAATTTTTCCTTAATTTATTTAATATATTTATTAAATAAACTAATTACCATTAATAATAAATTATTAATGAAATTTATCTAAAATATTAAAAGTCATCAAAAATAACTTAAAATATTTTCTTTTACCATAAAATAATTTTTCATGATTTTTCATGAATTAAAACCATTTTAAATAATTTATTTAATATAATAATTAAATAAATAAATACCATTTATATTCCAAAAATATTAAATATTTTCAAAATATACTCAAAATAGTTAAAACTATTTTTGGACTTTAAAATAATTTTTCATAATTTAATATGTATTTTTAATAATTAAAAACCATTTTTTTCTATTTTTAATTCATTTTTAGGAAAATAAAAATAAAGCGTAAGCTAAAAGGGCCCTATAGCGACAAAGTGTCGCTATAGGTGTTCTTGGTGTTCTTGGCGATTTCGAGATCTTCTTATCGAGAATTAGAGGTTTTAGGTTTGGCCGGATTTAAAAGCATGTTATTTACGTTTTACGAGCTTGCAAAAAAAACTTTGATGTTGTAGTACTAATGTAGTACTACAATTATATACCAATTCCATGACCAAACAACAACATAACAATGAGATCTAAGCTTCCAAAATGATGTCAGCATTTCTTCATTTACGGGTTTTCCGAAATGAAGAAGCGATCATCGAAATCTTACTTTGAGCCTCCAAATCTAGGCTTTCCATGTTACGATTAATGTAATATTAAGGTTTCATTATGTATTACTCATGTCATAGTACAAATACATCATCCTCGGATCATCTTAAAAAACATCATTGGATCTAAACTATCAAGTCCGGTCAAACTAGTGGTGGGAAGCGGGTCTTGAATTTTACGGGTTTTTCGAGAAAATTCTTAAAAGTTTGATCGGTCAACGTAGTTTGACCTTAGATAATTTCGTTCTGTTCATGATGCGGGTGATCTAAAGCCTTTAACATGTAGTACTGTATGCAGGGCTATAACATAAACACAATAACTTGGCCTAACTATCCAACATAAGCGAGATCGGACTCTATGAACATGTTTGTCGGACATTGTTGAGAAATGCAGGTTACCCAGATTCACATTTCGTGTTGGTCAGCGACCTTTGACCGCTTGCTTCTCGATTCGATCTACACATGATCGAGTCGATGATTTAGTTTCCAATCATAGCCTACATAACATAGAATAGAACCATAACTTAAAACACCATAAACAAGTAACGATGGCGGATCTAAGGTCTCGACATTAGAAATTTGTCAGACGACCTTACTTTAAATTTTTCGGTTATGAAAATGAAATTTTGAGAACATTGATGTTATAGATCCATGTTCTACCAACCCGAGATCAACAAGTGACACCTTATTACACAACTTTGACCAATTAATTACAACATTTAACATAAGATTATAGAATTTCTAGGTTTAGGGTTCATATACCTTTTATGCTTTGATTTTGATTTACGCCTTTTGATTTACATTTCTTGGCTTTCTATGGGCTGATCATACTTCATCTCATCACTCTTTATCTTACTAAATCCCGAATTTCTAGAGAGAGAAGTGGCTTGGACAAAATGAAAATAAAGAATGAAATTTTCTCTCTCTCTTTAATCTAATATATGATACAATGCAATGTATATGGCTGATTTTTGCTGCTGAGATGTTAGATATAAGTCACATGCTATGGCTAGATTAGACTAGGGTTTGTTCACCAACTCTTGACTTAGCAAGATTTACAAGTTGTCAAAAAAAATCTAAAAAGGGCATAAATGTCATTTCCATTAATTTTTAGAAATTGCCTTAGGGTTTAGGTTTTGAGTAATCTAGGGTTTAGGGTTTGGAGCATTTAGGGTTTAGATTTTAATCTTAACTTTCCAAATTAAATTTCTAAAATTTCCAATTTAAGTTTTCAAAATTGAAAATTAATATTTCTAACTTATAATTAGAATTTTCTAATTATATTAAAATTTCTTAATCATAACTTTAAATCTTACTAATTAGGATTAAAAATTCCTAATCAAAATTGTTAATTACGCAAGTAGGGTCAAAATGGTCATTAGGGTTTTCAACCCACAATTTAAGGTTTCTAATAGAAAATAATTTTCTAATATAGAAATTAAATATTAAGTAATTAGATTAGGGTTTTCTAATTACTTAACATTAAATTAGAATTAATATATCCTAATTAACATTAAAATATTCAATTAACACTTTCATTTTCCCCATTTACAAATTAGGGTTTCAAATCCATCATTAAGGTTCTGACGGAAAAGTTTAAGTTCGATAATTTGAAATTAGGGTTTGCTAATTAATTAAGCGTTACCACTAATTAATATTATAATAATAGCATGAGAGCATTATAATTCTCCATTAATTTCCCGATTAGGGCTTGATTTATCGAGAATCGAAACTAGGGTTTTCGGATCAAGTATTAGGGTTTCAAATTTTGAATTAGGGTTTTGTAATCAATTTGTTAAGATTAACCTAATTAATCTTTTAATTATTTACACTTATGCCATTAAGTTCCGATTTAGGGTTTCATGCACCGAATTAGGGTTTGATTTCGGGCTGAAACTAGGGTTTCGAACCGATTTCTAGGGTTTCTTATCGAGACGTTAGGGTTTTCTAGCTGAGCGTTGTTGTTCTTAATATATTCTTAGGGTTTGATACTGGATATAATTTATCTGGTGACCCCTTGACCCTAACCACATTACGAACACAGAACATTAACCATATTCACGAGAACTTAATCACATAAACATTTAATCTGAATAATTCACCTATAAGCCTTCACGAAATTTTGAAATCCTCAAAATTCCATCCTAATAACATCAAATGCATACACTTATTTTACATCAGGTACATTATTTGACCTTAAATCAATCATTTAAGATTTTAATAAATTGTCTAAATTCTCGGGTTGTCACATTCACCCTCCTTATAAAATTTAGTCCCAGAAATTCACCTTACACCTTACTAGTACATTTTACACCATTCACACATATCACTGCTTTACCCATACACACCACTCAAGGAGTAAAAGTTTTCAAATTGTCTTTGAGGAAGTCATATAGACCATGAACACTTAGTTTTTTAAAGGTTTAATGATCATCTGCAAAACAATACATTACTTAGTATGTTTACAATCACAAAGAAGGTAAACTACCATAAATAGTACTTTAGGTGATCGATTTATCGTACTCTTCGTCATGCGTGGCGTATTAATTTTGTGTTGCGAATATTTACGCTTCTCGATTGGATTATTTTATCCAAACAACATAGTTCACCTCGGTCTTATTTGATTCCATGACAAAACAATTTGGTTTGGGAAATTTCTTTCAATAACACTTAGAGTTTTGAAAACATTTTTGAGAATAGCGTCATGATCTTGTATTGTATTTACTGATCTGGTTGAGGATTTCGTCATTTGGTGATTTTGTTATACTACATCATCTTTGTAGTGGGGTGACGATCCTTAGATCACATCCAACACCAAGTAATTACGCATTGATAACTCCATCATTTTTTTATCATCTCTGCTTTTGGTCACATGGTACATAAGTGATAAATAAAAACAAATTTTTTTTAAAAGGCACATAGTGCGTATTTAGCTTGATGTCAAAAATTGAAGTTTAGCAAAGCTAGGGGTTTAGGAAAACCTAAATCTCCACTAATGATCATATGCTTAACAATCTCTACATTCTATAATCCTTAACACTCCATTCACACAACTATACCCAGTTCATAAAACCACACTTATGAGTTCATAACCTGGCCATAATTATATGAGTTTACGAACTTACCCTAGTCTGACCTTTGGCATCCGTTCGCTGAGGGGCTCATAAACATTTCATATAACTATGAGTCAAGAATGTCACATAAGTATGAGTTCTAAGAACTCGTACTTAATCTATATTCTCTACTATGACCTATTTATCTGTATATAACAACTAGCGTGACACAACATTTCAATTATTACCAATGCCACCAACTAAGTAGTTTTTACACCAAGTACGATTCCCCGCCCATACAAGAAATCATACAACTCAGTTGCCAACACGAGTCCTCATTGAAATCCCCACCTAATACTTAACCCCCTTCTCAATACGAATTTCATTTAATCCGTATTCATAATCCTTTTCTGAATCTGTACCATTCACACAGCAATCATGCTTTAAACTTTTCAATCATCAGATTGATTCTTTCTGGCTGTCATAACCTTAACAGATCACGGGGTGATCTCATCGTATATATTACGATTAAATTCTATGACTATGATCGTTTTGTTTTACGATCTCCTATCACTGGACTTTTAGTCTTTTAGACTTTATCTATTCACCATACATTCAACCTTATTACGAGTTAGGGAACTCTGTATCTTTACAACTTAAGAGATTCGTCTTTGAATCTTCTGAGACCAACTAACTCTATGTGAGTTAGATCTTATCTAATCATCGCGGTTATTGGTCTCGGGTATTCCTACCTAAGCTTCATAACCAATGACTTTGATACCAGTTGTAGCGTCCCCAAATCCAAGACCCCAAATCGCCGCGATTCGGATTTGCTATATTTCTATAAGCATTTTGCGGAAGATATAAACATAAATTGTTTATACATTACATTACACACTATTCCCCAAGGTCGAGTAACCTTTACTTATTACACAATCATAAATGATCTATTATTTATCACATTTATCAAACTATACTATTACAAAATAATTTGACAATTTATCCCAAGTTGAACTTGGCATTATCGTTTCTGTGTCCGACGCTTTTGCCTTATACGCAATGTTTTATCATGATATAGCAAGGGTGAGCATGAAAGTTGCCCTTGACAAGTTTAAATACAACAATATAAGGATATATCATGATTGAAGAGTATGAATAATGGGCTTGCTATAATTCATTGATATAATTGAGAACTAAGCACGAACAAATTTTTGGTGAACAAGTTTTAAACATGAACAAACATTTACGAACAAGCCTGGTAATGAAGGTGATCGACCTTTCATACACGACTTATACATGCAAGATGTCAGAGTACAATTTTCATGGCAATCAAACAATGATTAACCATAAGCTTGAATAAAACACTCTTATTAGAGTTAAGTAAGAACAAACTTGCACGAGCAGATTGATTACCTAACGCAATTTATAACGCTTTGCAGAAGACCTAATATTAATAATATAGATCTCCAATATTGGAATAAATCATCACAAGTATAATATTGTTATATTTATATACACAGAATAACCTAAACACATAACACATAAGCCTATAAAGTACATACAACACATAAGACTTAGTATCAAGTCAAACTATTTAAGTCGAGTTAAAAGCCGACACAATTCTATCATCTCGAGCCGGTCTAGTCGGGCCGAATATCGAGTTTAAGTTCAATTAAACTCTGCTTTAAAACTTAACAATTATCACGAGATAATTTCTTATCGATCAAAACATTTTCCTAGGCTCGTAATAATTTTGAGATAATTATTACCATTTATCATGATTTTCCAATCATTAATATCGTATTTATATGAATTAAATACCACATAATTCCTTAATCATTATATCCATTTAATATAAAATCTTAATAAAAATCATAACATAATATTATAATATAATTATAATATATCAAAATATTTTAATATCTTAAAATCATAATTATTTGATTTTTAAACACTTAAATCCATCATCCAGATAATTAATATTAATATTAAAATATTAATATTTTCATGCCAAAATATCAAAAGTTATATTTTATAACTTAAATATTTTTATAACACTTAAATCATTTTATATGATTTTTAAACCATTAATTCAATTTTTCCTTAATTTATTTAATATATTTATTAAATAAACTAATTACCATTAATAATAAATTATTAATGAAATTTATCACAAAATATTAAAAGTCATCAAAAATAACTTAAAATATTTTCTTTTACCATAAAATAATTTTTCATGATTTTTCATGAATTAAAACCATTTTTAAATAATTTATTTAATATAATAATTAAATAAATAAATACCATTTATATTCCAAAAATATTAAATATTTTCAAAATATACTCAAAATAGTTAAAAACTATTTTCAGACTTTAAAATAATTTTTCATAATTTAATATGTATTTTTAATAATTAAAAACCATTTTTTCTATTTTTAATTCATTTTTAGGAAAATAGAAAATAAAGCTGTCGCTAAAGGGTCCTATAGCAAAAGTGTATAAATGTGTTATAGGTGTTCTTGGTGTTCTTGGCCAATTTCCAGATCTTCATGTCAGAATTCGAGGGGCTAGGTTTGACCGGATTTAAAACAGTGTTCCTTACGTTTTCTGAGCTTGCAAAAACTTTGATGTTGTAGTACTAATGTAGTACTACAATTATATACCAATTCCATGACCAAACAACAACATAACAACGAGATCTAAGCTTCCAAAAATGATGTCAGAGCTGTTCTTCATTTCTGGGTTTTCCAGAAATGAAGAACGATCATCATTAAATCTTACTTTGAGCCTCCAAATCTAGGCTTTCATATACGATTAATGTAATATTAAGATTTCATGGTGCCATACTCATGTCCGATGTCACAAATACATAACCTCATCATCATCATCTTAAAAAAACATCGGATCTAAACTATCAAGTCCTGGTCAAACTAGTGGTTAGAAGCGGGTCTTGAATTTTCGGGTTTTCGAGAAAATTCTTAAGCAGTGATCGGTCAACCTAGTTTGACCTTAGATAATTTTCATTCGATTCATGATCCGGGTGATCTAAAGCCTTTAACATGTAATACTCATGTCGGGCTATAACAATAAACAATCAACAACAGCCTAACTATCCAACATAAGCCGAGATCGGACTCTATGAACATGTTTGTAGGACATTGTTGAAATGCGGGTTACCCAGATTCACATTTTCGTGAGCGGATCGGCGACCTTTGACCGCTGTCTCATATCTCGATCTACACATGATCTAGTCGTGATTTTAGTTTCCAATCATAGACATAACATAGAATAGAACCATAACTTAAAACACCATAAACATTTAACAATGATGCCGGATCTAAGGTCTCGACATTCAAAGTTGGACCTCGACTTTAAAATTTTCAGATTTATGAAAAATGAAATTTTGAGAACATTGATGTTATAGATCCATGTTCTACCAACCCGGATCAACAAGTGACACCTTATTACACAACTTTGACCAATTAATTACAACATTTAACTTAAGATTATAGAATTTCTAGGTTTAGGGTTCTTTATACCTTTTATGCTTTGATTTTGATTTTTACGACTTTTGATTACATTTCTTGGCTTTCTATGAACCGATCATGCTTCATCTCATCACTCTTTATCTTACTAAATCCCCGAATTTCTAGAGAGAAGTGGCTTGGACAAAATGAAAATAAAGAATGAAATTTTCTCTCTCTCTTTAATCTAATATATGATACAATGCAATGTATATGGCTGATTTTTGCTGCTGAGATGTTAGATATAAGTCACATGCTATGGCTAGATTAGACTAGGGTTTGTTCACCAACTCTTGACTTAGCAAGATTTACAAGTTGTCAAAAAAAATCTAAAAAGGGCATAAATGTCATTTCCATTAATTTTTAGAAATTGCCTTAGGGTTTAGGTTTTGAGTAATCTAGGGTTTAGGGTTTGGAGCATTTAGGGTTTAGATTTTAATCCTTAACTTCCAAATTAAATTTCTAAAATTTCCAATTTAAGTTTTCAAAATTGAAAATTAATATTTCTAACTTATAATTAGAATTTTCTAATTATATTAAAATTTCTTAATCATAACTTTAAATCTTACTAATTAGGATTAAAATTTCTAATCAAAATTGTTAATTACGCAAGTAGGGTCAAAATGGTCATTAGGGTTTTCAACCCACAATTTAAGGTTTCTAATAGAAAATAATTTTCTAATATAGAAATTAAATATTCGTAATTAGATTAGGGTTTTCTAATTACTTAACATTAAATTAGAATTAATATATCCTAATTAACATTAAAATATTCAATTAACACTTTCATTTTCCCCATTTACAAATTAGGGTTTCAAATCCGTCATTAAGGTTCTGACGAAAAAGTTTAAGTTCGATAATTTGAAATTAGGGTTTGCTAATTAATTAAGCGTTACCCTAATTAATATTATAATAATAGCAGTAGAGCATTATAATTCTCCATTAATTTCCCAGATTAGGGCTTCAATTTATCAGAATCTGAAACTAGGGTTTTCAGATCAAGTATTAGGGTTTCAGATTTTGAATTAGGGTTTTGTAATCAATTTGTTAAGATTAACCCTAATTAATCTTTTAATTATTTACACTTATGCCATTAAGTTCCCGATTTAGGGTTTCATGCACCGAATTAGGGTTTCGGATTCCCGGAACTGAAACTAGGGTTTCCAGAACCGATTTCTAGGGTTTCTTATCAGACGTTAGGGTTTTCTAACTGAACGTTGTTGTTCTTAATATATTCTTAGGGTTTGATACAGATATAATTTATCTGGTCAACCCTTGACCCCTAACCACATTCTGTACACAGAACATAACCATATTCACAGAACTTAGTCACATAAACATTTAATCCTGAATAATTCACCTATAAGCCTTCACGAAATTTTGAAATCCTCAAAATTCCATCCTAATAACATCAAATGCATACACTTATTTTCTGTCTAGGTCTATTATTTGACCTTAAATCAATCATTTAAGATTTTAATAAATTGTCTAAATTCTCGGGTTGTCACATTCACCCCTCCTTATAAGAATTTCGTCCCCGAAATTCACCTTACCTATAACAGTACATTTTACACCATTCACACATATTACACATGCTACCCACTACACCACTCACGGAGTAAAAGTTTTCAAATTGTCTTTGAGGAGTCATATAGACCATGAACACTTAGTTTTAGCAGTAATGATCATTATGAAAACAATACATTACTTAGTATGTTTACAATCACAAAGAAGGTAAACTACCATAAATATACTTTAGGTGATCATTTATCGTACTCTTACGTCATGCATGACGTATTAATCATGTGTTGCGAATATTTACGCTTCTCGATTGGATTATTTTATCCAAACAACATAGTTCACCTCAGTCTTATTTGATTCCGCAGCAAAACAATTTGGTTCGGGAAATTTCTTTCAATAACACTTAGAGTTTTTGAAAACATTTTTGAGAATGACGTCATGATGCCGCACTGTATTTACAGTCCGTTGAGGATTTCGTCATTTGGTGATTTTGTTATACTACATCATACTGTAGTGGGCTGACGATCCTTAGATCACATCCAACACCAAGTAATTCTGCATTGATAACTCCATCATTTTTTTATCATCTACTTTTGGTGTCACATGGTACATAAGTGATAAAAACAATTTTTTTTTTTTTAAAAAGGCACATAGTGCGTATTTAGCTTGATGTCAAAAATTGAAGTTTAGCAAAGCTAGGGGTTTAGGAAAACCTAAATCTCCACTAATGATCATATGCTTAACAATCTATCTGTTCCTATAATCCTTAACACTCCATTCACACACAACTATACCCAGTTCATAAAACCACACTTATGAGTTCATAACCTGGCCATAATTATATGAGTTTACGAACTTACCCTAGTCTGACCTTTGGCATCCGTTCGCTGAGGGGCTCATAAACATTTCATATAACTATGAGTCAAGAATGTCACATAAGTATGAGTTCTAAGAACTCGTACTTAATACTATATTCTCTACCTATGACCTATTTATCTGTATATAACAACTAGCGTGACACAACATTTCAATTATTACCAATGCCACCAACTAAGTAGTTTTTACACCAAGTACAATTCCCACCATACAAGAAATCATACACTCTCGTTGTTGCCAACACGAGTCCTCATTGAAATCCCCACCTAATACTTAACCCCCTTCTCAATATGTAATTTCATTTAATCCGTATTCATAATCCTTTTCGAATCTGTACCATTCACACAAACAATCATGCTTTAAACTTTTCAATCATCAGTTGATTCTTTACGGTTGTCATAACCTTAACGAGATCACGGGGTGATCTCATCATATATTACGATTAAATTCTATGACTATGATCGCGTTTGTTTTACGATCTCCTATCACCGACTTTTAGTCTTTTAGACTTTATCTATTCACCACTTACATTCAACCTTATTACGAGTTAGGGAACTCAGTATCTTTACAACTTACAAGAGATTCGTCTTTGAATCTTACTCAACCAACTAACTCTATGTGAGTTAGATCTTATCCTAATCATCGCGGTTATTGGTCTCGGTATTCCTACCTAAGCTTCATAACCAATGACTTTGATACCAGTTGTAGCATCCCCAAATCAAGCCCCCAAATCGCCATGATTCGGTACACTATTTCTATAATCATTATGCGGAAGATATAAACATAAATTGTTTATACATTACATTACACACTATTCCCCAAGGTCGAGTAACCTTTACTTATACACAATCATAAATGATCTAACATTTATCACATTTATCAAACTATACTATTACAAAATAGTCAAGACAATTTATCCCAAGTTGAACTTGGCATTATCTTTTCTCGTGATCCGAACGCATTTGCCTTATCTCGCAATGTTTTATCATGATATAGCAAGGGTGAGCATGAAAGTTGCCCAAACAAGTTTAAATACAACAATATAAGGATATATCATGATTGAAGAGTATGAATAATGGGCTTTGGCTATAATTCATCAATATAATTGAGAACTAAGACGAACAAATTTTTGGTGAACAAGTTTTAAACATGAACAAACATTTCGAACCAACCTGGTAATGAAGGTGATCAGCCTTTCATACCTGACTTATACATGCAAGATGTACAGAGTACAATTTTCATGGCAATCAGCAATGATTAACCATAAGCTTGAATAAAACACTCTTATTAGAGTTAAGTAAGAACAAACTTGCCTGAACCGTTGATTACCGCAACGCAATTTATAACGCTTTACCCGAAGACCTAATATTAATAATATAGATCTCCAATATTGGAATAATATCATCACAGTATAATACTGTTATATTTATATACACAGAATAACCTAAACACATAACACATAAGCCTATCAGTCTATACAACACATAAGACTTAGTATCAAGTCAAACTATTTAAGTCTGAGTTGAAACCGACACAATTCTATCATCTCGACGGTCTAGTCGGACGAATATCGAGTTTAAGTTCAATTAAACTCTGCCTAAACACTTAACAATTATCACAGATAATTTCTTATCAGTCAAAACATTTTTCCTAGGCTCCTAATAATTTTCAGATAATTATTACCATTTATCATGATTTTCCAATCATTAATATCGTATTTATATGAATTAAATACCACATAATTCCTTAATCATTATATCCATTTAATATAAAATCTTAATAAAAATCATAACATAATATTATAATATAATTATAATATATCAAAATATTTTTAATACCTTAAAATCATAATTATTTGATTTTTAAACACTTAAATCCATCATCCGATAATTAATATTAATATTAAAATATTAATATTTTCATGCCAAAATATCAAAAGTTATATTTTATAACTTAAAATATTTTTATAACACTTAAATCATTTTTATATGATTTTTAAACCATTAATTCAATTTTTCCTTAATTTATTTAATATATTTATTAAATAAACTAATTACCATTAATAATAAATTATTAATGAAATTTATCACAAAATATTAAAAGTCATCAAAAATAACTTAAAATATTTTCTTTTACTATAAAATAATTTTTCATGATTTTCATGAATTAAAACCATTTTAAATAATTTATTTAATATAATAATTAAATAAATAAATACCATTTATATTCAAAAATATTAAATATTTTCAAAAATATACTCAAAATAGTTAAAAACTATTTTTTAGGACTTTAAAATAATTTTTCATAATTTAATATGTATTTTTAATAATTAAAAATCATTTTTTTCTATTTTTAATTCATTTTAGGAAAATAGAAAATAAACTGTCGCTAAAGGGTCCTATAGCGGCGTAAAAGTCGTCGCTAAATGTGTTCTTGGTGTTCTTGGCCAATTTCCGAGATCTTCATGTCGTAATTCGAGGGGCTAGGTTTGATTGGGATTTAAAAAATTAATGTTCTTACGTTTTCTGAGCTTGCAAAAACTTTGATGTTGTAGTACTAATGTAGTACTACAATTATATACCAATTCCATGACCAAACAACAACATAACAACGAGATCTAAGCTTCCAAAAATGATGTCGAGTCATTTCTTCATTTTCGGGTTTTCCAAATGAAGAACAAATGTCAAAGTCTTACTTTGAGCCTCCAAATCTAGGCTTTCCATATGTACGATTAATGTAATATTAAGGTTTCCATACTTACTATGTCCTCGACAAATACATAACCTCGCATCATCTTAAAAACATCGATCTAAACTATCAAGTCAAGATTTAAACTAGTGGTCGAAGCGGGTCTTGAATTTTCCGGGTTTTCCTAAAATTTAAAAGTCGACGGTCAACCCTAGTTTGACCTTAGATAATTTCATTCTGCTCATGATCGGGTGATCTAAAGCCTTTAACATGTAGTACTCATGTCGGGGCTATAACATAAACACAATAACTTGGCCTAACTATCCAACATAAACGAGATCAGACTCTATGAACATGTTTGTCAGACATTGTTGAGAAATCTGGGTTACCCAGATTCACATTTTCGTGATTGGTCAACGACCTTTGACCGCTTGTCTCTCGATCTATTTATGATCTACATTCGATTTTAGTTTCCAATCATAGCCTACATAACATAGAATAGATATATAACTTAAAACACCATAAACAAGTAATGTTGAAAGATCTAAGGTCTCTCGACATTAAGTTGTCGGACCGACCTTTCTAAAATTTTCCAGATTTATGAAAAATGAAATTTTGAGAACATTGATGTTATAGATCCATGTTCTACCAACCCAGATCAACAAGTGACACCTTATTACACAACTTTGACCAATTAATTACAACATTTAAATAAGATTATAGAATTTTGAGGTTTAGGGTTCATATACCATTTTATGCTTTGATTTTGATTTCTGCCTTTTGATTTCTGTTCTTGGCTTTCTATGAACTGATCATGCTTCATCTCATCACTCTTTATCTTACTAAATCCCGAATTTCTAGAGAGAGAAGTGGCTTGGACAAAATGAAAATAAAGAATGAAATTTTCTCTCTCTCTTTAATCTAATATATGATACAATACAATGTATATGGCTGATTTTTGCTGCTGAGATGTTAGATATAAGTCACATGCTATGGCTAGATTAGACTAGGGTTTGTTCACCAACTCTTGACTTAGCAAGATTTACAAGTTGTCAAAAAAATCTAAAAAGGGCATAAATGTCATTTCCATTAATTTTTAGAAATTGCCTTAGGGTTTAGGTTTTGAGTAATCTAGGGTTTAGGGTTTGGAGCATTTAGGGTTTAGATTTTAATCCTTAACTTCCAAATTAAATTTCTAAAATTTCCAATTTAAGTTTTCAAAATTGAAAATTAATATTTCTAACTTATAATTAGAATTTTCTAATTATATTAAAATTTCTTAATCATAACTTTAAATCTTACTAATTAGGATTAAAAATTCCTAATCAAAATTGTTAATTACGCAAGTAGGGTCAAAATGGTCATTAGGGTTTTCAACCCACAATTTAAGGTTTCTAATAGAAAATAATTTTCTAATATAGAAATTAAATATTCGTAATTAGATTAGGGTTTTCTAATTACTTAACATTAAATTAGAATTAATATATCCTAATTAACATTAAAATATTCAATTAACACTTTCATTTTTCCCATTTACAAATTAGGGTTTCAAATCCATCATTAGGGTTCTGATTTTAAAAGTTTAAGTTCGATAATTTGAAATTAGGGTTTGCTAATTAATTAAGCGTTACCTAATTAATATATATAATAATAGCATTAGAAAGCATTATAATTCTCCATTAATTTCCCAGATTAGGGCTTCAATTTATCGTAATCAAACTAGGTTTTCGGATCAAGTATTAGGGTTTCAGATTTTGAATTAGGGTTTTGTAATCAATTTGTTAAGATTAACCCTAATTAATCTTTTAATTATTTACACTTATGCCATTAAGTTCCCGATTTAGGGTTTCATGCACCGAATTAGGGTTTCGGATTCCCGGAACTGAAACTAGGGTTTCCAGAACCGATTTCTAGGGTTTCTTATCAGACGTTAGGGTTTTCTAACTGAACGTTGTTGTTCTTAATATATTCTTAGGGTTTGATATGAGATATAATTTATCCGTCAACCTCGAATTTCTAACCACATTACGTATACGTAACATTAACCATATTCACGTAACTTAGTCACATAAACATTTAATCCCTAATAATTCACCTATAAGCCTTCATTTAAATTTTGAAATCCTCAAAATTCCATCCTAATAACATCAAATGCATACACTTATTTTCATCTCAGGTCATTATTTGACCTTAAATCAATCATTTAAGATTTTAATAAATTGTCTAAATTCTCGGGTTGTCACATTCACCCCTCCTTATAAGAATTTCGTCCCCGAAATTCACCTTACACCTTACACCGTACATTTTACACCATTCACACATATCACCTGCTACCCACTACACCACTCACCAGAGTAAAAGTTTTCAAATTGTGCCGAGGAGTCATATAGACCATGAACACTTAGTTTTTTTTTTAACGGTAATGATCATACCGCAAAACAATACATTACTTAGAAATGTTTACAATCACAAAGAAGGTAAACTACCATAAATAGTACTTTAGGTGATGATTTATCGATATTACGCCATGCATGATCGCATTAATTAATCATGTGTTGCGAATATTTACGCTTCTCGATTGGATTATTTTATCCAAACAACATAGTTCACCTCAGTCTTATTTGATTCCGCAGCAAAACAATTTGGTTCGGGAAATTTCTTTCAATAACACTTAGAGTTTTTGAAAACATTTTTGAGAATGACGTCATGATGCCGCACTGTATTTACAGTCCGTTGAGGATTTCGTCATTTGGTGATTTTATATACTACATCATCAGTAGTGGGGTGATGCGATCCTTAGATCACATCCAACACCAAGTAATTTCTCGCATTGATAACTCCATCATTTTTTTTATCATCTCGCACTGTGTCACATGGTACATAAGTGATAAATAAAATTTTTTTTTTTTTTAAAAGGCACATAGTGCGCGATTTAGCTTGATGTCAAAATTGAAGTTTAGCAAAGCTAGGGGTTTAGGAAAACCTAAATCTCCACTAATGATCATATGCTTAAACAATCTATCTATTCCTATAATCCTTAACACTCCATTCACACACAACTATACCCAATTCATAAAACCACACTTATGAGTTCATAACCTGGCCATAATTATATGGTTTACGAACTTACCCTAGTCTGACCTTTGGCATCCGTTCGCTGAGGGGCTCATAAACATTTCATATAACTATGAGTCAAGAATGTCACATAAGTATGAGTTCTAAGAACTCATACTTAATACTATATATATTCTACCTATGACCTATTTATCTCAGATATAACAACTAGCGTGACACAACATTTCAATTATTACCAATGCCACCAACTAAGTAGTTTTTACACCAAGTACATTTCTCGCCCATACAAGAAATCATACAACTCAGCCACAACACGAGTCCTCATTGAAATCCCCACCTAATACTTAACCCCTTCTCAATACGTAATTTCATTTAATCCGTATTCATAATCCTTTTCTCAATCTGTACCATTCACACACAACAATCATGCTTTTAAACTTTTCAATCATCGATTGATTCTTTACGGTCATTATAACCTTAACAGATCACGGGTGATCTCATCGATATATTACGATTAAATTCTATGACTATGATCGCTTTTGTTTTACGATCTCCTATCATCGGACTTTTAGTCTTTTTAGACTTTATCTATTCACCACTGCTCAACCTTATTACGAGTTAGGGAACTCAGATCTTTACAACTTACCGAGATTCGTCTTTGAATCTTACCAACCAACTAACTCTATGTGAGTTAGATCTTATCCTAATCATCGCGGTTATTGGTCTCGTGTATTCCTACCTAAGCTTCATAACCAACAAACTTTGATACCAATCAGAATATCCCCAAATCCAAGGCCCCAAATCGCCATGATTCTAAGACACTATTTCTATAATCTGTTACGGAAGATATAAACATAAATTGTTTATACATTACATTACACACTATTCCCCAAGGTCGAGTAACCTTTACTTATTACACAATCATAAATGATCTAACATTTATCACATTTATCAAACTATACTATTACAAAATAGTCTAGACAATTTATCCCAAGTTGAACTTCGCATTATCTTTCTCAGATCCGAACGCATTTGCTTTATCTCGCAATGTTTTATCATGATATAGCAAGGGTGAGCATGAAAGTTGCCCAAATAAGTTTAAATACAACAATATAAGGATATATCATGATTGAAGAGTATGAATAATGGGCTTGCTATAATTCATCAATATAATTGAGAACTAGCACGAACAAATTTTTCGTGAACAAGTTTTAAACATGAACAAACATTTCGAACCAACCGGTAATGAAGGTGATCACCTTTCATACCGATTTATACATGCAAGATGTACACAGAGTACAATTTTCATGGCAATCAAAGAATGATTAACCATAAGCTTGAATAAAACACTCTTATTAGAGTTAAGTAAGAACAAACTTGCTCGAACTGTTGATTACCGTAACGCAATTTATAACGCTTACCCAAGACCTAATATTAATAATATAGATCTCCAATATTGGAATAATATCATCACAAGATAATATTGTTATATTTATATATACGTAATAACCTAAACACATAACACATAACCCTATAAGTCTATACAACACATAAGACTTAGTATCAAGTCAAACTATTTAAGTCTCGAGTTAAACCGACACAATTCTATCATCTCGACGGCCTAGTGGATTTAATATCGAGTTTAAGTTCAATTAAACTCGCTTAAACACTTAACAATTATCACAGATAATTTCTTATCACCAAAACATTTTTCCTAGCTCTAATAATTTTGAGATAATTATTACCATTTATCATGATTTTCCAATCATTAATATCGTATTTATATGAATTAAATACCACATAATTCCTTAATCATTATATCCATTTAATATAAAATATTAATGAAAATCATAACATAATATTATAATATAATTATAATATATCAAAATATTTTTAATATCTTAAAATCATAATTATTTGATTTTTAAACACTTAAATCCATTATCCGATAATTAATATTAATATTAAAATATTAATATTTTCATGCCAAAATATCAAAAGTTATATTTTATAACTTTACAATATTTTTATAACACTTAAATCATTTTTATATGATTTTTAAAACATTAATTCAATTTTTCCTTAATTTATTTAATATATTTATTAAATAAACTAATTACCATTAATAATAAATTATTAATGAAATTTATCACAAAATATTAAAAGTCATCAAAATAACTTAAAATATTTTCTTTTACCATAAAATAATTTTTCATGATTTTCATTAATTAAAACCATTTTTAAATAATTTATTTAATATAATAATTAAATAAATAAATACCATTTATATTCCAAAAATATTAAATATTTTCAAAATATACTCAAAATAGTTAAAAACTATTTTCAGATTTTAAAATAATTTTTCATAATTTAATATGTATTTTTAATAATTAAAATCATTTTTTCTAATTTTTAATTCATTTTCCTAAAATAGAAAATAAACCTGTCGCTAAAGTATCCTATAGCTTACGTAAGTGTCGCTATAGGTGTTCTTGGTGTTCTTGGCCAATTTCCAGATCTTCATGTCAGAATTCGAGGGGCTAGGTTTGACCGGATTTAAAATGTTGTTCTATTAACGTTTTCCGAGCTTGTAAAACTTTGATGTTGTAGTACTAATGTAGTACTACAATTATATACCAATTCCATGACCAAACAACAACATAACCGTGAGATCTAAGCTTTCAAAATCTCGATAACGTTGTTTTCATTTCGGGTTTTCGAAATGAAGAACAAATGCAGGTCTTACTTTGAGTCTCCAAATCTTTCTTTCCATGTTTGATTAATGTAATATTAAGGTTTCATCTTGTAAGACTCATGTCATAGTACAAATACATAACCTCAGATCATCTTAAAAACATCAGATCTAAACTATCAAGTCCGGTCAAACTAGTGGTCAGGAAACGGGTCTTGAATTTTCTGGGTTTTCCAGAAAATTCTTAAGGCTGATCGGTCAACGTAGTTTGACCTTAGATAATTTCGTTCATTCGCTCATGATCTGGTGATCTAAAGCCTTTAACATGTAGTAATCACATGTCGCTATAACATAAACACAATAACTTGGCCTAACTATCCAACACGTAAGATCAGACTCTATGAACATGTTTGTCGACATTGTTGAGAAATCGGGTTACCCAGATTCACATTTTCGTGAATGGTCAACTAACTTTTCGACCGCTTGTATATCTCTCGATCTACACATGATCCGATTAATCGATTTTAGTTTCCAATCATAGCCTACATAACATAGAATAGAACCATAACTTAAAACACCATAAACATTTAACAAAAAGATCTAAGGTCTCGACATATCAGTTGTTGATGACAACTTACTGTAATTTCCAGATTTATGAAAATGAAATTTTGAGAACATTGATGTTATAGATCCATGTTCTACCAACCCTGATCAACAAGTGACACCTTATTACACAACTTTGACCAATTAATTACAACATTTAACATAAGATTAAGAGATTTCTAGGTTTAGGGTTCATATACCATTTTATGCTTTGATTTTGATTTTCCGACTTTTGATTTGCTTCTTGGCTTTCTATGAACCGATCATGCTTCATCTCATCACTCTTTATCTTACTAACTCCCTAATTTCTAGAGAGAGAAGTGGCTTGGACAAAATGAAAATAAAGAATGAAATTTTTCTCTCTTTAATCTAATATATGATACAATACAATGTATATGGTCGATTTTTGTCACACTTGAGATGTTAGATATAAGTCACATGCTATGGCTAGATTAGACTAGGGTTTGTTCACCAACTCTTGACTTAACAAGATTTACAAGTTGTCAAAAAATCTAAAAGGGCATAAATGTCATTTCCATTAATTTTAGAAATTGCCTTAGGGTTTAGGTTTTGAGCAATCTAGGTTTAGGGTTTCGAGCATTTAGGTTTAGATTTTAACCCTTAACTTCCAAATTAAATTTCTAAAATTTCCAATTTAAGTTTTCAAAATTGAAAATTAATATTTCTAACTTATAATTAGAATTTTCTAATTATATTAAAATTTCTTAATCATAACTTTAAATCTTACTAATTAGGATTAAAAATTCCTAATCAAAATTGTTAATTACGCAAGTAGTAGGTCAAAATGGTCATTAGGGTTTTCAACCCACAATTTAAGGTTTCTAATAGAAAATAATTTTCTAATATAGAAATTAAATATTCGTAATTAGATTAGGGTTTTCTAATTACTTAACATTAAATTAGAATTAATATATCCTAATTAACATTAAAATATTCAATTAACACTTTCATTTTCCCCATTTACAAATTAGGGTTTCAAATCCATCATTAAGGTTCCCTGATTTAAAAAGTTTAAGTTCGATAATTTGAAATTAGGGTTTGCTAATTAATTGCTGCTACCCTAATTAATATTATAATAATAAAGTAGAGCATTATAATTTCCATTAATTTCCCGATTAGGGCTTCAATTTATCGTAATCAAACTAGGTTTTCAGATCAAGTATTAGGTTTTTATTTTGAATTAGGGTTTTGTAATCAATTTGTTAAGATTAACCCTAATTAATCTTTTTAATTATTTACACTTATGCCATTAAGTTCCCGATTTAGGTTTCATGCACCAATTAGGTTTTGATTCCTAACCGAAACTAGGTTTTCGTAACCGATTTCTAGGGTTTCTTATCGACGTTAGGGTTTTCTAACCGAACGTTGTTGTTCTTAATATATTCTTAGGTTTGATATGATATAATTTATCCGTCAACCTCGATTCTCTAACCACATTCTCGTATACGTATGTAACATAACCATATTCACGTAACTTAATCACATAAACATTTAATCCCTAATAATTCACCTATAAGCCTTCACGAAATTTTGAAATCCTCAAAATTCCATCCTAATAACATCAAATGCATACACTTATTTTCTGTCTAGGTCTATTATTTGACCTTAAATCAATCATTTAAGATTTTAATAAATTGTCCAAATTCTCGGGTTGTCACATTCACCCTTCCTTATAAGAATTTCGCCCCAAATTCACCTTACACCTTACACCGCACATTTTACACCATTCACACATATCACACATGCTACCCACTACACCACTCACAGAGTAAAAGTTTTCAAATTGGCCGAGGAGTCATATAGATATGAACACTTAGTTTTTTTAATGATCATACCGCAAAACAATACATTACTTAGTATGTTTACAATCACAAAGAAGGTAAACTACCATAAATAGTACTTTAGGTGATCAAATTTATCGTATTTCTTACGCCATGCATGACGTATTAATCATGTGTTGTAATATTTACGCTTCTCGATTGGATTATTTTATCCAAACAACATAGTTCACCTCGGCCTTATTTGATTCCACAACAAAACAATTTGGTTCGGGAAATTTCTTTCAATAACAAGAGTTTTTGAAAACACATTTTGAGAATGACGCTATGATGCCGCAGATCGTATTTTACAAATTGGTTGAGGATTTCATCATTTGGTGATTTTGTTATACTACATCATATCAGTAGTAATGACGATCCTTAGATCACATCCAACACCAAGTAATTCGCATTGATAACTCCATCATTTTTTTATCATCTCGCACTGTGTCACATGGTACATAAGTGATAAATAAAATTTTTTTTTTTTTAAAAGGCACATAGTGCGTATTTAGCTTGATGTCAAAAATTGAAGTTTAGCAAAGCTAGGGGTTTAGGAAAACCTAAATCTCCACTAATGATCATATGCTTAACAATCTATCTGTTCCTATAATCCTTAACACTCCATTCACACACAACTATACCCAATTCATAAAACCACACTTATGAGTTCATAACCTGGCCATAATTATATGGTTTACGAACTTACCCTAGTCTGACCTTTGGCATCCGTTCGCTGAGGGGCTCATAAACATTTCATATAACTATGAGTCAAGAATGTCACATAAGTATGAGTTCTAAGAACTCATACTTAATACTATATTCTCTACCTATGACCTATTTATCTCAGATATAACAACTAACAGGATACAACATTTCAATTATTACCAATGCCACCAACTAAGTAGTTTTTACACCAAGTACAATTCCCCGCCCATACAAGAAATCATACAACTCAGTTGCCAACACGAGTCCTCATTGAAATCCCCACCTAATACTTAACCCCCTTCTCAATACGTAATTTCATTTAATCCGTATTCATAATCCTTTTCTCAATCTGCATCATCTACACAACAATCATGCTTTAAACTTTTCAATCATCGATTGATTCTTTTCTGGTCATTATAACCTTAACAGATCACGGGTGATCTCATCGATATATTACGATTAAATTCTATGACTATGATCGCTTTTGTTTTACGATCTCCTATCATCGGACTTTTAGTCTTTTAGACTTTATCTATTCACCACTGCTCAACCTTATTACCAGAGTTAGGGAACTCAGATCTTTACAACTTACCGAGATTCGCCTTTGAATCTTATCTTCAACCAACTAACTCTATGTGAGTTAGATCTTATCCTAATCATCGCATGTTATTGGTCTTGTGTATTCCTACCTAAGCTTCATAACCAACAATTTTGATACCAATCAGTAGATCCCCTAAATCCCGCCCCAAATCGCCATGATTTCTAAGACACTATTTCTATAACTATTTTTATAAGATATAAACATAAATTGTTTATACATTACATTACACACTATTCCCCAAGGTCGAGTAACCTTTACTTATTACACAATCATAAAATGATCTAACATTTATCACATTTATCAAACTATACTATTACAAAATAGTCAAGACTTTATATCCCAAGTTGAACTTGGCATTATCTTTTCCTCAGATCCCAACGCATTTGCCTTTTATCTCGCAATGTTTTATCATGATATAGCAAGGGTGAGGATGAAAGTTGCCCAAAGAAGTTTAAATACAACAATATAAGGATATATCATGATCAAGAGTATGAATAATGGGTCTTGCTATAATTCATCAATATAATTGAGAACTAGCACGAACAAATTTTTTGATCAACAAGTTTTAAACATGAACAAACATTTCGAACAAACTGGTAATGAAGGTGATCAATTTTCATACCGATTTATACATGCAAGATGTACAGAGTACAATTTTCATGGCAATCAAAGAATGATTAACCATAAGCTTGAATAAAACACTCTTATTAGAGTTAAGTAAGAACAAACTTGCTCTCGAACTCATTGATTACCGTAACGCAATTTATAACGCTTTTACCCAAGACCTAATATTAATAATATAGATCTCCAATATTAGAATAATATCATCACAAAGATAATATTATATATATTTATATACACGTAATAACCTAAACACATAACACATAACCCTATATCACCATACAACACATAAGACTTAGTATCAAGTCAAACTATTTAAGTCCGAGTTGAAACCGACATAATTCTATCATCCCGACGGCTGGCCTAGTTGGATTTAATATCGAGTTTAAGTTCAATTAAACTCGCTTAAACACTTAACAATTATCACAGATAATTTCTTATCACCAAAACATTTTTCCTAGGCTCGTAATAATTTTCGATAATTATTACCATTTATCATGATTTTCCAATCATTAATATCGTATTTATATGAATTAAATACCACATAATTCCTTAATCATTATATCCATTTAATATAAAATCTTAATAAAAATCATAATCATAATATTATAATATAATTATAATATATCAAAATATTTTAATATCTTAAAATCATAATTATTTGATTTTAAACACTTAAATCCATTATCCGATAATTAATATTAATATTAAAATATTAATATTTTCATGCCAAAATATCAAAAGTTATATTTTATAACTTAAAATATTTTTATAACACTTAAATCATTTTTATATGATTTTTAAACCATTAATTCAATTTTTCCTTAATTTATTTAATATATTTATTAAATAAACTAATTACCATTAATAATAAATTATTAATGAAATTTATCACAAAATATTAAAAGTCATCAAAAATAACTTAAAATATTTTCTTTTACCATAAAATAATTTTTCATGATTTTTCATGAATTAAAACCATTTTTAAATAATTTATTTAATATAATAATTAAATAAATAAATACCATTTATATTCCAAAAATATTAAATATTTTCAAAATATACTCAAAATAGTTAAAAACTATTTTCAGACTTTAAAATAATTTTTCATAATTTAATATGTATTTTTAATAATTAAAAACCATTTTTTTCTATTTTTAATTCATTTTCCGGAAAATAGAAAATAAACTGTCGCTAAAGGGGCCCTATAGCGACAGAACCGTCGCTATAGGTGTTCTTGGTGTTCTTGGCCAATTTCCAGATCTTCATGTATTTAATTGAGGGCTAGGTTTGGTAGGATTTAAAAAGTTGTTCCTTACGCTCGAAGCTGTAATTACTTTGATGTTGTAGTACTAATGTAGTACTACAATTATATACCAATTCCATGACCAAACAACAACATAACAACGAGATCTAAGCTTCCAAAATGATGTCGAGAGTCGTTCTTCATTTTTCCGGTTTTCGTAAATGAAGAACAAATGCCAGTCTTTACTTTCAGCCTCCAAATCTAGGCTTTCCATGTAATCGATTAATGTAATATTAAGGTTTCATCATGCAAGACTCATGTCCCCGCATAAATACATAACCTCAGATCATCTTAAAAACATCGATCTAAACTATCAAGTCCTGGTCAAACTAGTGTGGTCGAATCGGGTCTTGAATTTTCCGGGTTTTCCGAGAAAATTTTAAGGTCGATCCAACAACGTAGTTCGACCTTAGATAATTTCGTCTCTGCTCATGATCGGGTGATCTAAAGCCTTTAACATGTAGTAGATATGTCGCTATAACATAAACACAATAACTTGGCCTAACTATCAACAACATAAACGAGATCGTAGACTCTATGAACATGTTTGTCGACATTGTTGAGAATCGGGTTACCCAGATTCACATTTCCGTGATCGTCAACTAACCTTCGACCGCTTCTCGCTCGATCTACACATGATATGATCTAATCGATTTTAGTTTCCAATCATAGCCTACATAACATAGAATAGAACCATAACTTAAAACACCATAAACAAGTAATGTTGAAACGGATCTAAGGTCTCTCGACATTAGTCGTCGACGACCTTTTTACGTAATTTTCCGATTTATGAAAAATGAAATTTCGAGAACATTGATGTTATAGATCCATGTTCTACCAACCTGCATCAACAAGTGACACCTTATTACACAACTTTGACCAATTAATTACAACATTTAACTTAAGATTATAGAATTTCTAGGTTTAGGGTTCATATACCTTTTATGCTTTGATTTTGATTTCCGACTTTTGATTGCTTGGCTTTCTATGAACTGATCATGCTTCATCTCATCACTCTTTATCTTACTAAATCCCTAATTTCTAGAGAGAGAAGTGGCTTGGACAAAATGAAAATAAAGAATGAACTTTTCTCTCTCTCTTTAATCTAATATATGATACAATGCAATGTATATGGCTGATTTTTGCTGCTGAGATGTTAGATATAAGTCACATGCTATGGCTAGATTAGACTAGGGTTTGTTCACCAACTCTTGACTTAGCAAGATTTTCAAGTTGTCAAAAAAATCTAAAAAGGGCATAAATGTCATTTCCATTAATTTTTAGAAATTGCCTTAGGGTTTAGGTTTTGAGCAATCTAGGTTTTAGGGTTCGAGCATTTAGGTTTAGATTTTAACCCTTAACTTCCAAATTAAATTTCTAAAATTTCCAATTTAAGTTTTCAAAATTGAAAATTAATATTTCTAACTTATAATTAGAATTTTCTAATTATATTAAAATTTCTTAATCATAACTTTAAATCTTACTAATTAGGATTAAAAATTCCTAATCAAAATTGTTAATTACGCAAGTAGGTTAAAATGGTCATTAGGGTTTTCAACCCACAATTTAAGGTTTCTAATAGAAAATAATTTTCTAATATAGAAATTAAATATTCGTAATTAGATTAGGTTTTCTAATTACTTAACATTAAATTAGAATTAATATATCCTAATTAACATTAAAATATTCAATTAACACTTTCATTTTCCCCATTTACAAATTAGGGTTTCAAATCCATCATTAAGGTTCCCGATTTAAAAAGTTTAAGTTCGATAATTTGAAATTAGGGTTTGCTAATTAATTAAGCTGCTACCCTAATTAATATTATAATAATAAGAGTAGAGCATTATAATTCTCCATTAATTTCCCAGATTAGGCTTCAATTTATCGTAATCAAACTAGGGTTTTCAGATCAAGTATTAGGGTTTCAGATTTTGAATTAGGGTTTTGTAATCAATTTGTTAAGATTAACCCTAATTAATCTTTTAATTATTTACACTTATGCCATTAAGTTCCCGATTTAGGTTTCATGCAATCAATTAGGTTTTTTGATTCTAATCAAACTAGGTTTCGTAACCCCATTTCTAGGGTTTCTTATCGACGTTAGGTTTTCTAACCTAACGTTGTTGTTCTTAATATATTCTTAGGGTTTGATATGTATATAATTTATCCGGTCAACCTCGACCCTTAACCACATTTCTATACGTAACATAACCATATTCACGTAACTTAGTCACATAAACATTTAATCCTCTAATAATTCACCTATAAGCCTTCACTTTAAATTTTGAAATCCTCAAAATTCCATCCTAATAACATCAAATGCATACACTTATTTTCTGCTCTAGGTTCATTATTTGACCTTAAATCAATCATTTAAGATTTTAATAAATTGTCTAAATTTCAAGTTGTCACATTCACCCCTCCTTATAAGAATTTCGTCCCCTAAATTCACCTTACACCTTACACCGCACATTTTACACCATTCACACATATCACATGCTACCCACTACACCACTCACAAGGAGTAAAAGTTTTCAAATTCAGGCCGAGGAGTCATATAGACCATGAACACTTAGTTTTTTCAGTAATGATCATCATTTTCGCAATACATTTTAGTATGTTTACAATCACAAAGAAGGTAAACTACCATTAATAGTACTTTAGGTGATGATTATCATCGATATTACCTCATGATCGACGATTAATCATGTGTTTAATATTTACGCTTCTCTTGGATTATTTTATCCAAACAACATAGTTCACCTCGCCTTTATTTGATTCCACAACAAAACAATTTGGTTTGGGAAATTTCTTTCAATAACACTTAGAGAGTTTTTGAAAACATTTTTGAGAATGACGCCATGATGCCGCAGACCGTATTTACAAATTCGTTGAGGATTTCAATCATTTGGTGATTTTGTTATACTACATCATCATGTAGTGGGTAACGATCCTTAGATCACATCCAACACCAAGTAATTCGCATTGATAACTCCATCATTTTTTTTTATCTCTCTCGCACTGTGTCACATGGTACATAAGTGATAAATAAAAAAATTTTTTTTTTTTAAAAGGCACATAGTGCGATTTAGCTTGATGTCAAAATTGAAGTTTAGCAAAGCTAGGGTTTAGGAAAACCTAAATCTCCACTAATGATCATATGCTTAACAATCTATCTGCTCCTATAATCCTTAACACTCCATTCACACAACTATACCCAGCCCATAAAACCACACTTATGAGTTCATAACCCGCCATAATTATATGAGTTTATTTAACTTACCCTAGTCCGAATTTTGGCATCCATTCACGAGGGGCTCATAAACATTTCATATAACTATGAGTCAAGAATGTCACATAAGTATGAGTTCTAAGAACTCGTACTTAATACTATATATTCTACCTATGACCTATTTATCTCAGATATAACAACTAATATGGACACAACATTTCAATTATTACCAATGCCACCAACTAAGTAGTTTTTACACCAAGTACAATTCCCCGCCCATACAAGAAATCATACAACTCCGCCAAATACAACACGAGTCCTCATTGAAATCCCCACCTAATACTTAACCCCTTCTCAATATGTAATTTCATTTAATCCAGATTCATAATCCTTTTCAATCTGTATACTATCTACACAACAATCATGCTTTTAAACTTTTCAATCATCGATTGATTCTTTCTGGTCATTATAACCTTAAAAGATCACACGGGTGATCTCATCGATATATTACGATTAAATTCTATGACTATGATCGCTTTTGTTTTTACGATCTCCTATCATCGGACTTTTAGTCTTTTTAGACTTTATCTATTCACCACTTGCTCAACCTTATTACCGAGAGTTAGGGAACTCAGATCTTTACAACTTACCGAGATTCGTCTTTGAATCTTACCGACCAACTAACTCTATGTGAGTTAGATCTTATCCTAATCATCGCGGTTATTGGTCTTAGGTATTCCTACCTAAGCTTCATAACCAACAAATTTTGATACCAATCAGAAGCCCCTAAATCCGCCCCAAATCGCCATGATTCTTGATATTAATATTTCTATAATCTGTTATGGAAGATATAAACATAAATTGTTTATACATTACATTACACACTATTCCCCAAGGTCGAGTAACCTTTACTTATTACACAATCATAAATGATCTAACATTTATCACATTTATCAAACTATACTATTACAAAATAGTCAAGACAATTTATCCCAAGTTGAACTTGGCATTATCTTTTCCTCAGATCCTAACGCATTTGTTTTATCTCGCAATGTTTTATCATGATATAGTAAGGTGAGCATGAAAGTTGCCCAAAGAAGTTTAAATACAACAATATAAGGATATATCATGATCAAGAGTATGAATAATGGGTCATATAATTCATCAATATAATTGAGAACTAGCACGAACAAATTTTTGATCGAACAAGTTTTAAACATGAACAAACATTTCGAACCAACTGGTAATGAAGGTGATCACTTTCATACCGATTTATACATGCAAGATGTACAGAGTACAATTTTCATGGCAATCAAAGAATGATTAACCATAAGCTTGAATAAAACACTCTTATTAGAGTTAAGTAAGAATAAAACTTGCTGGAACCGTTGATTACCGAAACGCAATTTATAACGCTTTACCCAAGACCTAATATTAATAATATAGATCTCCAATATTAGAATAATATCATCACAGTATAATACTGTTATATTTATATACACAGAATAACCTAAACACATAACACATAAGCCTATCAGTCTATACAACACATAAGACTTAGTATCAAGTCAAACTATTTAAGTCTGAGTTGAAAACCGACACAATTCTATCATCCCGACTATCTAATTCGGATTTAATATCGAGTTTAAGTTCAATTAAACTCGCTTAAACACTTAACAATTATCACAGATAATTTCTTATCACCAAAAACATTTTCCCCAGCTCGTAATAATTTTCGGATAATTATTACCATTTATCATGATTTTCCAATCATTAATATCGATTTATATGAATTAAATACCACATAATTCCTTAATCATTATATCCATTTAATATAAAATCTTAATAAAAATCATAACATAATATTATAATATAATTATAATATATCAAAATATTTTTAATACCTTAAAATCATAATTATTTGATTTTTAAACACTTAAATCCATTATCCGATAATTAATATTAATATTAAAATATTAATATTTTCATGCCAAAATATCAAAAGTTATATTTTATAACTTAAAATATTTTTATAACACTTAAATCATTTTTATATGATTTTTAAACCATTAATTCAATTTTTCCTTAATTTATTTAATATATTTATTAAATAAACTAATTACCATTAATAATAAATTATTAATGAAATTTATCACAAAATATTAAAAGTCATCAAAAATAACTTAAAATATTTTCTTTTACCATAAAATAATTTTTCATGATTTTCATGAATTAAAACTATTTTTAAATAATTTATTTAATATAATAATTAAATAAATAAATACCATTTATATTCAAAAATATTAAATATTTTCAAAATATACTCAAAATAGTTAAAAACTATTTTCAGATTTTAAAATAATTTTTCATAATTTAATATGTAATTTTAATAATTAAAACCATTTTTTTTCTATTTTTAATTCATTTTCCGGAAAATAGAAAATAAACCTGTCGCTAAAGGTATTCTATAGCTTACGTAAAGTGTCGCTATAGGTGTTCTTGGTGTTCTTGGCCAATTTCCAGATCTTCATGTCGTAATTCGAGGGGCTAGTTCAACCGGATTTAAAAATGTTGTTCCTTACGCTTTTCTCGAGCTTAATAAAAACTTTGATGTTGTAGTACTAATGTAGTACTACAATTATATACCAATTCCATGACCAAACAACAACATAACAACGAGATCTAAGCTTCCAAAAATGATGTCAGAGCTGTTCTTCATTTCTGGGTTTTCCAGAAATGAAGAACAGTCGCTAGGTCTTACTTTGAGCCTCCAAATCTAGGCTTTCCATGTACGATTAATGTAATATTAAGGTTTCATTGTGCAGTACTCATGTCCCTGTACAAATACATAACCTCAGATCATCTTAAAAACATCAGATCTAAACTATCAAGTCCGGTCAAACTAGTGGTCAGGAAACGGGTCTTGAATTTTCTGGGTTTTCCAGAAAATTCTTAAGGCTGATCGGTCAACGTAGTTTGACCTTAGATAATTTCGTTCCTGTTCATGATCTGGGTGATCTAAAGCCTTTAACATGTAGTACTCATGTCAGGCTATAACATAAACACAATAACTTGGCCTAACTATCCAACATAAACGAGATCAGACTCTATGAACATGTTTGTCAGACATTGTTGAGAAATCATTCGGGTTACCCAGATTCACATTTTCGGATCGGTCAACTACCTTTCGACCGCTTGTCTCGCTCGATCCACACATGATCCGACAATCGATTTTAGTTTCCAATCATAGCCTACATAACATAGAATAGAACCATAACTTAAAACACCATAAACAAGTAATAATGACGGATCTAAGGTCTCCGATATCAGTGTGTCGATCGACCTTTATGTAATTTTCCAGATTTATGAAAATGAAATTTCGAGAACATTGATGTTATAGATCCATGTTCTACCAACCTGCATCAACAAGTGACACCTTATTACACAACTTTGACCAATTAATTACAACATTTAACTTCAGATTATAGAATTTCTAGGTTTAGGTTCATATACCTTTTATGCTTTGATTTTGATTTCGCTTTTGATTTTGCATTTCTTCGCTTTCTATGAATCGATCATGCTTCATCTCATCACTCTTTATCTTACTAAATCCCTAATTTCTAGAGAGAGAAGTGGCTTGGACAAAATGAAAATAAAGAATGAACTTTTCTCTCTCTTTAATCTAATATATGATACAATGCAATGTATATATGGTCGATTTTTGTCATTGAGATGTTAGATATAAGTCACATGCATGCTATGGCTAGATTAGACTAGGTTTGTTCACCAACTCTCGACTTAGCAAGATTTTCAAGTTGTCAAAAAATCTAAAAGGGCATAAATGTCATTTCCATTAATTTTTAGAAATTGCCTTAGGGTTTAGGTTTTGAGCAATCTAGGTTTAGGGGTTCGAGCATTTAGGGTTTAGATTTTAACCCTTAACTTCCAAATTAAATTTCTAAAATTTCCAATTTAAGTTTTCAAAATTGAAAATTAATATTTCTAACTTATAATTAGAATTTTCTAATTATATTAAAATTTCTTAATCATAACTTTAAATCTTACTAATTAGGATTAAAAATTCCTAATCAAAATTGTTAATTACAAGTAGGGTCAAAATGGTCATTAGGTTTTCAACCCACAATTTAAGGTTTCTAATAGAAAATAATTTTCTAATATAGAAATTAAATATTCGTAATTAGATTAGGGTTTTCTAATTACTTAACATTAAATTAGAATTAATATATCCTAATTAACATTAAAATATTCAATTAACACTTTCATTTTCCCCATTTACAAATTAGGGTTTCAAATCCATCATTAAGGTTCCCGATTTAAAAGTTTAAGTTCGATAATTTGAAATTAGGGTTTGCTAATTAATTGCTGCTACCCTAATTAATATTATAATAATAAGATAGAGAGCATTATAATTCTCCATTAATTTCCTGCATTAGGACTTCAATTTATCGTAATCAAACTAGGTTTTTTTATCAAGTATTAGGGTTTCAGATTTTGAATTAGGTTTTGTAATCAATTTGTTAAGATTAACCCTAATTAATCTTTTTAATTATTTACACTTATGCCATTAAGTTCGATTTAGGGTTTCATGCACCAATTAGGTTTTGATTCTAAATCGAAAACTAGGTTTTCAACCCATTTCTAGGGTTTCTTATCGACGTTAGGGTTTTCTAACCTAACGTTGTTGTTCTTAATATATTCTTAGGGTTTGATACAAATATAATTTATCCGTCAACCTCGACCCTTAACCACATTTCTGCATACGTAACATAACCATATTCACGTAACTTAGTCACATAAACATTTAATCCTCGAATAATTCACCTATAAGCCTTCAATAAATTTTGAAATCCTCAAAATTCCATCCTAATAACATCAAATGCATACACTTATTTTCCTCGCTCAGGTTCATTATTTGACCTTAAATCAATCATTTAAGATTTTAATAAATTGTCTAAATTCTCGGGTTGTCACAATTTCTGTTGGTGAGTGTTTCTCTTGTCTTTTCCCGTGTACAGGTTAAGAGTGTTAACTGACAGCAGATGTTTGCCTTTGTGTTGGCAGTTTTGGGCCTATGAGAGGCTTCCCTGTTTACATCTTGTGAGCGTGTTAGGTTTAAATACCTATCCACGAGGACGGAGATGGCATTATTCCCATCTTGGCGGAGGTCCCCGCATGGCACGAGGGTTTCACTCATTGTCGCCTTTCTGATTGGAGTTGTTGATACCGGATGTCATTACATGGATTCCCTACTGGAGAGTATTTGGGAGTTGTTTTTGAGGATGGGTACCGACCGAGTAGAAGTACGTCATTTCCACCCATGCAGGATTCCTCTCTTCATGAGATGGAGGATGGGAGCTCTATTTAGAGAGAGTGTGCTATTAGGAGCACTACATGAGAGATCCATATGCCGATCTTGCCTCCCCGCCAGCGTTATTGGCATGTTTCGCAGTCACCCATCATTGACATCCCATTGATGGGGATGGCGGTTTTACATTGTCGGAGGGTCCCCGGTCTCAAGAGATGTTCGGCATTGGTGGATCCTCGTGACGATTGGAGCTCGAGACCACGCCACAAAGTTTATGGGGATATGGTTCCGTGATCCATGATGATGACGGATTAGCTAGCTTTGTGTCGTAGATCCGACTCATGTGACATGATTGATGATCGACCCGTGCAATTGGACCCATACATCTTTTCATTGGCATTTAGGTAGAGATCCTTCAGAGGTAGATACTTTTGATCCTTCCAGCTCAAGCGTTGGCCCCTCAGATGACCAATATGGCTTTACGGCAGATCCGCCCAGATTACCGACATCCACAGAGATAGAGATCCAAATGACTTAGGAGGAGTTACATCAGTGGGACGAGATCGATGATGTAAACATCGACACTCTTGACTTTTTCTGATGTATTTCTTGCTATTTCTTTTGATAGGCCTCTGTTAGCATCTGTGTAGCTTTGCCCCATTCTTGCTATATCTTTTGATAGGCCTCTGTTGTATGTTGGGTAGCTTCGCCCCATTTCCCTGTATTTTAGCTGTACAGAGATGTATTAAATGATGATATACTTAGGAATGTATGAACAATTTCCATTCCCTATATCATATTGCCATCTATTGTACCATGCATGTTATTATGTTATGCATATATATGTATGTCCAGAGATATTCAGCATTGACCCCTAGATGGTCTTATGACATGGCCCGTATAGATGTCTTCTTCGACAGTTAGCCGTATTGATCATACCCCACCATTTTTTGTGGTATCTGGTATGCGTTCATGGAATGATAGTATATCACCATCAGACATGGTGATCGTAGATGATTTGCTATAGCATACTATGACCCTGTTGATGTTTCAGGTTCCCACAGGATTTGTGGAGGGCATGCTAGAACACTGGGTATCAGAGAGGAAGGTTTTTCGATTTGGGACCCAGGAGTTGACTCCTACTTTGGAGGAGTATGCACGGTTGACGATGCTACCGCTGGACAGACCTTGCGTGCATATGGCTATTGGAGACATGAGCAGACAGTTCATGACCCTCACTAGATTGAGACGTAGAGTGGTCTAGGACAAGATTACATCCGGCCATGTGATATCCCAGCATTTCTTGTTAGACAGGTTTGGCTTTGAGAATAGCTATACACGGCATTCCGGGGATTTCATCACACTAGAGGACCATTGGCGTTCAGCCATAGTAGATGTACTGCTTCTATGCCATTATCATCATACGCCTTCATGTCATGTACATGGATGAGATGGATATCGGTGTCATTATGGCGATTAGAGCTCTTAGGGAGGGTCGTACCATTGTCACAAATGATCATCGCAGAGACTCGAGGTCACTTACATATCACGACTTATCCCATAGGAGTGTTTACTGTGTAGTTTGGTCATATTGTATGTGTGGTTTATGTCACACTTAAGACCGATTGGCACATCAAGACGATAGGTGTTTTGTTTCACCTAGGAGATAGCCATGTCATACTCCTTTCATTTCACAGAGTGCACGAGATCTTTCGATCGTGGTCACTTTCCTGGTAGGGATTAGGAATCCGTTTGCCATATCTTGCGTGTTCAGGCATAACTCACCCTACTGACTTAATTACTCATGCTCCGGCATGGATTATCTCCCTCAAGCTGGATTGGGGGGCATGATTACTTACCACCCAATCGGGTCGTGATGTGTCAGTTTGACCAGTTCCAGGATTTTCATCCTTATGAGGGGGCGCGATGCTTCACTCACTTCACACCGCTTGTTAGCCAGACGGACGATCCAAAGTTGTATGCCTGTTGGGATCAGCGAGAGCTAGTTGAGTTTTCTGTCAGTCATCCAGGTTGTTCTGTAGAGTATTCCGCATGGATGGAGACAGAGTCTACATCGGTTGCGATAGTATCCACAGTGCAGGAGACTGATTCTGATGATGAGGAGCCTATATAGGAGGCTGTTATTCCCACCGATGACTTGACTGCTGGACTGCCGGCATTTGTGATGGATTCTCCCACCCCGAGTGCCACTGTTACTCAGTATTCGGCACATCATTTGGAGCAGATCTTACATCTGATGACCTATGATAGAGATCAGGCTAGGGTCACGATGTTGACAACTCTTGATAAGAGAAATACCGCTCTGTTAGAGAGGGATGAGGCTAGATCAGCCAGGGATGAATTGATTGGGGAGTGGGATGCCGCCTTATCTGCTAGGGATGTGGCCATTCTAGATAGTACTTCCGTTAGATCCCAGATGACTGTCAGTCTTGCCGACATGAGTGCTTACATTGATGAGCACTATGCCACCATGCAGTTAGCCTCTGATCTGCTAGTTCGTATAGATACCCTTGGGCAGGAGCTTGCAGTGCTCCCTCCATCGTCAGAGAGGGATGCTATGTTAGATCTAATAGTCCGCATACACACAGATCTATAGATAGCTTTATATTTTCCTGCACAGACTAGCTTAGCCATTTTTTCATGTACAACACATATGTATATATCAAACAGTATTATGTATGGAAGGGAAATATATTTTGATTCACTTCCCTTTTAGTTATGCCTTGATACTTGCTTGATGTTTGCTTGTTTCTTCAGGGCCTTGTGATCTTGATGCATTCTTAACTTATCCTTGATAGATGGACATTGAGACGTCACAAGATCTCTCAGAACGGATCATTGATTTCTGTAAATTCTTACCATCTTTGGTGTCTTTGGACTGATATCTGTATGGAAAACTGGAGAGGAGGATGGTTTCTTCCTCTCCGATATTGACCACACCACAGATGGTCGCCAGTACTTCTATTTGTGAGAAGCCTAGTTAATTCCATCTCTTATGGGTTGGTATTGCTCTTTGAGGCATGATCGCAGCTTAGATGGTCACCGAATCTTCTATTTGTGAGAATAGGTTGGGTAATTCCATCCATTTGATCTAAAATCGATGAAATGTGGCGAATTGAAGGTTGATCCCAGTACCGTGTAACAAGAATTTTTGTTCTGGTAAGGGTTAAACTGAACCATAAATGGCTACCTACGTACTCCTATTGAAGAGGAGATCAAGTCTGCGTAGTTCGAACCTAGTGTAGGAGGTTCAATGCTGATTGTGAAAGGCAAATAGGTGTAGAGATGTTTTTGTTGTTTTTGTTGTGAAGAAAGGGCAGATATGTTTTTGTTGTTGCGACCGGGCCATATAGCATATGGTTTCCTACGTACTCCTATTAAAGAGGAGATCAGGTCAATTGTAGTTTCCCTTCAGGACCGAATCGCAATTAAGAGAAACGTGAATCCCATGTGTAGGCTACATCGCAGGGGGAGAGGAAAGTTTAATGCCATAATGGGGATAAAGCTGCAGTGTGTAAAAGTTTGATCGAATCCTCGGGACAAACTGCAAGCGTAGAAAAGTTTAATCCCGTCTTCAGGATAAACTGCAAGTGTGAAAGGTTCAATCCCGTCTTCAGGATAACCAAAATTGTGAAAGGTTAAATCCCATCTTCAGGATAATCGAGATTGTATGGAAGGTTTGAATTGAGGTAAAACCAGGCTGCTGGCTTGAAGTGTATGTTTCCCTGAGGGGCAGAAGAGTATGTAGAAAGGAAAGGGTTCAAAATCGGAATAACTGGTGATTTGATGATCAAAACCAGGATGTTTGTTTGATGGTAACTTCATACATTGTACCGTTTCACGGTGTCCGAGTTCATAAGCTGTGGAAATTCATCTCCATCCATTTCCTGCAATCTGAGAGCACCTCCTGTCAATACTTCCTTGACAACAAATGGGCCTTCCGATTAGGGAGCTTAATTTTCCTTAGATTGATCTTGGTTTTCAATGATCTTCTTCAAAACCAAGTCATGTTGTTTGAATTGCCGTAGTCGAACTTTTTTCGTTGTAGGATCGCATGCGATCTTTCTCGATATAACTCGACCATGGAAGATAGTCGCGGATCGCCTTTCGTCTATTAGAGACAATTGGTGATACCTGTCTTGTACCCATTGGTCTTCACCCAACTGAGCGTCCATCAATACTCTGAGGGATTCCATTTTCACCTCTATGGGGAGCACTGCTTCCATCCCATAGACTAATGAGTAGGGGGTTTCCCCAGTGGAAGTTTGCATTGAAGTTATGTAGGCTAATAAAGTCAGAGGCAAGAGGTCAGGCCATCCTTTGTGATTCGCGGACATTTTTTGCATGATCTTTTTGATGTTTTTTATTAGCTGCTTCAACAACACCATTCATCTTTGGACGGTAGATGACGTAGTTGAGGTGTTTGATGTGGATTTTTTTGCATAACTCCTCCAATATTTTGTTGTTGAGGTTCTTAGCATTGTCTGACACAATGACCTCTAGTTGTCCATATCGACACATGACATTGTTTCTGATGAAAGCAATGATAACTTCTTTAGTAACCCTGGGGAAGGATGCTGCTTCTACCCATTTGGTGAAGTAGTCAATCATGGTGAATATGAATCGATGTCCATTACTGGCTTTGGGCTCAATGGGCCCAATCAGGTCCATTCCCCACATTGAGAAGGGTCATGGCGAACTCATATTGTGGAGTTCCCTTGGAGGGGCGTGGATAGCATTCCCATGAATCTGGCATTGATAGCACCTCTTGACGTGATCATCACAATCGACTTTGAGTGTAAGCTTGATAATGCCCTGCTCGAGGATCTTCTTAACAAGTAAGGGTCCGCTTATGTGAGTGCCACATACTCCACCATGGATCTCATCCATGAGTCTCTGAGCTTGGTCTTTATCCAGACATCTGAGGAGACCTAGTCCAGTATCTCTTTTGTAGAGTGCATCTCCGCTCAGGTAGAATTTCATAGCAAGTCGATGAATCCACCTCTTCTCAGTTAGGCTCGCCTCAGCGGGTGTAGATCCATCTCGTAGATATTCCTTGATGTGCTGATACCAAGGATTGTGGATGGGAGGTAGTTCATCTGATACTTCTCCAACGTAATTCCCATAGACTGGGGCTCTTTGTAGAGTAAACGTGATAATTGGCATGTTTTCCTTGTCCGGTATGTAAACCAAGGAGGCCAGCGTTGCTAATGCATCTTCAAAATCATTCCTATTACGAGGAATGTGTAGAAAGGAGATTTCTTCGAACTCCAAAGCCATCTGTAAAACTTGCCGATGGTAAGGCATCAAATGCAATTCTTTGGTTTGATAGATTCCTCTGGATTTCTTGATTACCAATTTGGAATCCCCAAAGGCAGTTAATTGTTTGATGCCTATTGAACGGGCAAGTTTTAGCCCCATGATACAGCCTTCATACTCAGCTGTGTTGTTGGTGCTGACAAACTGTAATTTGACGGCGACGAGATACTGCTCCCCTGTATTGGATATTAGGACTACTCCAGCTCTAGAGCCTTCTGTATTAATAGCTCCATCAAAATACATTCTCCATGTACGACATGTATTGTACTAATGTTGTTGTTGAATTGTCATTACCCCTTCACCGGGGAAGTACGTTTCCAAGGGTTTATAGTCCCCTGCAGGTGCGGTGGCTAGTTGATCCGCAATTCCCTGACCTTTGACAGACTTTTGTATCACACAGACGATGTCAAATTGCTGTAGGATTAATCGCCATCCGAGACGATCGACAATTCGAGATGGGCCATCGAACACATACTCGAGAGGATCCATTCGGGATATGAGATGGGTTGTGTGACCATGGAGGTAATGTAGTAACCTCATGGAAGTCCATGCTAAAGCACAACAAGTTTTCTCAATCAGAGTGTACTTGTGTTCACTGATGCTGAATCATTTGCTGAGGTAATAGATAACTCGTTCTTGGCCTCTATTGTCTTTTTATCCCAGCATACAGCCCATGACATTGTCATTTATGGACAGGTGCATGAACAGGGGAACATCATCCCTAAGAGGTACCAAAATAGGAGCGTTAATCAGTTGCTCTTTGATTGTGAGGAAGGCTTTCTGACACTCATCGTTCCATTTCATGGAGGAGTTCTTCCTTAACAACTTGAAGATTGGCTCACAGGTTGTTGTGAGTTGAGAAATGAATCTGCTAATGAAGTTGATTCTTCCCAAAAATCCCCGTATTTCCTTTTCTATCTGAGGAATGGGCATTTCCTTGATGACCAAGATTTTGGTAGGATCCAGTTCAATCCTTTTGTGGCTGACTAGGAAACCTAGAAACTTGCCTGACTTAACACCAAAGGTGCACTTGGCGGGATTCAACTTCAAGTTATACTTACGCAACTTGTTGAAAAGTTTTGTGAGATGGTCTAAGTGGTCCTCCTCTTTCCGGGATTTGACAATGATGTCATCCAGTTAGATCTCTATCTCTTCGTGCATTAAATCGTGGAAAAGAGCCATCATAGCTCGCTGATAGGTTGCCCCGATATTGATGAGGCCGAATGACAACCGTCTGTAGCAAAAGGTTTCCCAAGGCGTGATGAAAGCAGTTTTCTCACGATCTTCCTCAGCGACTATAATTTGATGGTACCCCTCAAAGCAATTAGCAAAGGAATACATGCCGTATTGAGCAGTATTGTCAATAAGAACGTGGATAAAGGGCACGGGAAAGCTAGCTTTAAGGAAAGCTTTGTTCAAATCCCGATAATCCACGCAGACTCGTACCTTTCCCCCTGGTTTAGGTACGGGAAAAATGTTGGATATCCACTCCGGATATGTAGACACCATGGTGATGCCAGTTTGAAATTGTTTCACAATTTCTTCTTTGACCTTTAAACTCCACTCAGGTTTTAATTGCATGAGTTTTTGCCTGACTGGCTTGAATCCTTCTTTGATGGGAAGGCGATGAAGAACAATGTCAGTGGACAAACCCACCATATCTTCATGAGACCATGCAAACACATCGTGGAATTGGGTTAATAGTGCAACCATGTCATTCCGTTGATTTGTGGTAAGGTCTGAACCAATTTGGATTAACTTAGGGTTGTCTAAGGTTCCAAGATTGAAAGAAGTGTTTTGATCAAGATTGGGTTTGGGTTTGTCTGTGACCCATTCCTTAATCTCCTGAGGTGTCTCAATGTCCTCTTGGATGTCCATCAAGTCTGAGTCCAACTTTGCATCAAAGTTACAGTCGTCGTGGAGAGAAGGCACTTCATCAGCAAGTACATGCACATCTAAATTTAGAGTCCTGAAACAAAAGATGCTTTCACTTAATATATGCAATTGTTCGATCATACAAAAGTGTTAGCATGTACTTGATAAAATAACTGCTAGTACTATAAAGGAAAACAAGCAATTAAAGTTATCTACAGGGCAGAGGGATTTTCTTCCCATTTTACCCTCATCGACCAATGCATGGAGTGCTGCTCCAATTGTTGAGGGCAAAGTCCTGATGGACTGCAGTGATGGAAGGATCGTCATTGTCCTTCTTTTCCCGAATGATAACCATGACATCTGGACAATCATCGTCTGGGCTGTATCTGTTCGTATGTTCATCATGAACAATGATGCGTAGGCCTGCCATCATCAAGGCAATGTCATGTTTATGTTTCCATTCCTTTCCTTCCGCTTCGGGATCAGGAATCAGCACCTCTTTAGCTTTGATTGGCATTGGTTTAGGAAACAGCATGGCCACGACATGGGCTGCCACCTTTACTGGAGACTGCATTAGCTCATGGGGTAAATGTATAGAAAATCGCCGTGCGTCGGAAGCTTGCGGAACCTGCTTGTGCTTATAAGGATTCCTGTGAGTGGAATTGGCAGAATAGCCTAGTCTGGTTGTTCTAATTTGACTGGACATTTGAATAGGGTGCTTATACCCTGCTTATCTTTACCAAGCCCTTGTCCAGGTTGATGACCCAATGACATCATTTCTTGAGTGGCCGATATAACCTTGGCAGAAATCTTGGGTATGGGAAGTGACGCTCCAATAGAATGGTATTGCGTGTTACTCACTTCCAAAGTATGGATACTGGCCGGTTCAACTTCTGAATTGAAGCTGATGATTGGTAAATTTCCTTGTTCAGGACAATCCGGCTCAGCGTTGACAGTGACTAGACTATCGTTGATAATGTATTTGAGCTGTTGATGTAGCATGGAGGGAATGGCTCTAGCCATGTGTATCCATGGTCTCCCCAATAGCAGTTTGTATCCTGAGTCTATGTTGAGGACGTGGAAGGATACATTGAATGTATTTGGACCAATATCAATTGGCAATTCAATCTTTCCGACGGCATTTCGTCAGGATCCATCAAAAGCTCTGATAACCGTATGGCTGCTTTGGATCTGCTTGAGATTGACATTCATCTTCACCAAGGTGGCATAAGGACAGATATTTAGAGATGAGCCTCCATCTATCAAAACTCTAGCTAGCATGTACCCAAAAGACAAAACTGTAATATGCAATGGGTTGCAATGACCGGTCCCTTCGGGAGGTATGTCGTCATCAGTGAAGAATATCACATTGTTGTTGAAAATGTGATCAACCAAATGTTGAAATTTTTCCACGTCCACTGATTTTGGCAAATAGGCTTCTTCTAAAACCTTCAGTAAGATCTTTCGATGATCCTCAAAAAAGAAAACCAAGTCCTATATTGAAATCTAGTGTGGAACTTCTCGCAAGCCTAAAACCACTTTGGCTTCATTGTGTCCCATAGTGCGGATGAATTTTTCAATCTTCTCTATGGGCAACTTCCCCTTTGCTTCGCAAGTAGGTTTAATAACCCACTGAGGAAGATACAGTGGATTTTCCTTCGACACTGTAGCAGTAGTATGAGACGTGGATCCTTGACTTCTCCATAATTCCATGGAGCGTTGTGTGTCGACAACAAGATTTTGTGGTCCGCAAGATAAAGAAATTAGCTCAAAGTGCGGTCACTTTTAAAGGATTGTCGGCTCCTTTGAGTTGAATTGGTTGTATGGGAAATACTTTGTGATCTTATCATCCACTTGGATATAAGCGCCATCGATCCCTTCCATTTGGTAGGACATGCATTCCCACCCTTGAGTTGACAAAGTTGTAATCATCTGCTATTTGCAGGACACCGCTATCAATAAGATTTTGAATGAGATGGCGGAGTGTCCAGCATTCTTCTGTGTTGTGATCGCGAGAATGTGAATGATATTGACATATTTCATCAGGATTGAACCGTCCTGAACGGGGATTGATTGGAGGGAGAAGGAAGGTAATTCTTCCTTCGTTGATCAACATCTGTAATATCTCCTCCATAGATTGGCCCAAATAGGTGAATTCCCTCTAATTGGAAAAATCCCGACGGGCTTTAGCATTTGCTCTATTCGCAACCTTATCCTCCATAGCTTCGCTTTTTGAAGGTGGTGAGGAGGCATTTATAACAAAAGGAAGGAGATAGGCATGCTCCTGCCTGATTAATTGGCGTGTGACTTGATCTTTGGTGGGTCACCGATTACGCGATTGCTCAATTTGTTTGGAAAGAGCTTTCATCTTCGTTCCATAGTAAATCGGAACTTTACATAATCCCATTTGTCAACACCGTCTTTGATGGGTTGGGATGATTCATGATTAAATTGGAACCTTGTAAAGTGCTCCAATCGATCATGTTGAATTCTCTTCTTCTTTGTGTTGAGGAAGAGGGTTGTCTTGCACATGAGGTTGATCTGGTTAGGTGACCACGATCTTACCATTGTCTATTAGATCTTGAATCTTATGCTTCAAGGCCCAACAATCTTGAGTATCATGTCCAGGTGCTCTGGCATGATAGGCACACTTCTGAGTAGCATTAAAACCCCTCCTATTAGGGTTGGCTGGTGGAAGAAGATGTGTAATTTTCTTCTGAGCAGTTAGAAGAGCAAGAACATTCTCGAGCGAGTCCCCTAAGGGTGTGAATGTTCGAGGTCGCTTTACTTCTCCACTTTTAGACAATGGAGGGTTTCAAGATTGTACTGGAAAAGGGGAGTAGTTTCTCCTCTGCATAGACATGTTTTGATTGCCTTTTTGTCCTTGTAGTATCAAGGAAACATCCTCTTCTTTCTTTTTATGGACCCTCAGGAGGGGTTGTTTCCATATGATCGATTTGGATGTGCTCAAAGAATGACTTTAAGAGCGGCTAGGTCTTTAATTTCTGGGACTTCAATCCCATATCATCCATTTCTTCGTGCTTGATCATTTTGAGATTGGTTTGCCAATACCAAATTTAGAACTCTTTCATAGAAAAGGCTTCTGTACATCTGTGAAAGTTATGACCATTTCTAATTCCGTCATGGAAGGAATAACTTGACGAGAAAGCGCCTCCACCTTTGAGCGTACTCTCTAAATGACTCATTAAACTGTTTCTTGACATTGGTAATTTGATCTGGGTCAGAGCCATCCGAGATTGAAAATGTAGATTGAGTAAGGAAGGCGTGAGCGACTCTTTGACTATGGATCTTTGAGTTGTCTAATCGGTATACCATGAACAAGCTTCTCCAATCAGACTTTTTTGAAACAGCTGCATTCTAAGCTTTTCATTTTTTGCGTAAGATCCAAGTTCTCCAATGAACACTTTTAAATGTGTATAAGGATCCCCTAATCCGTCATATTTCTCAAAATCAGGGGTCTTGAATTTCTCTCGGATAATGAACACCGTGAAATATGCAAAGGTCTCAGATATGAAACAATGCCATGTGTTCCAATCCCTTTGAGAACACGAATAGTTTTCTCCATTTGAAGGACCTTCTTCCTGATATCACCGTTGTCTGGATCTCCTTTGAGATGGGTGTTTTAAGGGTCTTTGTTCCAACTGGTGCTCTGGAATTGTTTTTTCCAGATCTTGGACTCCTCCTTGTGTATGGGATTCTGTATGTGTAGGTATCTTCGTACCCTGAGTGGACTGGTGCAATTCTTTCAGTAGAACAGCCAATTCCGCAATCTGTTTACTCAATCCGTCAAATTCTTCTTGGGAGATAACATTATACTGGTCAAAAGAAGACATGATTGGATGTAGGCCTGTGGCCTTTTTGGATTTTGAGCAGGTAATAGGCCCAATTGCTTCCCTACAAAAGACTTACGTAGTTTAGTCTTAGGATAATGTAAATGTTATCATAACATGTCCGTTTAGGAATTTTGTCCTGCAAACTCGGTTGTTAATTTATAACATGTCATGCATGTACAAATATTCTTCATATTTTCCATATGGATGAACATGGAATAAAATTACAAGTAAATGCTTTTACAAGTAATTGAAAATGGAAAGTATGAAGAGACTTTCCTCCGCGTTTGGTTTATCAGAGGCTTACCTATCTTAGGGTTACTCTCGCATGACTTTTTTGGCATGAAGGTTTCAGATCATTGCAATCTACTTGACGGAAGTTAATTGATTGTTCAACCTGGAGCGAACTGAGTGGTGCCTTTCACGAGCCTCGGGAATTATTCTTCCGACAAGTCCGAAGAATCAAACACCGAGGATAGCCTCTGGTGGAGGACCACACAACATACATTCACATACAACGTGTCTCACCGATTATGCAAAATGATGACATGTACGAAGCACTAATATCACGAGATAGATATTTACCGGTCTGATAATTAAGATGCATTCGCATACGATCATATAATGAAAATTCAACATTCACACACAAGCATATAACAATTTTGAAAAGCTTGTAATAGCGGCTTAAGCCCTCTTACTGGAGTCCCCAGCAGAGTCGCCACCTGTCGACGTCGGGATTTTTGAGTGTCCCTTTTCGTTACTTGTTCCTTGGTGTTCTCATGTTAATGTGAGATTTGTTTGAAAAAATAAGTGAAAAGGTCCCAGCATGTATGATGTCGATTGATTTGACTTTAAGAGTATTTAATTGGTGTATTTAGTGAGTTGAACCTAACGTATAATCGAAAAGGTTTTGCACATTGACCCGGTGATTTGACAATCGCTAGGCAGGTCTGTGAAACCGAGATTCATTTTGGGTCAAGGGGCTTGATTATGCGGAGGGAAGGTGTTAGGCACTTTACATCCGTGTTACCACGGTGACCACCACTTTTCAAAGAAATTGTTATATGAATGTGTGTGTGTGTGTGTGTGTGTGTGAATCAATGTGCAATTATTTGAAAGTAGTGCGAGGCCTCGTTCGCACCTATATACACAAGGTTTGAATTTTATAGAAAAATTCAGTTTTAACCAAGATATATCAATGATGTTTTGTAAGAGAGGTTTTTCAAACCCTGTGCTCAATAGGAATTGAGACCTTTTCATACTTCCATTTTATTATTAATGGTTTGGCTTGTTTGCTTTTATTTTTGAGATGCGAAGCATTCTCGAGAAAATAATATACTGATGATGTCGAACTCCTCATGGGCATACAAGCGATCCATCCAAGGAAATTTGAGACATTTGTAAAATAATGTACAAGCTACTTACAAATTGAAAAATATGTCTATCATGGGAATCAATCTAGATTCATGAGATCAATCTGTGATCACATGATTCCTAGGCTCACATGAATCGCAATTTGTATGGAAAGTAGTAGCGATTATATACATAAAAGTCGTAAATATATATATACAAACATGATCAACCACCACAAAGCAACTCCATGGGGATCTAAATGTAAATATATAAAAGTGGTAAATATATATATATATATATATATATATATATGGACATGATCAACCACCACGTAAGTAAACTCTGTGTGGTACAAAATGTAAATAAATCTATAAAAGCGGTCAATCGCCAATAAGTAAACTCCAGGCGGGAGATTAAATGTAAATAAAGTTGTAAAAAGGCCACAAGTAAGTAAACTCTGTGCTGATGAAATGTAAATATATATATATATATATATATATATATATATATATATATATATATATATAAGTAAATAAGCATGGATGTGAATCCGGGCTCATCGGATATCCGTCACAACAATTATATATATATATATATATATATAGCAATAAACGCTCGCATCAAGTCTAGGCTCAATCGAGGCATAAGTCGATAATGATAGTCCATATATGAAATATATATATATATATATATATAAGTATATATCTGATCAAATAATAACCACTTTGATGAAGTTGGGCAAACACACTCACTCACAGCGGTGTGTCTTTAATATGAGAAGAAGACTTTATATAATATGAGAAGGCTTAAAAAGAAATTTGCCAAAGTAGACTTCTATAACTTTAAATGGATAAACACTCAGCTCCCGTCGGATAAAAGATAGCTATATGTGAGCTAACAAGTGTTTAAAAGTGAGAAAACACTTACAAGATGTGTATGCAGAGTAAAATGGACAGGGCTTCCTCACCTTTTCTCTCACTCCTCTTCTTTAAATGGCTGACCCCAAGGCTTGTATATATAGGCAGATGGTCATGGTACACTAAGTACCACTGGGCATGAGATCATGTAATGTAATGCATGTACTCATGCACTGTAATGTCCACTCAAACTTGCAGAACTTCAATTTGAGCATCCGAACGAGATATATCTGACCTTCTTCGGACTGCTTATGTCGAGAGTTACGCAATGACATGGATTAGAGGTTGTACGAAGTCAGGAAGAGGGGTCTATGCCCATGGTCTTCAAGATTCAAATTCTATCCAAAGTACTGCCACGCGTAATAGTCACTCGGGATTGTTACTCCTCGGTTCTTGTGAGACATTGTCGTATGTATGTATGTATGAAGTGTCGAGACGACGCGCAGGTGTTGAAGAGACAAGATGATGTTTGACTCCTCACTGGGGTTATCGCCGGTTTCAGTTGAAAGTTTACGTTGCTCAGGGTTATATCTGAGATTGGACTACTTGTTGGTATGACGCGATATCATCTTGTTGAGGCGGTAAGATTACGCTTTTGACTCCTTACCGGGGTTATCGTCGGTTTGAGTGGAAAGCAGACGTTGCTCAGGGTTACATCTGAGATTGGACTGCTGCAAGTGTTTGAATACCGCAAGGTCATCTATGAAAGAACCTATCTACCCGTTGTTAGCTCCGGGTCTGAGGTATGATTGCCTCGGTAGGAGGTATGAGCTTGAAGCTGATCGCATGTGTTTGAAACAAACAATTCCGGAGTTATCGCCGGAACTGCAAAAGCATCCCTTGGGGCTATCACCAAGGATGGAGTTGCTACTCCCAGTGTTGTTTCTGGGACTGGAACTGAACGTCGCGGTGTTATCGCCGAGACGTAATCGTTCTCCGGTGGTTATTGCCGATCTTTTGATCTTGCAAACCTTAGGGTTATCTCCGAGATTGAAATGACATTCCGGTGTGTTAGGGTTTGAGATGAAGTTCCCGGTTGTTTTCCGGGTTGGAACTGCACTTCCGGTTTGTGTTCCGGGTTGGAACTGCACTTCCGGTAGTATCCGGAATGAATGTAAGCTGTCTTCCAGGGTTATCTCCGAAAGACGAATATGCCCTCCTGTAATGTTAGTAACAGGCATGCAAAAAATTTCGAGTGTCTACAATGCTTTACACTATATCTGCATATGATATTAGTGCTTCGCATATGTCATCATTTTTATACTGTGAGACACGTTGTATATGAATGTATGTTGTATGGTCCCTCCTTCAGGAGGCTATCATGTCGGTGTTTGATTACTGGACTCGTAGGGAGACTAATTCCAACGAGGCTCAGGAAAGGCACCACCCAGATTCGCTCCAGTTGAAGGATCGGATTAACTTCCTGTCGAGTAAATTGCGATGATCTAGGAACCTTCATGCCAAAAAGTCGCGAGAGTAAACCTAAGATAGGTCAGCCTCTGATAATCCAAACGCGGAGGGAAGTCTCTTCATGTTTTTCCATTTCAATTACTTGTAAAATTTAAATTACTTATAATTTCATTCCATATCAATCTCAATGTAATGGGAAATATGAAGAAATATGTGTACATGCATATTTAAATCCTGACATGCTATCATGTATTACAAACAGCTGACATCCGTTTTGCAGGATAATACTCCTAAAACGGACACATTATGATAGCATGTAAACATTTATACATTCCTTAAGACTAAAATACATAAGTTTTTATAGGGAAACAATTTAGTCTGTTACCCGTTCAAAGTCTAAAAAGGCAACAAGCCTACAACCAATTATGTCTTCATCTGTCTCTCATGAGGAGTTTGACGGATTAATCAAATAAATTACAGATTTGGTTGTTCTGCTTAAAGAACTACAACAATCTACTCAGGGTCCACGGATACCTGTACATACAGAATCCTCTGCACAGGGAGGAACCTAAGGTCCGGACAAAAAAGCTCACATACCCGAGTCTCAGTTGGACAAAACCAACAAAATCCCTGAAATCACCCATCTCAAAGAAGATCTAGACACCGGTGATATCAGGAAAAAAGTTCTTCAAATGGAAGAGACCATTCGTTTTATCAAAGGAATTGGAACACACGGGATTGTTTCATATGCTGACCTCTGTATATTCCCTGGTGTGCATTATCTAGAGAAGTTCAAGACTCCAAACTTTGAAAAGTATGATTGGTTGGGAGATCCTTACACACATTTGAAGGTATTCATTAGAGAACTTGGATCTTATGCCGAGGATGAGAAGCTCAGAATGCAGCTGTTTCAAAAGAGTTTAACTGGAGAAGCCAGATCATGGTATACCAGATTAGACAACTCTAAGATTCACAGCCTGGAAGAGCTAGCTCATGCCTTCCTCAATCAGTACAGTTTCCAGTCTCAGATGGCTCCAGACCGGCACCAAATTATTAAAGTCAAGAAACAAGCCAATGAGTATTTCAGAGATTATGCTCAAAGGTGGAGGCGCCTTGCTGCTCAATTTATTCCTTCTATGACTGAGTTTGAGATGGTGATGACCTTCATAGACATACAAGAAGCTCCCTTCTATGAGAGAGTTATAGCAGGCATAGGCAAGCCATTTTCTAAAATGATCAAACATGGAGAGATGGCTGAGATGGGGTTAAAGTCAGGAAAGATTCAAGACCTTGCCACTCTTAAAGCTGTTACTAAGCACATACAGTTTGGAAATTATGGAAATAAGCCCCGTAGGGTCCATAAGAAGAAAGAGGAGGATGTTTCCTTCATACTGCAAGGTCAGAAAGTCAGTCAAAATATGACTATCCAGAGGAGAAATTATTCCCCCTTTCAAGCACAGTCTTCAAACCCTCCATTGCCTAAGAGTGGAGAAGTCAGACGCAATCGAGGGTTCACACCCTTAGGGGACTCACTCGAGAACATTCTCAATCTTCTGACAACTCAGAAGAAAATTACCCATCTTCTTCCACTAGTTAACCCGAATGGGAAGGGTTTCAATGCTAATCAGAAGTGTGCTTATCATGATGGAGCTCCAGGACATGATACTCAGGATTACTGGGCCTTGAAACACAAGATCCAGGATTTGATCGACAACAGTGAGATTGTGGTGAGTAAACCCGACCTACCTCATGTGAAAGACAACCCTCTTCCTCAACATAAAGAAGAAGAGGTCAATATGATTAATTGGAGCAGTGGACAGAGTTCCAATTATGGTGGAGAATCCTCCCAGACCAGCAAGGACAGTGTTGACAAATGGGATTACGCACAGTTACAGTTTATGATGGAACAAAAAATGAAAGCTCTTTGTAAGTAAGTTGAGCAATTGGCAGAACTGGTGATCCATCAGCACCAAGTCACACGCCAATTAGTCAGTCAGGAACATGCTAGTCTCCTTCCATTTGTTATGAATACTCCATAATCGTCTTCAGAAAATGAAACACTGGCGGATAAAATTGCAAAAAGAGCAAGTGCTAAATCCCGTCAGGATTTTGCCAATAGAATGGAATTTACATACCTGAGCCAACCTATGGAGGAGATATTTCAGATGCTGATCAATGAAGGAAGAATTATATCCCTTCTACCCCCAATCAATCCCCGTTTAAAACGATTTAATTCTAGTGGAGTATGTCAGTATCACTCCCATTCTCGCGGTCACAGCATAGAAGAATGCTGGGCACTCCGCTATTTCATTCAGAACTTAATTGACAACGGTGTCCTACAAATGGCAGATGATGACACTTTGTTACTTGAGAGTGGAAACACATATCCTACAAAATGGAAGGACGTCGTAGCAGTTATATCCGTTGAGGATGATTTGGCTACCAAACCACTCATAATACAGGCAATTCAACTCAAATGTGTTGACAATCCTTTGAAAGTGGCTGCACCAAAGCCAATCATCTTCCCATATAGACCACAATATCCTGTTGTCAGCCTACAAAAAGTACCATGGAATTATGGAGAGGCTGAAGGATCTACATCACACATAACTGTTGCAGTGTTGAAAGAGAATCCACTGTATCTTCCCCAACGGGTGATGAAGCCTACCATTAAATCAAAAGGGAAAATTTCCATGGAGAAAATTGAAGAATTCCTCCGTACTATGGGCCATAATGAAGCCAAGGTGGTTTTAAGCTTGAGAGAAGCTCCAGAATAAATTTCTATACTAGACTTGGTTTTCTCTTCTAAAGATCACATGAAGGTTTTGCTAAAGGTTTTGGAAGAAGGCCATTTGCCAAAATTAGTGGATGTTAAAAAATTCCAGAATCTAGTTGATAACATTTTTAACAACAATGTTATATCTTTCACTGATGACAACATACTTCCCGAAGGGACTGATCATTGCAAACTATTGCACATAGCGGTTCTGTCCTCCGGATACATGGTGGGATGAGTATTGATAGATGGTGGGTCATCTTTGAATATCTTCCCTTATGCCACTTTGGAGAAGATGAATATCAATCTAAAAAGGATCAAAGCAGCCATACGGTTATCAAAGCTTTTGATGGATCCCGACGAAATGCTGTTGGGGAGATTGAACTACCTGTGGAGATTTTTCCGCATACATTCTGCGTATCCTTTCATGTGCTCAAAATAGCTACAGGATACAACCTGCTATTGGGAAGATCGTGGATTCATATGGCCAGAGCCATCCCTTCCACCCTTCACTATCAACTCAAATACATCATTAACAATAGCCTAGTCACTGTTAATGCTGAACCGGAATGTCCTAAACAAGGTGACATACCACTCATCAGTTTCAATTCAGAAGTTGAGCCGGTCTGTTTCAACACCCTGGAGGTGAACAACACTCACTACCATCCCATTGGGGCGCCACCTCTCATCCCCAAGATTTTCGCCGAGGTCATGTCAGCCACTCAAGAGATGATGTCATTGGGTTATCAACTTGGACAGGGGTTAGGCAAAGACCACCAAGGCATCAAAAGCCCAATTCAAGTGCCCAGTCAAACCGAGATAGCCAGACTAGGCTATTCTACTAGTTCCAGTCAAAAGAATCCTCACAAACATAAATAGGTTCCTTCATCTTCAGCCACACAGCGATTGCCTAAACCTGCAAAGGTTGAAATTGAACAGCCTACACTAAAGGTTCCTGTTCATGTGATGACTATGTTATTTCCTAAGCCAATACCGGTCAAAGGAAAAGAGGTCCTGATTCCAGATCCCAAAGTGGAAGAAAGGGAATAGAGACGTAAACAAGACATCGCCAGGAGGTTGTCAAACATACACATCATTGTCCATACTGAGGGTATAAATAGATACATCCCAGATGATGATTGTCCATATATCATGGTCATCATTTGGGAGAAGGAAGACGATAACAACCCCTTCATCACTACTATCCATCAGGACTTCACCCTTGACAATTGGAGCATCACTCTCTGCATTTGTCGACAAGGGTAAAAAGGGTAGAAACTCCCTCTGCCCTATAGATAATTATAACTGATTACTTTTTTGTACAGTATTAGCAGTTATTTTTGTCATTACGTGCTAACACTTTGTATGATTGAACAATTTCATATATTAAGTGAAAGCATATTTTTTTCAGGACTCTGAATTTAGATGTGCCTATACTTGCTGATGAGGTGTCTTTTCTCCACAAGGACTGTAACTTTGATGAAAAGTTGGACTCAGACTTGATGGAAATACAAGAAGACACTGAGACATCTCAGGACATCAAAGAATAGGTCGAAGACAAACCCAAGCCAAATCTTGATCAAACAACCTCATTCAATCTCGGAACTTTAGAAATCCTTAGATTAATCCAGATTGGTATAGACCTCACTACAAACCAAAGGAATGATATAGTTACACTATTAACCCAATTCTAGGATGTGTTTGCATGGTCTCATGAAGACATGGTGGGTTTGTCCACTGATATCGTCATCCATCGCCTTCCCATTAAAGAGGGATTTAAGCTAGTCAGGCACAAGCTCAGGCGATTAAAACATGAGTGGAGTTTAATGGTTAAAGAAGAAATTATGAAATAATTTCAAGTGGGCATCATCATGGTGTTTACCTACCCTAAATGGCTATCCAACATAGTCCCCGTACCTAAACCAGGAGGAAAGGTGCGAGTTTGCATGGATTACCGAGATCTGAATAAAGCTTGCCTTAAAGATAGCTTTCCCATGCCATTTATCCACATTCTAATTGACAATACTGCTCAATACAACATGTACTTCTTTACTGATTGTTTGTGGGGTACCATCAAATCATGGTTGCTGAAGAGGATTGTGAGAAAACTACATTCATCACTCTTTGGGGAACCTTTTGCTAAAGAAGTTTGTCCTTCAAACTCATTAATGCTGGAGCTACATATCATCGAGCTATGATGGCTCTTTTCCATGACTTAATGCACAAAGAGATAGAGATCTACGTGGATGACATCATTGTCAAATCCCGAAGGGAGGAAGACCACCTAGACCATCTCAGAAAGCTCTTCAATAGGTTGCGTAAGTACAACTTGAAGTTGAATCCAGCCAAGTGCGATTTTGGCATTAAATCAGGCAAGTTGCTAGGATTCCTAGTCAGCCAAAAAGGGATTGAGTTGGATCCCACCAAAATCCAGGCCATTATAGAAATTCCCATTCCTCAGACAAAGAAGGAAATACGGGGATTTTTGGGAAGGATCAACTTCATCAGCCGATTCATCTCCCAACTCACAGCAACCTGTGAACCTATCTTCAAGATGTTAAGGAAGAACTCCTCCATGAAATGGAATGATGAGTGCGAGAAAGCCTTCCTTACAATCAAAGAGAAGCTGGTCAAAGCTCCTATTTTGGTACCTCCCAGGGATGGTGTTCCCTTGTTCATGTACCTTTCAATCAATGACAATGCCATGAGCTACATGCTGGGACAGAAAGATGATAGAGGCCAAGAGCGAGCTATCTATTAGCTCAACAAAAGATTCAGTAGTAGTGAACACAAGTACACTCTGATTGAGAAGACTTGTTGTGCTTTAGCATGAGCTTCCATGAGGTTACAACATTACCTCCATGGTCACACAACCCATCTTATATCCTGCGTGGCTCCTCTCAAGTACGTGTTTAGTAAACCCATGTTAAATTGTCGACTGTCTAGATGGCAGTTGATCCTACAACAATTTGACATCGTCTACATGACACAAAAGTCCATTCAAGGTCAAGGAATTGTGGATCAACTGGACGCCGCACCTTCAGGGGATTTCAAACCTTTGAAAACATACTTTCCCAATGAAGGGGTAATGACAGTGCAGCAACACCATCAATACGATGCATACCATACCTGGAAAATATATTTTGATGGACCTGTTAATATGTAAGGATTTGGGGCTGGAGCAGTTCTAGTATCTGTTATGGGGGAGCAGTATTTTGTCACCATCAAATTGTAGTTTGTCAGCACCAACAACACAGCTGAGTATGAAGACAATATCTTGGGGCTAAAACTTGCCCAATCAATTGGTATTAGGCGATTAACTGTCTTTGGAGATTCTAAATTAGTAATCAGACAAACCACGGGAATCTATCACACCAAAGAACTACATTTGATGCCTTACCATCGACAAGTCTTACAGATAGCTTTGAAGTTTGAAGAAATATCCTTCCTCCATATTCCTCAGAATAAGAATGACTTTGCGGATGCGCTAGAAACTTTGGCTTCCTTGATCAACGTACTTGACAAGGATAATATGCCAAGCATCACATTTACCCTGCAAAAGGCTCCAATCTATGAGAACTATATCGGAGAAGTATCGGATGAGCTACCTCCCATCCAACACCCTTGGTATCAGCACATCAAGGAGTATCTATGAGATGGATCCACACCCGCTGAGGCGAGCCCGACTGAAAGAAGATGGATCCATCAACTGGCTATGAAGTTCTACCTGAGCGGAGATGCACTCTACAAATGAGATGTAGGACTAGGTCTCCTCAGATGTCTGGACAAGGACCAAGCTCAGAGGCTCATGGATGAAATCCATGGTGGAGTATGTGGCCCACACATGAGCGGCCCTCTACTTGTCAAAAGATCCTAAGAACAGGGCATTACTGGATCTTGCTCAAGGCTGACTGCGATGATCATGTCAAGAGATACTACTAATGCCAAATTCATGGGAATGTTATCCACGCCCCTCCGAGGGAGCTCCACAATATGAGTTCGCCTTGGCCCTTCTCAATGTGGGGAATGGACGTGATCGGGCCCATCGAGCCCAAAGCCAGTAATGGGCATCGATTTATCTTTACCATGATCGACTACTGCACCAAGTGGGTAGAAGCAACCTCCTTCCCCAGGGTTACCAAAGAAGTTATCATTGGTTTCATCAGAAATAATATCATTTATCGATATGGACAACCAGAGGTGATTGTGTGAAACAACGCTAAGAATCTCAACATCAAAATAATGGAGGAGTTATGCAAATAATTTCACATCAAACACCTCAACTCCGTCATTTACCGTCGAAAGATGAATGGTGTTGTTGAAGCGGCTAATAAAAACATCAAGAAGATCATGAAAAAGATGTCCGCTAACCACAAATGATGGCCCTACTTGTTGCCTCTGACTTTATTAGCCTACAGAACATCAATGCACACTTGCACTAGGGTAACCCCCTATTTATTAGCCTGTGGGATGGAAGAAGTACTTCCTATAGAGGTGGAAATGAAATCCCTCAGAGTGTTGATAGACGCTCAGCTGGATGAAGATTAATGGTTACAAGATAGGTATCACCAATTGTCTCTAATAGACAAAAGGTGAAGTGATGCTATCTTCCATGGTCAGTTATACCAATAAAGGATCTCCATATCCTACAATAAGAAAGTCTGGCTACGGCAGTTTAACCAACATGACTTGGTTCTAAAGAAGATTATTAACAACCAAGATCAGTCCATGGGAGAATTCGCCCCAAACTGGGAAGGGCCGTTTATTGTCAAGGAGGTATTGATAGGAGGTGCTCTCAGATTACAGGAAATGGATGGTGACGAATTTCCATAGCTCATCAACTCAGACACCGTGAAATGGTACTATGTCTGAAGTTACCATCAAGCAAACATCCTGGTTTTGGATCACCAAATCACTAGTCATTTCAGGTTTTTAACCCTTATTACACCTTTCTTCGTACCCCTCTGCCCCTTCAGGGAAACACACTTTTCAAGCCAGCAGCTTGGTTTCGAATTAGCAGATCCTTCACTTTCTTTCTCTCACATAACTTTGGTTATCCCACCAGGGATTAAACCTTTCACACCTGCAGTTTTTCCTGAACATGAGATCAAACTTTTCCACCTGCAGTTTGTCCTGAACATGGGATCAAACTTTTCCCCTTACAGTTTTTCCTGAACATGGGATCAAACTTTTTTGGTTGCAAATCATCCTTAACATTGGACGAACTACGTCGACCTGATCTCCCCGATACCTGGGAGTACGTAGGCAACCATTTTATATGGCCCAGTTGCAATAAAAAAAAAACAAAAACAACAAAAACATTTCTACACCTTTCTCAACAAACAAAAACCACAAAAATATTCCTACACCTTACACTATACAGCATTGAACCTCTTACACCAGGTTCGAACTACGCAAACCTGATCTCCTGTTCAATAGGAGTACGTAGGCAGCCATTTGTGGTTCGGTCTAACCCTCTACCAAAACATAAAAACTTGTCAGCGGTATTGGGATCATCTTTCAATCCACCACTTTTCATCGGCTTCAGACCAAAGGGATGGAACTACCTGATCTCCCCATAAATGGGAGAGTCGGCGACCATCTAAGATGCGATTGATTCCTCAAAGAGAAACACCAATCCATAAGAGATGGAACTAACTGGGCTCCTCCTCAATAGGAATACTGGCGACAATCTGTGATGCAGTCAACCTCAAAGAGGAAAGCTACACTCCTCTCCACATTTATATACAGAAACCAGTCCCAAGACACCAAAGAAGGTAAGGGATACACATAGATCAATGATATATTCTTAAAAATCCCTAGACTTCTCAATGTCCATACGTCAAGGAGGAGTTCAGAATACATCCATATCACAAGCCTTAAAGAAACAAGAAAATATCAAGCAAGTAGCAAGGCACAGCTAAAAGGGAAGTGAATCAAACTATATTTCCCTGCCATATATAATGCTGTTTGATATATACAATATGAACTATACATGAAAAAATGTCTAAGCTAGTCTGTTCAGATATAATCATATCTACAAATCGGTGTATATGCGAGCTATCAAATCTTACATGGAATCTCTCTCAGAGGAAGGGGGTAACGCTGTGAGCTCCCACCCAAAGGTATCTACACGAGCCAACAGATCCATAGCTAATTTCATGGCAACACTATGCTCATCAATATACACACTCATCTCTGCAATGATGCTAGTGGTAAGGGATCTCACTGTAGTACTATCTGTAATGGCTAAGTCCTGGGCAGATATGACAGCATCCCACTCAACAATCAATGCATCTCTGGATGATCTAGCCTCATCCCGCTCCTTAATAGCGGTATCTCTGTGAGCTATAGCATTATCTCTCTCCAATAGAGCGGCGTCTCTCCCAGCAAGGGCTGTCAACATCAGGGATCTAGCCTGATCCCTCTCAAATGTCATCAGATGCAAACTATGGGCTAAATACTCCTGAGGGAGAGTCGCAGCTATAGAAGTACTGGAAGAAACCACAACTGCTAGCAACCAAGCAAATAGCTCCTCATCGGTGGGAATATCGATGTCCTCCATGGGCTCCTCACCATTAGAACTAATCCCTGGCCCTGTGGATACAATCGCAACTGCAGTCTCTGTCTCCATCCATGAAGAATACTCTGATGAACAGCCAAGATGGATAACAAAAAATTCATCTAGCTCACGCTGATCCCAACAATCATACAACCTGGATCTGTCCTCTGCTAATAAGTGGCGGGAAGCCAAACGCTGACTCAATGCCACCTCTAAAGGATGGAAGTCCTGGAACTGGTCGAACTGTGACATCATAGCCAGTGGGTGGTAAGTATTCATGCCCATCAAACCAGCCAGAGGGAGATAATCCATGCCAAGAGCATGAGTAATAAAGTTTTAGGGTGAATTGAGCCCTGTACATGGCAAGAAGTCAAACAGAACTCCGATCCCTGCCAAGAATACCGACCAAAACATAGCGTCTGTGCACTCTGCTGGCTGAAAAGAGTAAGACATGGCTATATCATGGCTGAAGCAATACTCATGTCATCGAAAAGTGCTAATCGGTCTCAAGTGTGACATGAACCATACGTACAACATGATCAAGCTGCTTATAAATACCCCTAGAGGGTAGGTACATTAATACGTGGCTGATCTCAATATCTCTGTCACGATCATCACCACAATGGTATGACCCTCCCGGAGAGCTCTCACTGCCATAATGACACCAATGTCCAGCTCATCCATGTACTGTGGCATATACACATATGATAATACACACAGCATGAGTACATCTACTCTGGCCAAATGCCACTGATCCTCTGGCATGATGAAAGCCCAGAGTGTCGTGCATAACTGTCCACTGAACCAAATTTGTCTATCAGAAAATGTTGGGACACCACTTGACCAGATGTAATCTCATCCTGTACTACTCTACGCCGCAACCCGGTGAGGGTCATGAACTGCCGGCTCATATCGCCAATAGCCATCCGAGTGCAAGGTCTGTCTAACAAAAAAGCCGTTAACTGCTCGTACTCCTCCAAAGTGAGAGTCAACTCTTGGGTCCCAAACCTGAAAACCTACCTCTCCAGTACCCAATGCTCCAGCATACCATCCATAAAACCTACAGGAACCTGGAACATCAGGAGGGTCATGGAGTGTTGTAATAACTGATCTACAGTCACCCGATCTAGAGGTGACAAACTATCATACCATGACCTCAGACGGGAGGCTACCAATATTGGTGGGGTGTGATCAATGCGGCTAACTATCGAAGAAGACATCTGTGTGGGCTGTATCATAAGACCAGGCAGGGGTCAATGCTGAATATCTATTGACATAAATATATATGCATAACATAATACATGCATGATAAACAATAGATGACAATATGATGTAGGTAATAACAGTACATACATTCTTAAGTACATCATCATCTAATACATCATCTCTGTACAGCTAAAAATATAGGGAAATGGGGCATAGTTGCCCAATTACTAACACAGGCTTATCAAAAGATATAGGGAGAATGGGGCCCAGCCACCCAGTATCCAATAGAGGCCTATCAAAAGATATAACGAGAATATACATCAGAAGAAGACAATGGTGTCAATGTCTACATTATCAATCCTTTCCACCTAATGTAACTCCTCCTGAGTCACAAGATGTCAGGCCTATATAATGGGGGATCAGCACCGGCAATGCCATATAGGGCACCTGAGGGGCCAGCGCTTGAGCTGGAAGGATCAAAAGTATCTACCTCTAAAGGATCTCTGCCTAAGTGCCGGATGAAAAATTGTGTCTGGTCAAACTGTCGGGTCAAGCTGTTAATCTGTGTCAAATGAGTTGGATCTCGGATACAGGCCATCAAATCCATCATCATCACGGATCTAGGAACTATATCCCCCATAAACTGAGTGGCGCGGGTCTGGGCTCCGATGTTACAAGGGCACCACCAACGATGGAACATATCTTGAGTATACGGGCCCTCTAACAATGTAAAGCCATCAACGCCCATCAATGGGATATCACTAATAGGCAACTGTGACACAGGCCAATAACGCCTGGCAGGAAGCAAGATTGGTACACGAATCTCTCTTGTGGTGCTTCTAATAGCACGCTCTCCTAAATAGAGCTCCCATCCTCCATTTATGAAGAGAGGAATCCTATGGGTGGATATCACATACTCGACACTAGTTGGGTACACATCCTCAAACCCAACCGTCAAGTGTTCCCCAGAATAGGGAATCCAAGTGATGACATCAGCTGTCAACAACTCCAACTATAAACAACAATGGGTGAAACCCTCAGCTACATGAACCTCCGCCAGTATGGAGTGATGTCATCGTTGTCCTCGTGGATAGGTATATAAACCTAACACACTCACAGAATGCAAACATTGGAGCCACTCATAAGCCCAGAACTGTTAATACAAAGGCAAGCATCTGCTGTTAGTCAACACTCTTATACTTGTACATGGGAAATCAAAAGAGAAATACTCACCAGCAGAAATGGGTAAAATCCTAGCCAAGCCTCTATCAAGCCTTGCGAACACATACGCATGCCCCTGAGGAAATATGCAAAGGTGTAGGAGCCCCAGTTATACTCTCCAATACAGTCCACCTCTCGTGTGGCATTAACCAAAGCGAATGACACCGTGGAAGAGTTATCCGCTATGAAGCAACCCCTACTGAATATCAGGAACAATCGTCGAAGAATGCGATCCCTGACTCTCACATCATCGGGTATGGGCTCACTCAATAGCCTGCTTATAGCATCTATACTCAAAGGACTTGTACTAATCGTCCAGCCTTTGAGTGCCTCAGCCAAAACTCCTAGCAAGGATCTAATGGCAGTCGGGGTAATATTCACCATACAAGGCACTGGTGCCCCTCCAAACTACATACTTGTGATAAACTATAAATCCATTGGCTTCATCATCACCTCACAGTCTAACAAATAGAGAGACTGAGTCTGGTGAAATCAGTGCTCAGACAATGCTCTTAGATAACCCCAGGGAGAACGACGAGGAAGGATGGAAAAGAACGCCTCAAAACCCCAACCATACACAATCGCTCGATAATCAGGATGCAGAGCTTGGTATGTGGAGTAAATGCTGAACTAGTTCCCTCTAGGCTATGTAAAGTCGGGAACCTAAATTACAAAGAAAATCAACATCAGAACCTTTACTCCTCATCAATAGGAAAAAAGGAAGATCAAAATCTCGTTTGTACCTCGTTTGCATGCAAGTAAATCAAGGGGTGTCGACTCAAATCACCCAGAAGCTCTAGGATTGTCACCCGAATGCCTGGGTAATACCTACGGGGAACATGTGCAGCAGGAGCTGGGTTAGAAATCGGTACATCTTCCTCCTCCTCCTCAACATCTGGTACCTCAATCCGGATAGGACGAATCACCGCATTCGCCAAACGACGAGGCTGTCTAACTGAACGAGGTCGAGGAACATTAGAAGCTCTCCTCTGGACACCTGAAATGGGAACTACTCAGCTGATCTGGATCCATATATTTGGACACAAGTCTCTAAATCACCTCAGAAAGGGTGTGGTAAATTCTAACCTCGAGCTTTTTTAAATGCATTTTTATGATTATATGCATGCATGCATTACTTTAACATACGCCTATAGTAGAGTTATAAATGCATGTCTACCCAATGCCTACAATTTGGAAAAAATTTGCCATAGTTTCCTCTATAAATAGGACTATCCACATGCACATAGCCATGACTAGGTGGCCATTCAGTAGTACACCTGCCTACAGTCATAAACATCATATATGCATACATACATCAAAGTCACAATCCATAAGGGTAGCCTAATTACCAGGATTACTTTGATTTTCCACCTTAGCTCATTTATCCTCAAATAGGATAAGAAATAGTAGAAAAAGGTGCCAATTTGACTATTTCAAAAGTCAAATTTTTTCACATCATTATGTTTAGCATGGTTAAATACTAACATTTACTATATTGAATATTTTTTATCAAGTTATATGAGCATGAATATTCACTACTATGTGTTTAGACGCATTTCATGTTATAATTCATTTTTCAATGGATAAAAACTGGGAAAGAAGACATGCATACGTTATCAGGGCAGTGTAGAACACTTGTATAATGATAGAATTTGCAGAAAGATGCCTGAACTCAACAGATCTGAACAAGAGCTCTCAGATTTCCTGTGCGGTGCAACTTGAAAATTACTTGTGAAAGCCACAAGCCAGTTAAATCCACCTACAGTTGGCCGTAGGTGTACCTACGGCTGTCAAAAGTGTACCTATAACTCCCCTAGGTGAAGCCCACCCCTCTGGCTCAGTCCAGTTCTAGTTGTAAAGGAGATCTCACAAGCTGAAAAGGCCAAATCAGGAATAAAAATGCTACGCGATTGAGCGGAATAGCCTGAAATCATGGTTTTCAGAGACCAAACTTTTGGTCTACATATTATTCAATGGTATTCGACCAGACACAGGGTTCACTATACTGATGATCACAGCTATTGCAAACTACACTCGGCAATACCTCAGGAAGGTTCAATGTCAACAGTTTGGGGAAGTAACACCAAAACATTTCTCCCCAGCAGAAACTTCACATAATTCATCCGTTGATGTACACGTCAATGAAGGTCAAGCCACCTTAACGACATTCAGCCATTGGCAAGAAAATCCAGCGAAGCATCGAAAGCCAGCCAGTGATCTCATCCGTTGATGTACATGTCAACGAAGGTCAAGCACCCTTGACATTCTCCTTAGCAGAGATCTCATCCGTTATGAACATGTCAGCGAAGGTCAGGCAACCCTGACAACACATACTATTGGCAGTAACTCCGACAGGACACTGGAAATACTTGGCGATACAAACCAGGGAAGAACATCCTCATCGGGGAGGACCGGTGATGGAATATGTTATACACATCTTCAACAGACAAAGCATTATCCCCAGAGTCTCTTGTACATGAGAGATACATCCTTAGTGGAAAGTTTGTGCCAAGGATTAAGGACTTTGGGGATAACCCCCAACGTTAGAATCCTGGAAGTTCTTGGTAGCTCTGGATCGCACATCCAAGCAGTTCATCAGGGTGGTCAGTAATAACTCCAGTCCCCATCAGAAGTTGTGGGAGCAAACAGTCATCACAGTCTGTTGGAGAATAGTCCAACAAACCATATACATCATACATTTACATTATGCTACTGTACATTGCATCATGATTATCTTGTCACATTTCAAGTGTCTAGTATTCTTTATCCAGACTCAATCAAGGCATAACTCAATAATGTTAGTTCATATATATATATATATATATATATATATATATAAACTGTTATCGAACTCTGTTTGATGAGCCTGGATTTTATATCCGATGCATTTACTGCTTTTATAACCATGGAGAAAGCAATGATTACTTCTTTTATAACCCGGGGAAGGAGGCTGCTTCTACCCATTTGGTGAAGTAGTCGATCATCACTACTAGAAAATTGACCTATTGTGTGACGCCCCAAAAATAGGTATACATCACCTATTCCGAGTCGCCAAATACATGGTACAGAATACAAATACAATCTTAAATATACAACATGAGCTGTGAGTTTTAATACAAATATTATCTTCTAGACAGTATTCAAACTCAAAATAACTCCTCAATATATTTATTATCACAATATTTCATAGAATAGTGAGGACTACTAATGCTATCATCTGGACCGTCACTCCATTCCCCGACTAGTCCTACTACGTTCTCATTTCACGAAGAGAACAATGAAAGCAAAAGGGTGAGCTCAACTAGCCCGAGAAGAAATATTATGGCTAAGATAATGCGAGAATAAATTATCGTTAGCCTTCAACGATGTTAAAGCGATACAATATAACAAACATCAAGTTTAAGCTGCGGTGAACAAGCAATCCATTAGAAGAGTCAAGTAGAGAATAAAATCTACTATCTTACATGATTTAAAAGGTTTTCATCACTTTTATATTTGAGACTAAGCTTATTAAATAAACCACGTCATCCACGCACTACTGACTAAGGATATTCATTAGTATCACGACCACAAATTATCCATGCACTACTACGAGACAAGGATATTCATGTTTTCATCAATGGTCATGATCATGCCAACAAGCGTCCATCAATACTACAGGCGATGAGGACTTTTACCACATCATTTGTAACATTACGATCATGAATATACCAAATAATCACTGGTCATAATCATACCAAGTCCATCTATACTACGGTGAATACAGATGACTTTCAACATAATATAAACATGAGGATGATGACAATGACATAATAATTCAATAAAACAAGTTCAAAGATTAAATTTTAAAGATTTATAAGTTAATTTATCCTGAACTCAAAAACGTCCAAATTGTCAACATGATACTGCTTTGTGGAGTAAAATTCAAGAATGCTCAAAAGAATATTTCCATGAAAATATACTAGATGAAGCGCAAATATCCAGGATATTCTACAAATTTCATGGAGTATAGAAGCCAAAACTTTAACCAACTGAGTATAATAGAATATATGAACATGCATATGGATTTTTGCCCGCCACGCGGTAATCCACGTAGACAGATCATATCCACAATTTAATACGGAATGAATACAAAGGATCATTCACCATGCATGTGATAATCCTCATAAACAGGTTATTCCAACAGAACAATAAAGAATGGAATAACAGAAGAATTCACCATGCATGCACGATAGCACCGCATAAAGAAAAGCGAGGTTATTCCCAGAAGAATAATAAAGAATGGAACCGGTCATCACGAAATCCATTGCGGACATGATATTCCAACGAGAATAATAAAGAATGGAATAATAACAAAATTCACGAGGCATGCATAGAATCAGTAATACATGCGAGGTTATTCCAATGAAGAATAATAAATAATGGAACGAGGTCATGCGTAATCATTGAACAAGATATTCCAATGAATAATAAAGAATGGAATAACGTGAAGAATTTCACCATGTATGCGGTACTTTGCATGAGCAGAGTTATTCAACGAGAATAATAAATAGTGGAACCGGTCATGCGTAATCGCACACGATGAGATATTCAACGAGAATAATAAAGAATGGAATAAGAGAAGAATTTCACCATGTATGCGGTACTTCGCATAGACAGGTTATTCCAACATAATAATAAGGAATGGAATAACAATAGCTCTCTTCATGAATATGAAAAAAATAATACCCCTTACCTTAGAATAAAGCTGGATACTGGAATAGAGAGGTATCAGACTTCCCTTCTTCTTTCTCTCTATAATTTCTCTCTATAATAATTGCTCTATAGCTTTAGTGAATTGGTGAGAAATGAAGGAAGAATGAGCTTCTATTTATAAAAAAATATAGTTCTGATAATTGCACAATTTGGGGCTCGAAAAATTACAGTACAATACCTCCAACTTTTCTTTCATTTTTAATTTAGTCCTGCAAGTATTATCAAACTTGCACCACCTTCCCTAATAGTAAATAATGTGAATCAATAGTTCAATCAGGTGATTCAATAGTTATAATCATGTGAAAATACGAATAACAGTATAGTACCTCCATCTATACCTCCATCTTTAACTTAGTCATGCAAGTATTATCAATCTTGCACCAACTCCCCTAATAGTACATAAATGTGAATCAATAGTACACACATGTGGATAAATAGTTATAATCATGTGAATTAATAGCAATTAATTCCTCATTTATCCGATTAATTACCCGATAACTTCCAGACATCAATTATTATCAAAATAAATATCAATTTTCACTAACACTAATAATTCTAACATAATGGAACTATCAATTTCATCTTTAATCAACACGAACTTATTCATCATTAATATTATAACTCACAATATTTAACAACCAAGTCATTCCCAAGAAAGAGGGGGCTTTCCAATAAGGATTTCTCCCTATTGACGCGCAATTAGGTGACCAAACATCTCCTTGACAGAACTTCTAGACATTGTAAATATTGCAATTTAAAAATATAAATAACTTTGTCGTCTCAATTATTGATTTAATAATATATCATATTATACAGATGATATTGTGACAATAATCGAATCAATAATATGAGAGATATGATCAAACAATTCTTTGTAGCAATAATTGAGTATAAATGAAGTGACTTCTCACGTAAGCATTAATAACGAATACTGTGTGCTTACTATGCGACCACAGCGTATTCTTTGTACTTTACTTCTTTGGGTAGTTCAAGCGGTTTTAAACGGTAACACTTCCGCCATTATTTTTTATAAAAGATAATTACATCGTTTTTCTTACTACGACAATACTTTCGTTGTGGGGTCCACCAATGATTGTCTTAGTCGTCATGGATATTCCCCGAAAAAAAGAATATTCCCCGACCAAATGAATATTTTATAACAACTTGCATACTTTGCAAAAATTTACACATATCACCCTTAACTTTAACCCTTTATCAATTTAACTATTTACGAAATAAAATAATAATTATAAAAAATTGAATACTTTTATTTCATAAAATTTGGGGTCTTATAATCACCTCTCCTTATGAAATTTTGCCCTCAAAATTTACGTACGTACCTGGTATAATGAGGATACCTTGACTTCATTTCAGATTCTAACTCTTGAGGTATAACCTTTGAGTGTTGAATATGATCCTTCTTATCCAAGATTTTAACACGTATCTCCTCATACGTTAAATATTCTACTATCTTGTCTAGTTCTAATTTAATAACGTGGTTCAGGTCATCCACATATTTACGTAACATCGATACGTAAAAAAAACATTATGAACACGCGACATACTTGGTGGTAAAACGAGTCTATAGGCCACAGTTCCTACTCGATCGAGGATTTCAAATGGGCCAATTAAATCAAGGGTTTAGATAACGCCTTCTTGAACCTTCTTCCTTACATTCATCAGATTCGGGTGTGTAGCTTGAGCAGCTTTAACTACTCGTATATTCGTTATCTTCACGAGGGTCCCTAGAGTCTTTAACTCTATCTTCATCATTTGTAAGTTATACGAAATGGGTCTTTGTGTTAACAACGTCACACTCATAATCGCATACGATCTTCTACTCAACACGTCAGCTACCACGTTCGCTTTCCCACGATGGTATTGAATGGTATGATTGTAATATTCAACAGCTCGAGCCAATATCTTTGGCGCATGATACGTTTGTTTTAAGTAAAGAAATATTTGAAGGTTTTAGAAATGGGTTTTGTACTGGGGTCAATACAAAATTCGATTTCACACTCTGGTGTAAGCTAGGAAGTTCTTCAAGAACACGTCAGGAAATTTATTAACGATAGAAAAAAAAATTGTGACTCTCATCCAAGAGTTGGATAACACGTCACATTGATACCTATCAACTTGCCACCGTTATTCACGACGTCCCCTATGAATATTCTGGCTTTAGTGTATTCCAAGACTTGGAAGTCACCAGCGAAAGGTTCAGGGCTCTTTACTTATGGCTTGATATAACAATGATTGACTTTAGTGGTTTGGTTGCTTGAATTCACATAACAGGTTGGTTATGAATATAAAAGCTAACAACCTTACGAAAAGCATGATGAGTACTTAACCAATTGATTCCTAAAATCACATCAAAGGCAAGTATTTTCAAAGAGATAAGATCGACAGGTAACGTGAAAGTGTCGATTTGAATCAACAAGATTTATAAACATTGGAGGTAACGAAGGTTTCTACTAACGAAGTTTCAACCAACAAGTCAAAGTCTAATTTCTCCGGAGTCTAATTTAAACATTGAGCGCAAGCAAGAGAGAAAAAAGAATGGGTAGAACCGGTATCTAATAAGGTATAAACTTCGCAAGAATTTATAATTAACTAACCCATGCTAACTTCGTTTGGGTTACTCGCTTTCTAGGAGGTCACAACAAACGCTCTCCCTTAAACTACCAGCTTTGACTTTTCTAGGACGGCCTTTGGTGCCTCCATCCCAGTTGAACTTGCCTTCCCTGAATGACAAAATCGAGCTAGGTGACCTTCTCTTCCACAATTGTAACAGGTTTTGGACTGCTGAGTACAGTTTGGACTGATATGTCCCTCCCCTCCGCATTTGAAGCATATGATAGGTGGTCGTTCTCCTTCCTTAACAACGGGTGCTGATGCTGACGTCTTTCCATCAGTGTTGAATCTCCTCTTCTTGAAATGTCCATTCTTATTGTTTTGGCCATGATTACCACCGAAGTGGTTACCATTTTTGGCATGTTGATTCCCTCCACGCTTATTGTCACCACTTCAATGACTGCTATCATAGGTATTATCATTTTCCTGGCTGCTCTCTTTTGGTTTGGTTGACCCATTATCGCGCTCCAATAACTGAGCCCTATTAACAACATATGAATACACACAGAGTTTATGAGAGATAAGATATTGACGTATCTCGGGTTTCAAACCTCTTAGAAACATTCGCGTCATTCTCCTCCTCATTATCAACCAAATGGAGCATAAACCAGGACAACTCGGCAAACTTAGCCCGTCTTTGCGACACGGTCATGTTATTTTGCTCCAGTTTAATGAACTCTACCTCTTTCATGTGACGAATTCTTTCAGAAAAGTACTTGTCGTTGAACAGTTCTTGGAACTTTTCCCAAGAAATCTTGGTCGGCGGAGTTGAGTGCACGCTTCTGATTCCCACTAGTAATCTGCCTCTGCCCGTAACATGAAGGTGGCAAAGGGAATCATTTGCTCCTTGGAGCATCCCAAGACATCAAATATCTTATTGATCTGCTTTATTCACGTCTCCGCCTTAAGTGGTTTTGGCTCTCCAAAAAACTCCGGTGGTCCCAGCTCCTTGAACTATTTAGCAGTGACCGTCCGACAGTTGCCAGTGTTTCCACCTGCATTTTGGACAGGAGCCGCTCTCGCTTGATGTTGAATGAATTACATAAAGCCTCTGAACATTCCATCGTTCATCATTTGGTCAGTGTTGTCATTTGCATGAGGATTGTCGCCTTCCTGATGCACATTATCCTTATTATTGATCTGTGGAGACTCAATGGTCTCATGTGCTCTATTGCTATTTTCAACATTCTCGGATGTCATTTTCAAATACTGCCATAAAACAAGGGTTAATTAACATATCACATATTATCCCTATACTGTGACTGACCAATTAAATACCAAATAAACTTAGGTAGGTCATACTAGCGAAGGAATTCCCCGTCTCTCCCCTCCTAGTTCTTGTCTCACATCTCAGCTAGGGATCATATCCCTAAGCTTTGATACCAATTGTGACACCCCCAAAATAGGTATACATCACCTATTCTGAGTTGCCAAATACATGGTACAAAATACAAATACAATCTTAAATATACAACATGAGCTGTGAGTTTTAATACAAATATTGTCTTCTAGGCAGTATTCAAACTCAAAATAAGTCCTCAATACATTTATTATCACACTATTTCATAGAATAGTGAGGACTACTAATGCTATCATCTGGACCGTCACTCCGTTCCCCGACTAGTCCCTGCTACGTTCACATTTCCTAAAGAGAACAATGAAAACAAAAGGGTGAGCTCAACTAGCCCAGTAAGAAATATTATGGCTAAGATAATGCAGAATAAATTATCGTTAGCCTTCAACAATGTTTAAGCGATACAATATAACAAACATCAAGTTTAAGCTGCGGTGAACAAGAAATCCATTAGAAGAGTCAAGTAGAGAATAAAATCTATTATCTTCTATGATTTAAAAACCCCAACTTATTATAAATGAAATTAAATTTCCTCTATTTATTATTTTGAAATAGTAAGGGTTGATTTGATTAATGTGGTTAGTTATGGGTAAAATCATAAATATTTTAAATAAGCAAGTGGTTATAAAATATTCATTGTTGTAGGGAATATTCGTTTTGTGGAATATTCTTCTTGTCGGGGAATATATGTGATTGTATGACCTTGACCTTGGGGCCCTTGACCTTGATGTGAGCCCATGAAAAGCGATTGGATGAAGAAAGCGACAGTATAAGTTGTTTATAAATAACGGCGTAGTTATTTACAGATTATTATCTTGTTGGAATATACTAAATTGGTTAAAACACGTAGCTTTGCGGTATTGCACAATTATTGATTCTTACGTGAGAAGGCACTACTCGATAATTGTTACGAGTAATTCTTATTCAATATTTTATTTTATTGATTCAATAATTGCTTACGTTGATATTTTATATTATTGTTGTTTGATAATTGTCTTTACCTGATATTTTCCATTATCGGATCAATAATTCATATTATTTGAATAATATTATTAGATAGCATTATTGGCAATGTCTAGAAAGTTACATACAGGAGAGGTTTGGTCACCTAATTTGGCGATGAAGGAGAAATCCTTATTGGAAAGCCCCTCTTTCTGAGGAGCGGCTGGTTGTCGATATTGTGATTACTGTAATATTATTTGTGAATAATTAATTATTGATTTATATGATAAGGAAAATATTCATTTTATGTGGATATAGATGGAGAAAATTTTAAATGTGACAATTGTTGAAAATTGATATTTTATCTTTTACGATAAAATAATTCATTTAAATATATTATTATATTATAATAATATAATAATGGTGATATTTTACAATGAATGTGGGATATATGAATAAATGAGGAGGAAGAGTATTTTTTTGTTAAAAAAAATATTTAAAACATATTTTTCATGTTTGTGGACCCCCCATTTCTATTTGAAATTTGATTATAGCTTGTAAAATAAATAGTTATGTGGATTTTGGTCGATTTTTGTTTGGAATTTGGAAAAACTTAAACTTACTACAAAGTTGTAGAGAATTGAATTTCCTATGGAATGGACATAAGATTTGAATTTTTTACGATAAAAGGGCTATTTATTATGAATTATTGAAGTTTAGAATTCGGAATAATTGATTTTTGGAGTTTTAAATATTTTTTTAAAAAACGTTTTTTTTTTGGTGAGTCCCACATTGTGTTGTAAACATGCTAAATTCAGATGATTTTGTGGTGGGCTTGAAATTTTTTAATAAATATTATTATTTTATTATTTTTTACTTTTTTGTATTCTAAGCATTTTCTATAAATGGGGTCTTAGGTTAGAATTGAAAATCACACACGAAACTAAAGTTTTCTCTCTCTCTCTCTCTATATTATCGGCGTATTCTTGTGAGTATTTTGATACTTTGAGTGTTCTTTATCTGGTGCAAGTTCCTTGACACTATATATCGATATTCGGTCGGAAATCTTGTCTTTTGAGTAAGTAAGGGATGTTATTTTTTTATAAATGATATTATTTCTTTCAATATCATTATTATGCGGAATATTGGTAAGATTTTTCTTGTGAAATTCTTGTCTTTTTAGTGTCGGGGTTCTTATTCACGTATCGACACTTATTCACGTATATCGACACTCTTATTCACGAATCGACCTTATTCACGGAAAAATTAAATTTTCATTTTTTGTCAAAATATCTATTATGGATACTAGCTTTGATTGTATCCATGTTTTGATCATTCTTGAATTTTACTTCACTATGGTTATTTATGAAGTATTTTTGAACTTGGATTATTTAAAAGTCTGAATCCTTAATATTTGTTCTTTTGTTTCCTTTGGATTCGTTTTCTTTAAAATATTTTTCATCATCCTCGGTCTAAATGATGATATTCTTGAATATCTTTGCTTTTTGTAGTGCAAAGATGGTTGATTTTCTTATGAATATCTTTGGGCGTAGTGCAAAGATGTAGCAGTGTTGAGATGAACATGACCGGTGATGAATATCTTTGGCTTTGTAGTGCAAAGATGAATATTTGATTCAAGATGTATATTGATTGATGTTACGAGGGATAAAATATTGATGATGGACTTTTAAATTCATAGATAATAGTAGATTTCATTCTCTACGTAACTCTTACATGAATTATTATTTTTCATTTGCGAATATTGATTTAAAACTTGTTGTCTATTATATTCTATCGATTTTTTTCCTGTTGAAGACTAACGATAATTTGTTTCTATATTATCTTAGTCATAATATTCTTTCTTTGGGCTAGTTGAGCTCACCCTTTTCTTTTTGTTCCATTTTTCTTCTCGGGAGGCGAGAATGTAGCGAGTACTTAGTCGGGGTATGGAATGATGGTTTCTAGAAGTTGTTTTAGTAGTCCTCACTATTTTGTAAAATAGTGTATCAATAATTGTAATGAGGACTTATTTGAGTGTGGATATTGTCTAGATGACAATATTTGTATTTAAACTCACGGTTTATGTGTTGTCGTATTTTTGCACGACAATTGTATTAATAAAGTTGTAGTTGTTTACGTACCATGTATTTGGCGACTCGGAATGGGTGTTGTATACCTATTTTGGGGGCGTCACGGTTAGTATCGAGCTTAGGGATATGATCTCTGGCGGAGATCGGGGAATAGAACTAGGAGGGAGAGAGGCAGTAAATCCTTAGCTAGTGTGTGTCTACTAAGCTTATTTGTTGGTTGGTCGAGAATATAGGGATATTATGTGATATGTTAATTTCTTTAATTAACCCTTGTTTTATGGCGTATTTGAGAGAATGGCATTTGAGAATGTTAATGATGGAGTAAATGAGATAGTGGGAACACCTTTACTCACTGATGAGGGAGAAGCGTACAGTGGTGGCAATGTTCCTCTCTGTAAACAAACACCTTGATCGAGAGCGATGAGCGATGGGATGTTTAGAAGCTTTTTGCAGTTCATGCAAAAAATCGGGCGAGAGGAGACTTCGTGTACAAAATATAGGTGGAAATGATAGCATACGGTTTATCTGACCAAGCAGTTCAAAAGTTGGGACCACGAAGTGCAGGGAAAGCGGGATCGATTAAAAAAGCGGAGGCGTGGGTCAAACAAATTACCAAGATATTCGATGTCTTGGGATGCGGAGAACGAAGGTTCCATTCGCCCACTTTATGTTCCGTAATGAGGCGATTCTTGGTGGGAATACGTGAAGCGTACCCATCGTAGTACTTTTCGGCATGTCTTGGGAAGCGTTTGAAGCTGCATTCAATGACAAGTACTTTCTGAAAGTATTCGTCATATGAAGGAAGTGGAGTTTATTAGATTTGGAGAAAACAACATGGCGGTGTCGGTCTGAGGCGAAGTTAGCGGAGTTATCGAGGTTTGCACCTCATTTGGTGGAGAATGGAGCGCGTATATGCGGATGTTTACGAGAGGTTTGAAACCCGGCATCGTCGATATCTCATTTCTCATAAATTTTCTCTATATTAGGATGTTGTCAGCGGGGCTCAATTATTAGGCGAGATAATGAAATACGTTCAATGAGGGGACCACAACGAGGTCATCTCCGGTGGTGGCGATCATCGAACAACGATAACCGGCGGAGAAAGAAAAATACGGACAAAAGCGGTAACCACTCTGGTGGTAATCATAGCCATGAAAATAGAAGAAGCGAGTCGGGGGAGATTTAAAAAAGGAGATTCAACAATGACAATGTGAAGGCGTCGGCACCGGTGACAAGCTGGTTCTAAGGGAGGAGAGCGACCACCGGTCGTATCTGCTATAAATGTGGAAAAAAGAGGACATATCATTAATTTATCCACAGCAGTTCAAGGTATGTTATAATTGTGGAAAGGAAGGACATATATCGCTCGAGATTATGCGGTAGCGAAACCAAGTCCAGTGAGGGGATGGTGACTCAAAAACATCGAGAAAAAAGTCAAAGTCAGCGGTTCTGGAAGAAGCGTTTGTCGTGGTTGGTCAAAATGACGAGGAACCAAAGCGAGGTGATCACGGGTAAGCTAATCATAAATTCTTGCGAAGTTTATACCTTACTGAATACCGGTGCTACCCATTCATTTATCTCTCTGCTTGTGCTCAGCGTTTAAACTTGACTCAGGAGAAATTAGACTTTTTTTATCTGTGGAGACTCAGAGTTAGGAGAAACTTTCATTACATCCTTTGTTTATAAATCTTGTTTGATCAAGTTGGCACCATCACATTACATTGACCTTATCTCTTTAAAGATACTTGCTTTTGATGTGATTTTAGGGATTGATTGGTTAACTACTCATCATGCCAAAATTGATTATTTTTTCGTAAGGTTGTTAGTTTTCATATTCTAACCAACTTTGTTATGCGAATTCAAACAACTAAACCACTAAAATCAATCCTTTGTCATATCAAGTCATAAAAGCTATTCGTTTATTGAAAAGCGGATGTCAAGCTTTCTTAGCCCATGTTATGGATTTGAATAAAGACACGTCGATTTGAATAATATTCACTGTTGTTAGTAAATTTCTGGCGTATTTCTGAAGAACTTTCGGTCTACCCCGAGCGTGAAGTTGAATTCTTTATTGATCTTGAACACAGTACAAAGCCCATTTCTAAAACCCCATATCGAATGGCTCTATTGAACTTGGGGAGTTAAAGGTCCAACTACGAGGAGTTGTTGGACATCGGTTTCATTTCGTCTAGTACATCTCCTTGGGGTGCTCTATTTTTATTTGTAAAGAAGAAAAGGCGGGAGTATGCGACTTTGTATTGACTATCGAGAATTGAACCATGTCACCATCAAGAATAGGTATCCATTTACCTCGCATTGATGACTGTTTGACCCGATTGCAAGGAGCACAATTCTTTTCAAAGATCGATCTTAGTTACGGATATCATCAATTGAAGATTAGGCGAGGATATTCAAAAAGGCGCCTTGAGAACTCGATGCGGGCATTATGAATTCTTAGTCATGTCTTTTGGATTGACTAATGCTCCTCTGACTTTCATGGATATGATGAGCAGAGTATTCAAGGAATATTTGGATCGGTTCGTTGTTGTCTTTATTGATGACATCCTCATATATTCCAAAAGTCGTGAAGATCATGAGCACCATTTGAAATTTGGTACTCAAAGGCCGTGAAAACAAGCTATATGCTAAGTTGAAGAAATCGAGTTACGGCTTGAGGAAGTAGCATTCCTTGGGCGCGTGGTGTCAAAACATGGAGTATCTGTTGACCCGTGAAGATTGAAGCAATACAAAGTTAGAACAGCAAGAAAGGCGGTGGCCAAAAGTCGTAGCTTTTACGGGCTTATTTGGTTATTATCGGAGATTAATTGGAAGGATTTTCTCGAATCGCTACTCAGATTAACTTCGGTGACTCGGAAAGATACAAAATTAAGTATGGGGCGAGGAATCGAGAAGAGTTTTCAAGAGCTTAAGAGGAGACTCATTTATTTTTTGTTACGACAATACCATCTGGTTCGGATGGATTTGTTATCTCTGACGATGCTTGGGCAAAGGGTTAGGATGTGTTCTCATGCAACATGGGAAAGTCATAGCCTATGCCTCGCGACAACAAAAAGAATATGAGAGGAATTATCCTACTCATGATCTAGAGTTAGCGGCGATCGTTTTCGCGCTAAAGAGATGGAGGCACTATCTATATGGGGAGAAAGTGGAGATATATTAGGACCATAAAAAGCCTCAAATATTTCTTCACCCAAAAGGAACTCAACATGCGCAGCAGCGGCGTGGCTCGAAAATTTATTGAAAGATTACGACCACACCATTGATACCATCTGGAAAAAGCGAGCGTGGTAGGTGGCGCGTTGAGTAGAAGATCATATATGGGGAGCAGAGTGCGATGTTGTCAACACAAAGGCCCATTTTGTGTGATTTACAAAAGATGAAGATAGAATTCAAGACTCTGGGGACCCATGCGATGATGTCAAGTATACGTATAGAACCGACTTTAATCGAAAAAGTTAAAGTTGCTCAAGCCACAGACCCGGAGCTGATGCGTATAAAGAAGAAAGTACAAGAAGGTGTTATTCCAGAAGCAAGAATCGATGAAGAAGGAATACTTCGAGTCCACTCCGGACTTTGTGTTCTAACGACTACGATTTGAAATACAAGATCATGATGGAGGCACACAATACACCATTTGCAATCCATCTGGAAGTACCAAAATGTATCGTGATCTTGACATACATTTTGGTGGAACAATATGAAGAGAGAGATTGCAAAGTTTATCTCGAGGTGTTTAACTTGTCAGCGTGTAAAGGCGGAGCATCAAGTGCCTAAGGGTCCATTGCAACCACTTGAGATTCCGAAATGGAAGTGGGAACACATTACCATGGATTTCGATTCTGGGTCTTCCACGGTTTCTCAAGGCATAAATGTTATTTGGGTTATTGTTGATAGATTAACTAAAGTCTGCTCATTTCTTGCCGTCACGGAGACTTATTCCTTGAGCGTCTTGCTCGTATATATGCGTAAATGAGATTGTGAGATTGCATGGCATGCGGTATCCATAGTTTGGATCGTGACCCAAGATTCACTTCACGATTTTGGGTTAGCTTGCAAAAAGCTATGAGCGCAGATTTCTGATTGATTCGGCATACCATCCTCAAGCAGACGGACAATCGATCGAGAGGACTATTCAAACTCTTGAAGATCTATTAAGACTCTGTGTCCTAGACTTCAAAGGGAGTTGGGATAAGTATTTACCATTGGTGGAATTCTCCTACAAACAATAGTTATCGAGCAAGTATAGGTGTGGCTCCATTTGAAGCATTGTATGGGCCGAAAGTGTAGCTCTCTCGGTATGTTGGGATGAGGTGGGTGAAGCAACATTGTTGGGACGAGTTGAGTACGTATTACTACGAGAAAAGATCCAAATGATTCGACAAGCGTATACAAAGCGGCACAGGATCGACAAAAGAGTTATGCGGATCTTCATCGAAAGGGCGTGGAATTTAGTATTGGGGATCATGTATTGTTGCGTGTTGCTCCATGGAAGGAGTTACAAGATTTGGGAAAAGAGAAAGCTCGATCCACGATTTATTGGTCCATTTGATTCTTGGCCAAGAGTAGGAAATGTGGCCTATAGACTCGCGTTACCTCAAGTATGTCTCGTGTTCATAATGTTTTTCATATATATGCTTCGTAAATATGTGAAAGACCGAACCACGTTATTGAGTTAGAACCAGGACGAGATAATAGAAGACTTAACGTATGAGAGAGGTACTGTCAAGATCTTGGATAGGAAGGAAGGAGCATGTCCTACGCACAAAGGTCATACCACAAGTTAAAAAGTTTTGTGGAGGAACCATGCTATTGAGGAAATGACACGGGAGTTGGAAGCGAAATGAAAGCGAGGTATCCTCACCTTTTGAAAACACAGAATCGTCGTCAATTTCGAGGATGAAATTTCATAAGGAGGGAGGTTGTAAGACCCCAACTTATTATAAATGAAATTAAATTTCCTCTATTTATTATTTTGAAATAGTAAGGGTTGATTTGATTAATGTGGTTAGTTATGGGTAAAATCATAAATATTTCAAATAAGCAAGTGGTTATAAAATATTCATTTTGTCGGGGAATATTAGTTTGGTGGTGGAATATTCTTCTTTTGTCGGGGAATATTAAATGCGATGATGGCCTTGACCTTATGTGGGCCCCATAATGCGAAAGCGATTGGATGAAGAAAGCGACAAGTATAAGTTGTTTATAAATAATGGCGTAGTTATTACAGATTTATCTCTTGTTGGAATACCGATTGGTTAAAACACGATAGCTGCGGTATTGCACCAATTATTGATTCTTACGTGAAGAAGGCACTACTCGATAATTATTACGGTAATTCTTATTCAATATTTTATTTTATTGATTCAATAATTTTACGTTGATATTTTATATTATTGTTGTTTCAATAATTGTCCTTACACGATATTTTCCATTATCGGATCAATAATTCATATTATTTGAATAATATTATTAGATAGCATTATTGGCAATGTCTAGAAAGTTACATCTAAGGAGAGGTTTGGTCACACTAATTGCTTGCGCGATGAGTAAGGAGAAATCCTTATTGAAGCCCCCCTCTTTCTGAGGAGCGGCACTGGTTGTCGATATTGTGATTACGTAATATTATTTGTGAATAATTAATTATTGATTTATATGATAAGGAAAATATTCATTTTATGTGGATATAGATGGAGAAAATTTTTAATGTGACAATTGTTGAAAATTGATATTTTATCTTTTACGATAAAATAATTCATTTAAATATATTATTATATTATAATAATATAATAATGGTGATATTTTACAATGAATGTGGGATATATGAATAAATGAGGAGGAAGAGTATTTTTTGTTACAAAAAAATATTTAAAACATTTTTTTTCATGTTTGTGGACCCCATTTCTTATTTGAAATTTGATTATAGCACTTTTGTAAAATCGTCAGTATGTGGATTTTGGTCAATTTACATTTGGAATTTGGAAAAACTTAAACTTACAAAGTTGTAGAAATTGAATTTCCTATGGAATGGACATAAGATTTGAATTTTTTACGATAAAAGGGCTATTTATTATGAATTATTGAAGTTAGGATATATTGAGAATAATTGATTTTTGGAGTTTTAAATATTTTTTTAAGAAAAACGTTTTTTTTTTTGGTGGCCCCACATGTGTTGTAAACATTTTGAAATGAAAAAAGGTGGTGGTGGGTAAAATTTTATATAATATAATATTATTTTATTAAATTTTTTGCTTTGGTGTTCTAAGCATTTTTCTATAAATAGGGTCTTAGGTTAGAATTGAAAATCACACGAAACTAAAGTTTTCTCTCTTTCTCTCTCTATATTATCGGCGTATTCTTGTGAGTATTTTGATACTTTGAGTGTCTTTATACGGTGCAAGTTTCCTTGACACTATATCGATATTCGATCGGAAATCTTTCTCTTTTGAGGTAAGGGATGTTTTTTTTTTTATAAATGATATTATTTCTTTCAATATCATTATATCTTAGAAATATTGGTAAGATTTTTCTTGTGAAATTCTTGTCTTTTATTGTATGGGGTTACTTATTCACGTATATCGACCTTTATTCACGTATCTGACACTATTCACGAATCGACCTTATTCAATGAAAAATTAAATTTTTTTTTTGTCCAAAATATCTATTATGGATACTAGCTTTGATTGTATCCATGTTTTGATCATTCTTGAATTTTACTTCACTATGGTTATTTATGAAGTATTTTTGAACTTGGATTATTTAAAAGTACGAATCCTTAATATTTGTTCTTTTGTTTCCTTTGGATTCGTTTTCTTTAAAATATTTTTCATCATCCTCGGTCCTAAATGATGATATTCTTGAATATCTTTGGCTTTGTAGTGCAAAGATGGTTGATTTTCTTATGAATATCTTTGGCGTAGTAGTGCAAAGATGAGCAGTGTTGAGATGAACATGACCCGGTGATGAATATCTTTGCTTTTGTGTAGTGCAAAGATGAATATTTGATTCAAGATGTATATTGATTGATGTTCTGAGGGATAAAATATTGATGATGGACTTTTAAATTCATAGATAATAGTAGATTTCATTCTCTCGTAACTCTCTTACATGAATTATTATTTCATTTGCGAATATTGATTTAAAACTTGTTGTCTATTATATTCTATCAGATTTTTTCCTGTTGAAGACTAACGATAATTTGTTCTATATTATCTTAGTCATAATATTCTTTACTGGGCTAGTTGAGCTCACCCTTTTCCTTTTTGTTCCATTTTTTTTCTTCTCAGGAGGCGAGAATGTAGCGAGTCTTAGTCGGGGTATGGAATGATGGTTCTAGGAAGTTGTTTTTAGTAGTCCTCCTTTATTTTGTAAAATAGTGTATCAATAATTGTAATGAGGACTTATTTGAGTGTGGATATTATCTAGAAGACAATATTTGTTTTTAAACTCACGGTTTATGTGTTGTCGTATTTTGCCACGACAATTGTATTAATAAAGTTGTAGTTGTTTACGTACCATGTATTTGGCGACTCGAGAATGGGTGTTGTATACCTATTTTGCTTTGGAATAGAGAGGTAGCAGACTTCTCTTCTTCTTTCTCTCTATAATAATTGCTCTATAGCTTTAGTAAATTGGTGAGAAATGAAGGAAGAATGAGCTTCTATTTATAGAAATATATAGTTTCGATAATTGCATATTTTGGGGCTTAAAAAATTACAGTACAATACCTCCAACTTTTCTTTCATTTTTAATTTAGTCCTGCAAGTATTATCAAACTTGCACCACCTCCCCTAATAGTAAATAATGTGAATCAATAGTTCAATCATGTGATTCAATAGTTATAATCATGTGAAAATACGAATAACAATATAATACCTCCATCTATACCTCCATCTTTAACTTAGTCATGCAAGTATTATCAATCTTGCACCAACTCCCCTAATAGTACATGAATGTGAATCAATAGTACACACATGTGAACAAATAGTTATAATCATGTGAATTAATAGTAATTAATTCCTCATTTATCCGATTAATTACCCGATAACTTCCAGACATCAATTATTATCGAAATGAATGTCGATTTTCACTAACACTAATAATTCCAACACAATGGAACTATCAATTTCATCTTTAATCAACACGGACTTATTCATCATTAATATTATAACTCACAATATTTAACAACCAGGTCGTTCCCAAGAAAGAGGGGGCTTCCAATAAGGATTTCTCCTTATTGGCGCGCAATTAGGTGACCAAACCTCTCCTTGACAAAACTTCTAGACATTGTAAATATTGTAATTTAATAATATGAATAACTTTGTCGTTTCAATTATTGATTTAATAATATATCATATTATACAGATGATACTGTGACAATAATCGAATCAATAATATGAGAGATATGATGCAACAATTACTGTAGCAATAATTGAGTATAACTGAGTGACTTCTCACGTAAGCATCAATAACCAATACCGTGTGCTACTATGAAACCACGTGTATTACTGTACTTTTACTACTGAGTAGTTCAACAATTTTAACGGTAACACTTCCACCGTTATTTTTTATAAAAAGATAATTATGTCGTTTTCTTACTATGACAATACTTCCGTTGTGGGGTCCACCAATGATTGTACCGTCGTACGAATATTCCTCGACAAAAAAGAATATTCCCTGACCAAACGAATATTTTATAACAACTTGCATACTTTGCAAAAATTTTCACATATCACCCTTAACTTTAACCCTTTATCAATTTAATCATTTATGAAATAAAATAATAATTATAAGAAAATTGAATACTTTCATTTCATAAAATTTGGGGTCTTACATATAGCGACGGGCATCAACCGTCGCTATAAGCCAAAAGACCGTCGCTAAAAGTTTTAGCGACGGTCGCCATTGCTATTGGTTTTAACGACGGTCTTTTGGCCTATATCGACGGTCGGCGACCGTCGCTATAGGTCATGACATAATAGTGTATTTTCTCTTTACCAACGGTCGCTGAAAGTTATTGCTACGGTCATGACCGTAGCTATAGATGTCTATAGCGACGCTCAGCGACCGTCGCTATAGGCCTGTGTTTTATATAACACTATAGCTACGGTCGATGACCGTCGCTATAGACTTTTTATATTTAAAAAAATTTAATTAATAATGCACATTTATTCAACAAACACAAATACAATATAAAATAAAATATTAAAAATATTAATATGATAGAACAATAGATCCCACTGTCAAGTTTCACTTCTTCAGCCCATTAAGTACAATGATCCAAATGATGATGAATAAAGAGATAACGCATAATTGCTAGAAATTACCCTCCCTACATTGGTGTGGTGAAAGCATTTTTATCAAGACTCCATTGAACCATCCTCACCAGGCAATCCAAAGATCCAGAGGTTCCGATCCATTAAGCCAACTACTATGTATTTTGCATCCGGATCAAATTTTACAGAAGACACTTTACCTACATTGCACAAGTCACAACATCATGTAATTATTTCCCATTTACGTTTACTCTGAAAACCATATTCTGAGCCTACTATTGCGCGGATAGAGGAAACATAATGCACCAGATAAATTAAACTTTACATTAGAAGCCAATTACATGTTTAATCAATGTATGTTTAAGTGTGTATGGACAGTGTTTAACAAAATCAGACAAACACATACATAACAACAAGGCAAAAAATAGCACATATAAGTAATTCAGTATAACACAAGAACTTAAAGCCAAGCACAACCAAATTGAAAGCTTTCAGAAACATGAAAAAAGAAAATAGAAAAATGGAAAAAAGAAATAAAAATGACAATTATATTCACCCATATATACACCAAAAAGGTCATGCCCCAAATTCACTTTGTACAGATGCATCAAACCATTATGCACTTTCCATTGTCTAGATTTTCTTATCAATGAAATCCATCATACCTGCTAATCATATCAACCCTTTGAATGTTTAATACTTGCAATAAATAAAATTAATACAACTAGCTCGCTGCCTGCCATCTAAACATGAATAAGATATCAAATAATGAAATGAAAATTCAAAAATTATAAAAAAGCATACAGAATTAAAAAAATACTAAAATAAATTTGATTCATATATCAGCTAAAAATTAGCACTGGCCAGTGCAATGCAAATGTATAAAATACTAAGATGGAAACTATAACAATTATTCCATTTGAGTTACTACAAATGTATAAAATACGAATATGGAAACTACAACAGTTAGCCCAATACGAAGATAGAATACTATTTGAGTTACTCCTGCAATTCATTTTTACCCTTGTTTTTTATCCTTTTCTTGTTCATGAGAGTCATGAGAAATTGTGAATTGACTTCTTATGTTCTTTACCATAAAAACAGAGTTACACTTGAAAATTTTCCTCTCTAGGTCCTTGAAAAACAGAGATATTTTCAGTGCTTCAACTAACAAAGAGAGGGATGGAGGACAAGAAAGAGAAGAAAAGATAGAACAAAATAGACAGAAAAAGATAAGTATAACCTCCCCAACTATTGATTCATCTAATTAGTTGTAAAAATATATATATATATATATATATATATATATATATATATATATATATATTCTCCTTTTCTTTTCTGGTCATACTATCTTAATCTCTCTTTTAAGAATAAGGCTATGTAGCTCGACAATACTTGTCCAGACACACTTAAACATACATTGTTGAAGTGTAATTGACAATTTGAGGAGGAAACAGAGTCAATTACATGTTTAATCAACTAACATAATTTGCATTTCTCAGTTAAACAACACATACCGCTAGAAAGTAACCATTTTCTGAAAAAGATATGGAAGATTCTTTGCTTGACATGACCATCAAATCTTGCAACATTTGCCTGCAGACAAACAAGATACTAATAAGACTTGAACAGGAAAAAGAAAAATAAAAAACAAATTAAGGGTAAAACTACAATAGTATCATACTTGGCTTTTAGTCATATTACACCGATTGTGCTCATTTCATTAACTGTCAAGGTTACTCTTGTAGCTTGAGCTTGACTTAATAGGGGAATTTTATCAAAGCTTGGGCAAGTTCCTTATCAAGTGAAGCTCAAGTTTGTAAACTCTTATTTTTGCTAGCCAGTTTCCATACAATTTTGTGTAGATATTTATTTTAGTAGAGTTGACAATTATTACTATTTGCTATTATCTTATTCATATGATCATTGATCACAACTTTTATTGAGGTATCATGGGCAATTAGGTTTTCATAGTTCTGTTAAAGAAAACACATAAAAAAGAAACAATAATAGTACATTATGTAGCCAGAAAGTTTGAAAATTCTTTGAAAGAGTCAAGACCAATGGAAGGAGAGAATAAGCAATCTTCAATCAAATCTCATAGGCTTGAACATTTGATACAATAAAAAGCCAGTTTACAAATAAATTAAATAGAGAGATAATACACATAGCTAACATAACCTTTTGGTGCTAGAAAATAATTTCAGTCTCATTTATCCCTATAAAAAAGCTTCAAAGATTAAAATCCTCTTACTGAGCTTTGCCAAACCTCAATAAATTGCTCATCTTTCCTCGTCACAAACATTTTATTCCCTCCAAAATCCAAGTTTGTAATCCTACTCCCTCCCATATCATTCGCCCTCCCATATCGTTTGCTCTCACACCTATCTCGCTCCTTCTACCTCCCTCCAATGGAGCTCTATCTATCCATTTCTCCCTTTCCTCCCAATATCTGATCTATCTCTCCCCTTACTTAATTTCTATCATATCTCTGCACCTCCAAGTCAAGGCCAAGGTGTCGCAAAACATCTAGAGGGAAAGAGGAATGGACAAACAGAAAGATATAGTAACACACTTACTTAACATCGTATCTATTTCAGGGACAAAAAAGATATTGACACATAAACTAAATTGGGGAACCACTTGATAGAATCATGCATAGGAGAAGTCAAGAAACTATATAATATTACAGTTTACCTATTTGAGAAATTCTTCATGCCAATTGTCAAGAGTATCAAATGATCGCATAACGTTTACGTCGTATACTAAAACACAACAATCTGCTCCTCTATAAAATGCAACGCCAAGACTCTGAAATCTCTCTTGTCCAGCAGTGTCCCATATCTACCAATAAAATAAATTTAATCACTAGCAGAAAAATATCACGATGGCTCCAAAAGAGAGCACATATGGATATATATATATATATATATATATATATATATATATATATATATATATATATATATATATATAACATGAAAAACTAAATGGGCACTTGTAGAGTGACAATCCTGTCATCAATTTGTAACTCTTTGGTCACAAAATCAGCTCCAATTGTAGCTTTATATTGTTGGCTAAACTTTTTATGTACATCTACATAAGGAGTTACAGACCCATATGTACTAATTTAAACATAACACAGTGAACCAATAAATCACAGGCACAATAATATGACAAAAAGCTCACTTAATATATAATAAGATATATCAATCATAAATCATGATTCATAATACTGGTAAAGCAATTTTAATCAAACAAAAGCAAGAAAAAACATAAAACTTGTGATTATAGCCAAACAATACCTAAAATTGCATCAGAGACAATGTACCATCTAATTTTCTTTAACCTACGACAACAGAAAGGGAGACTGACCTGTGTGAGAGTAGGGGTTTGGCCATCCTTTTCCATCCATTTAGGCCTGGGTATGAGAGATTAAGGTTAAATTACAGCAGAGTGATTAGGGCTTGAATTGCAATGGTGAAGAGCTGGAATTTTAGTCGTGAGGGGCTACTAAGTTGACAGAATTTAGAGAGAGAGATATGTTTGGGAATGAGATTTAGGGAGTTAGATATGGTTGGGTACGAGATTTAGCTGAGTAGACTGGGAGATTTTGGCAGATAATTTCATTTAGGAGGGAGAAGTTCATTATCTACGACCAAAGCTCGGTATAGGTCCATTTTTCTCCTTTATTGCGTTGGTCAAGGGGTGACCGTCGGAATAGAGCCATTTTTTCTCTCTATAGCGACAGTCATCTCATGAGTGTCGGTATATTATCCTATATCTCGTCACTATTGGTCGATTTTCTAGTAGTGCATGGTGAAGATAAACCGATGTCCGTTACTGGCTTTGGGCTCGATGGGCTTGATCATGTCCATTCCCCACATTGAGAAGGGCCAAGGCGAACTCATGTTATGGAGCTCCCTCGAAGGGGCGTCGATAGCATTCCCATGAATATGGCATTGATAGCATCTCTTGACGTGATCACCACAATCAGCCTTAAGCGAGAGCCAGTAGTGCCTTATTCTGAGGATTTTCTTAACGGGTAAAGGACAGCTCATGTGTGGGCCACATAATCCAATATGAATTTCATCCATGAGCCTCTAAGCTTAGTCCATGTCCAGACATCTAAGGAGACCCATTCCTGCATCTCTTTTGTAGAGTGCATCTCCACTCAGGTAAAACTGCATAACCATTCAATGGATCCGCCTTCTTTTAGTCGGGCTCGCCTGTAACGACCCCAAAATTCATACAATTTAATTCTCGACTTCGGTTATTAATAATACATTCAACCTCCAATTTTAAATCATTAAACAATAATACAACCATTGAAATTTGTGGAATAATTAAAATTTTATACATTTCCCTTCCGTATTGCCCTAAATCGCAACCTTTACAATACATTTCCTGAATTCAAAATTATATCATGAATTGTTACAACAAAATAACTTTACAAAGTCTTACATCATAAATAGATATCCAAATACACCAGATAGCTCAACTTATAATTTAAAAACATGTTACATACAAAATATCAATTATATTTCTCGTAAAACATAGATAATCTTCGTGAATATGGTTCTCTAAAATTCACTTAGCACATATCCTTACCTTGAATCTTTAACCTGCAAAAGTGGTTATTTGCAAGGTTGAGCTCGACAGCCAAGCAAAATCTAACAGTTTTCATGCATCACGTAGCACATAATAATATGCTCAACATATATCTCATAAACATTGAACTAACCTAAAATACATGCTACAGTTCATATTACAAGTATAAAAATTGAGTTCCTTACTCAATCAGCATGCTTTATTTAATCAACGTAGTCATAAGTTGACTTTAACATTTCATACATTCACATAGATATAACACATCATGCTCTTTATGATAAAACTTTAAAACAGTTAATCATCATGTTCACATAACAAATAGGAACTGAAAGACTTGCCTTGATCGTTGTTTACCAATAACAATTTAACAGCTTACAAGTATCTGCACCTCACATGCCCTACACAATTATATAATCATTCACATTAACTATTAGTCACATAGCAATGCATATTATTTGTAATGTAAATTTTACTTTACATCTCATAACCCTTCCGATTATATATACACAATGTTCAATTTTATTGTGTTAACTTTCAACTTATATCTCACTGTATTTCACATTCGAATTTCATTCAAGTGTTCAAGTCTTGCTAGGACTACTTATTGGTTTTATATTAACACTATTTAATATCTTATTATATTCATTTCATTTGATTTAAAACACTTTTTACATTCATTAACACTTATCACGGCGTTTTGACGTTTATTCGTCATACGCCCGATCTGTCTCTCTTGTGTGTACTTAGTATGCGTATTCAACTTATCTAATATATCATTTATTAATGGTAAGCATCATTATACTTCATAATATTCATGTTCTATAACTTAGAACAACATCTATTATCGTCAAGAGCACTACACTTGCATATGTGCATGCCCGACGCCCTCCGATTTCCTCCGAAAACACAACAGTCCTAAAGATGACCATTTTTACCCTTCCTAAAGACCTCAAACTAAAAACATTAAAGAACAAAAGTTGTAGGTCTATTTGTCCTCGTTCTGGATCATCTTGAATCGCCTTAAATCGGAGTTCGTATGAAAAAGTTATGGTCGTTTTACCAAAATAAGTCAAAGTAGTCACAGTCAGCAGACATGGGACGTGGCCGCGCCCTTTTACAAAGCTCCGCATGATCTAGTAGCCTAATGGCTGCAGGCGCCAAGGCCCTCGGGACGCCGTGCATTGGCTACGCCCGATATCAAAGATGTTTTTGCGATTTTTTGACATTTTCTCCTTCTAATCTTCATAACTTGAGTTATATACATCCAAATTAGTCCCTTTTCGATTCTATGGATTCATAATTCATAGAACTACAATATACTAGAATTCTAACAACTTATAAAAACATTAACCAACCTAAAATTTGACCCAAAACACATGTTCATACTCTATTTTCATGTTTTAAACATATTTAGCGAATTCATTCACTACGAATTCGTTTTACATCCATTTTTGTTCATTCCAATTGGGTTTTTTTTCGTTTTTCCAAGTACTATTAGAATACACCATCAATTTAAGGTTTTCATCATGATTTCATAACTAAACTTTGACTCCAACTAAGCCATAACATACATATTTCATTAAGAACACAAGTTCTACATCCTAAACATGTTTCCATGGATTTTGATTTCTAAAAATCATTCCTAGACAACATATACAGATTATAATCATCTACTAACATATATATAATATCTATTTTTATCATATCATCTAATAAAATATAAGTTTCAAAAGAAAACTCTAAGAACACATATACTAAAGTTTGTAGAATAGGTTATTACCTCTTTGATTCTTGGAATAGATGATTAACAAGATGATTACCCTTCTTCTTCTCTTTCTTTGATTCTCAACCTTGTCTCTCAATTCCCTCAATTTCTCTCTTCTCTGTATTCTTCTTTCTTACTTTTAGACTTAGAAAAATATATGTATAAAACTAAACTGATAAAACACGTAACATAAAAGCTGATATAACATTGTTGCATAATTATATGGCTTCATCGGTTAAATTATGCCAAAGGTCACAAGACCATGTTTGGCAAAACCCTCTCTAACCCCCTTTTAATTTATTTTCATGTTTTTCTTATTATATAGTATACAAATGACATAATTTATTAAATTTAAATCATAATCTTTAATTATCCACATAATATTTACTTAGCTAACATAATTCTTAATATTTATTTAATAAATATTAACCTTCTAAATTAATCATTCCTTAATTCCATTAATCAATTAAATTAAAATAACACCATTATACGATATTATAATTATTAAACAATTAATTTAATTTGATTATTTCATAAAATTAATTCTTTAATCCATAAAATTATTTATACATTAATTTAGTTAATATAAACACTTAACTAAATTATTACACAACAATTTCATCGAATATTTATTTATCTCAATAAATAAATTATTTAAAATATTTATTTAATTCAATAAATATTTAAAGTAATTACCAAATTCATTTAATTTCTTCAATAGTTAACTTAACTATTGAACCTCACTTTCCCAATATATGAATATATATTTCTCTTTACACCAGATCACACATTTCAAAATATATATAGTACGTATATATACATACTCAAACTCAAAACATCTCATAATAAGAATTTTAGTTATTAAATTCCTATTTTAATAACTTATAAAAATTCGGGTTGTCACATCCTTCCCTCCTTTTAAAGATTTCGTCCTCGGAATCATCGAAACCCTACCTTACTCAGGTTTTCATCAAATCTCTTTATTGAATAACTTCAACACTTTACCTTAATATAGGTTTTATATTTCCTACCCCCAACATTCTTGATAATAAATTCTTGTAAGTTTTCTTTCATAACTTTCACTTGAACTCAATTATATTTTGAGTATTATATATTCTTTAACCCATTCCCTTCCTTTTCTAAGGATCATTATCATAAACACTCGGCATATTACATTCACCCATTCTTTTAAGAATTTCGTCCTCGAAATTTTATTTATTAATCTTCATTCATTCAGTCTATCAAAATAGATTTTATGTTAATATTTTATTCATTCATTGGGTTCTAAAACCACTTCTTTTCATAAAGATCTTTCTACAATTATTAAACTTTTCTATTAAAAGTTTTACATTATTCTTTGATAACTCATGTCCTTCTCCTTTCAAAATTTCTTTTCTCACCTATTCAACATATCCATCATTCAGTGTCGCATTCTACGACTTACTTCTTTCTAAGGAATATCATCCTTACCACATTCTCCTTTAAAATAGAAAAAATCTTCCACAATTGTTCAATAATTTGGAAGCAGTATGAATAACCCAGGAATTTTAAAAGGTTCCAAATCATGCTGAGGGGTCATAAGACCTTGAACTACGTCCATGGTTATAAGTACTCTTTCAACTTAAACCTTAACAGTCATTAGACTATAGAGACTCTCGTACTTAGGATGTTAAGCCCTTCGTACGATGTAATGTGCACAAACAATTAAACGCTATGCGTATGTCCATAGTTATAAGTAATCTTTCAACTTAAACTTTTACAGTCATAAGACTATAGGGACTCCTCGTATTTAAGGTGATCAGCCCTTCGTACAATGTATTGTGCACAAACATCTTAACGCCTCCGCGTAATCCCCTATAAAAGGGTTGTTCATCTCAGCTTTTCAACATATGAATCCGTACCAAAACAATTTAGTTTGGCATAACTTTTCAAGAAACGCTTGAATTTCATGAACATCTTTCAATAATCGTCTAGCTGAATCAAATAGCATAGACTTCTACAATAATTCGAACATCAATCGAAATGTATATATATATATATATATATATATATTCTCATATCTTAAAGAAATCTCAAAAATATTTTTATGACATCATGTTACCGCACTTTTTTTACAGTCCGTTGAGGATTCCGTCATTTGGTGATTTTATCATACTACATCATATCATAGTGGGCTGACGATCCTTAGATCACATCCAACACTAAGTAATACTGCATTGATGACTCCATCATTTTTATCATCTCTGCACCAGGTTCCATAACACATTGATGATATAAAAATACATTTTGATATATTTCAAATCATTTTTGTCTAGCCAAAGCAATTAACATAGACATAGGAATAACGGTATTGTTTTTAAAACTCATTGGTTTCATCATTTGATACAATGTTTTTCAAGAAAATAGAAGTGCAAACATTAGCACAAAGTCAATAAATTTCGAAAGTCTACCATAGCTAGTTGATTTAGAATATCCAGGTATCCATCAACTGTAATCATTACTCCATTACTTCATTACTTAACAATTCTGTCAATCTTCAACTTCTTCAATGCTCTCTATACTATAACTGTTTTCTACCCAATATAGTTCATCAAACTTATCAAGACAAAGGAAGTTCAGGAACTTGCCACAATAATATGAGTTTAAGAACTTATCCTAGTCAGACCATAGGCGTCCATTCGCTGAGGGGTTCAAAATATACCATATTATTGTGAGTCATGAACTTACCATATGCATTAGTTTTAAGAATAGTACCTAATCCATAATATCTGACTAATCTTATTAGTTTCTAACTATCAAATATACACATGAGAAAAGCATCACCTTTTCGCCACATATACATTGATAGGGCGACACCAACATTCCAATGATTATCAATGTGATAAACTGAGTGCAAGCACAAAACCCTCACCCATATAAAGATTTGTACACTTAGCCATCACATGAGTCCTCAATTGAAATCCCACCTAACTCTATCTTACTTATAACTTGCTCTTTGCTCGATACGAATTACTCGTATCACATTATCTATAACTCCTCATAAGTTATCTCATACTATTTTATAGTACATCATCTTCATAGCATCAAGCTATAATTATTCAAACATTACAGACCATCTTTCTTTTATAACTTAAATAGACCATGTCGTGATCTTATTCTATAATCATCTCTCTTAAAATTCTTTTCTTAACTCGTGATCGTTTTGTTTTACGATCCTCTTTCTTTCCCTTTTTCATCATTTACAACATTATTCGTTATCTTGGCTATTGCCATTTCTTATCTTTATATCTCTTCAAGATTCTTCTTTGAATTTTCTTGTTTATATAACAATTCTTACTTTAAGAATTTCTATCTTCATTTACATTGCTCAACATTTCATTTGAGTTCCACATTTTCATCATACGTATCCACTTTCTATACTTGGTACACATCGAGTCTCTAATAGTTTCAATATGGTATGCTGAGTGGTTTCCCACAAATAACCAACAAACTAGGTTCCGAGTTGCTAGTTCGTATATACCTCTGCTCTATGAAGGAATCATTTAGCCCAGATACAACACATCAACTATTGAAGAGTACAATTGTACCATACTTAAATATAACTTTTTATTCCTAACTTCTTTATCACTCTCTTCTTATAGACATTGTCTATTTATTATCACCTTACATCCTTATTATTGGAGTTGGGTAACCCCACATTCATACTCCTTACAATTTAGCGAGATTCTTCTTTGAATCCTCTCACGCATGTTTTAATCCTTTCTTTATAAATTTCTTAAATTATTTCTTATTATTCAAACTCTACTTGAGCTTATTCTTTCATTATATTCACCTTCCTTCTCTAAGGTAATATCCTATGGTACTCCTACCTAAGGTTTATAACCTACAACTTTGATATCAACTGTAACGACCCCAAAATTCATACAATTTAATTCTCGACTTCGTTCGTTAATAATACATTCAACCTCCAATTTTACATCATTAAACAATAATACAACCATTGAAATTTGTGGAATAATTAAAATTTTATACATTTCCCTTCCGTATTGCCCTAAATCGCAACCTTTACAATACAATTCCTTGATTCAAATTTATATCACGAATTGTTACAACAAAATAACTTTACAATGTCTTACATCATAAATAGATATCCAAATACACCAAATAGCTCAACTTACAATTTAAAAACATGTTACATACAAAATATCAATTACATTTCTCGTAAAACATAGATAATCTTCGTGAATATGGTTCTCTAAAATTCACTTAGCACATATCCTTACCTTGAATCTTTAACCTGCAAAAGTGGTTATTTGCAAGGTTGAGCTCGACAGCCCAACAAAATTTAACAGTTTTCATGCATCACGTAGCACATAATAAAATGCTCAACATATATCTCATAAACATTGAACTAACCTAAAATACATGCTACAGTTCATATTACAAGTATAAAGATTGAGTTCCTTACTCAATCAACATGCTTTATTTAATCAACGTAGTCATAAGTTGACTTTAACATTTCATACATTCACATATATATAACACATCATGCTCTTTGTGATAAAACTTTAAAACAATTAATCATCAAGTTCACATAACAAATAGGAACTGAAAGACTTACCTTGATCGTTGTTTACCAATAACAATTTAACAGCTTACAAATATCTGCACCTCACATACCCTACACAATTATATAATCATTCACATTAACTATTAGTCACATAGCAACGCATAGTAGCTGTAATGTAAATTTTACTTTACATGTCATAACCCTTCCTATTATATATACAAAATGTTCAATTTTATTGTGTTAACTTTCAACTTACATCTCACTGTATTTCATATTTGAATTTCATTCAAGTGTTTAAGTCTTGCTAGGACTACTTATTGGTTTTATATTAACACTATTCAATATCTTATTACATTCATTTCATTTGATTTAAAACACTTTTTACATTCATTAACACTTATCACGGTGTTTTGACGTTTATTCGTCACACGCCCGATCTGTCTCTCTTGTGTGTATTTAGTATGCATATTCAACTTATCTAATATATCATTTATTAATGTTAAGCATCATTATACTTCATAATATTCATGTTCTATAACTTAGAACAACATCTATTATCGTCAAGAGCACTACACTTGCATACGTGCATGCCTTACGCCCTCCGATTGCCTCGAAAAACACAATAGTCCTAAAGATGACCATTTTGACCCTTCCTAAAGACCTCAAACTAAAAACTTTAAAGAACAAAAGTTGTAGGTTTATTCATCCGCGTTCTGGAGCATCTTGAATCGCCTTAATCGGAGTTCGTATGAAAATGTTTTGGCAGTTTTACCAAACTAAGTCAAAGTAGTCACACAACAATAGATATGGGCGGCCGCCGCCTCTTTCCACGGCTCGCATGACCTAGCAAATGCCCATCTCAGGCGCCTCAAGGCCCGGGACTCAAGACTCAAGGCTGGCTACGCCTCTTCAGATTATGTTGTTTTTACATTTTTTTGACATTTTCTCCTACTAATCTTCATAACTTAAGTTATATACATCCAAATTCATCCGTTTTCGATTCTATGGATTCGTAATTCATAGAACTACAACATACTAAAATTCTTACAACATATAAAAACATTAACCAACCTAAAATTTGACCCAAAACACATGTTCATACTCTATTTTCATGTTTTAAACATATTTAGCGAATTCATTCACTACGAATTCGTTTTACATCCGTTTTTGTTCATTCCAATTGGGTTGTTTTCATTTTTCCAAGTACTATCAGAATAAACCATCAATTTAAGGTTTTCATCATGATTTCATAACTAAACTTTGACTCCAACTAAGCTATAACATACATATTTCATTAAGAACACAAGTTCTACATCCTAAACATGTTTCCATGGATTTTGATTTCTAAAAATCATTCCTAGACAAATATATATGATTATAATCATCTACCAAATATATATATAATATCTATTTTTATCATATCATCTAATAAAATATAAGTTTCAAAAGAAAACACTAAGAACACATATACTAAAGTTTGTAAAATATGTTATTACCTCTTTGATTCTTGGAATAGATGATTAACAAGATGATTACCCTTCTTCTTCTCTTTCTTTGATTCTCAACCTTGTCTCTCAATTCCCTCTCAATTTCTCTCTTCTCTGTATTCTTCTTTCTAGCTTTTAGACTTAGGAAAATATATGTATAAAACTAAACTGATAAAACACATAACATAAAACTGATATAACACCAAGCGTACAATTATATGGCTTCATCAATTAAATTATGCCAAAGGTCACAAGACCATGTTTGGCAAAACCCTCTCCAACCTCCTTTTATTTTATTTTCATGTTTTGCTTATTATATAGTATACAAATGTCACACTTATTAAATTTAAATCATAATCTTTAATTATCCACATGTTTACAGCTCCAGAACCTTCCATGTTTACAGCTCCATCAAAATACATTTTCCACGTCTAGTATGCATCGTACTGATGGTGTTGCTGAACTTTCATTACCCCTTCATCGGGAAAGTATGTCTCCAAAGGTTTAAAATCCCCTGAAGGTGCGGTGGCCAGTTGATCCGTAATTCCTTGACCTTTAATAGACTTTTGCATCATGTAAACGATGTCAAATTGTTGTAAGATCAACTGTCATCTGGACAGTCGACCATTCAACATGGGTTTGATGAACACATACTTGAGAGGATCCACGCGGGATATGAGATGGGTTGTGTGACCATGGAGGTAATGTTGTAACCTCATGGAAGCCCATGCTAAAGCACAACAAGTCTTCTCAATCAGAGTGTACTTGAGGTAACTACTACTGAATCTTTTGCTGAGGTAATAGATAGCTCGCTCTTGGCCTCTATCATCTTTTTATCCCAGCATGCAGCCCATGCCATTATCATTAATGGAAAGGTACATAAATAGGGGAACACCATCCCTGGGAGGTACCAAAACAGGAGCGTTAACCAGCTGCTCTTTGATTATAAGGAAGGCTTTTTGACACTCATCGTTCCATTTCTTTGAGGAGTTCTTCCTTAATAACTTGAAGATAGGCTCACAGGTTGCTGTGAGTTGAGAAATGAACCGGCTAATAAAGTTGATTCTTTCCAAAAATTCCCGTATTTCCTTCTCTATCTGAGTAATGGGCATTTCCTTGATGGCCTGGATTTTGGTCGGATACAGCTCAATCTGTTTGTGGCTGACTAGGAATCCTAGCAACTTGTCTGATTTAACGCCAAAGGCGCACTTTGCTAGATTCAACTTCAAGTTGTACTTACGCAACCTGTTAATGAGATTTCTGGGATGGTCTAGATGGTCATCTTCCCTTTGGGACTTGACAATGATGTCATCCACGTAGATCTCTATCTCTTTGTACATTAAGTCGTGGAAAAGGCCCATCATAGCTCGCTGATAGGTTGCTCCGGTATTGATGAGGCCAAATGACAACCATCTATAGTAAAAGGTTCCCCAAGGCGTGATGAAAGCAGTTTTCTCATGATCCTCCTCAGCAACCATGATTTGATGGTACCTCACAAAATAATCAGCAAAGGAGTACATGTCGTATTGAGCAGTATTGTCAATGAGAATGTGGATAAATGGCACGGGAAAGCTATCTTTGAGGCAAGCTTTATTCATATCCCAGTAATCCATGCAAACTCGCACATTTCCTCTCGGTTTAGGTACGGGGACTATGTTAGATAGCCATTCAGGGTATGTAGACACCATGATGATGCCTGCTTGAAATTGTTTCATAATTTTTTCTTTAACCTTTAAACTACACTCAGGTTTCAATCGCCTGAGCTTCTGCCTGACTAGCTTGAATCCCTCTTTAATGGGAAGGCAGTGGATGATGATGTCCATCGACAAACCCACCAATTCTTCGCAAGACCATGCAAACACATCCTGGAATTGGGTTCATAACGTAACCATGTCATTCCTTTTGTTTGAAGTGAGGTCTGAACCAATCGAATTAGCTTAGGGTTTTCTAATGTTCCAAGATTGAAAGAAGTGGTTTAATCAAGGTTGGGTTTAGGTTTGTCTTCAACCCATTCTTTGTTCTCCCAAGGTATCTCAATGTCCTCTTGTATCCCCATCAAGTTCGAGTCCAACTTTTCATCAAAGTTACAGTCCTTGTAGAGAAAAGGCACCTCATCAGCAAGTACATGCACATCTAAATTTAGAGTCCTGAAACAAAATATGTTTTCACTTAATATATGAAACTGTTCAATCATATTAAGTGTTAGCATGTACTGATAAAACAACTGCTAATATTGTACAAAAAAGTAAGCAGTTATTGATATCTACAGGGCAGATGGATTTTCTGCCCGTTTTACCCTTGTCGACCAATGCATGGAGTGCTGCTCCAATTGTCAAGGGTGAAATCCTGGTGGACGACAGTAATGAAGGGGTTGTTATCATCCTCCTTCTCCCAAATAATGATCATTATATCAGGACAATCATCGTCTAGAGTGTATCTATTTGTATGTTCATCATGAACAATGATGCATATGTTAGACAACCTCCTAGAGATGTCTTGTTTAATCCTCTGCTCCTCTTCTTCCACTTTGGGATTAGGAATCAGGACCTCTTTTCCTTTGACCGATATAGGTTTAGGAAATAACATAGTCATCATATGAGCAGGAACCTTTACCAGAGACTGCATAAGCCCGGGGTCTGTAGGTTGAGTTGTGCGCCATATGGCTGAAGATGAAGGAATCTGTTTGTGCTTATGAGGATTCCTATAACTGGAGCTAGCAGAATAGCCTAATCAAGCTGTCCCTATTTGACTAGGAACTTAAATAGGGCACTTAATGCCCTGATGATCTTTGCCCAACCCTTGTCCAGGTTGATGACCTAATGACATCATCTCTTGAGTGGCCGACATTACTTCTGTAGAAATCTTGGGTGTGAGAGGTGGTGCCCCAATGGGATGGTAGTGAGTGTTGCTCTCCTCTAGGGCATGAAAACTGATTGGCTAAACTTCTGAATTGAAGTTGATGATTGGCATGTCACCTTGTTTAGGACATTCCGGCTCAACATTGACAGTGATTAGGCTATTGTTGATAATGTACTTGAGTTGCTGGTGAACGGTGGAAGGGACGGATCCACGGTCTTCCTAAAAGCAGATTGTATCCTGTATCTATATTTAAGCACATGGAAGGATACACTGAATGTATGTGGACCAATTTCAATTGGCAGCTCAATCTCTCCAACAATATTTCGTCGGGATCCATCAAAAGCTTTGATAACCGTATGGCTGCTTTTGATCCTCTTGAGATTGATATTCATTTTCTCCAAGGTTGCATAAAGACATATATTCAGAGATGAACCTCCATCTATCAAAACTCCTCCCACCATGTATTCGGAGGATAAAACCGCTATATACAATGGCTTGCAATAACCGGACCCTTCAGCGAGTATGTCGTCATCAGTGAAAGATATCACATTGTTGTTAAAAATGTGATCAACCAGATGCTGGAATTTTTCAACATCCACTGATTTTGGTAGGTGGGTTTCTTCCAATACCCTTAGCAATACTTTCATGTGATCTTCGGAAGAGAAAAACAAATCTAGTATGGAAATTTGTTGTGGAGCTTCTTTCAAGCTTAAAACCACTTTGGCTTCATTATGGCCTATAGTACAGAGGAATTCTTCAATCCTCTCAATGGGAACTTTCCCTTTGGATTTGATGGCAGGCTTCATCACCCTTTGGGGAAGATACAATGTATTATCCTTTAACACTGCAGCAGTTGTATGAGATGTGGATCCTTCAGCTTCTCCATAATTCTATGGCACTTTGTGTAGGCTGACAATAGGATATTGTGGTCTATATAGAAGAAGGATTCGCTTTGGCGCAACCACTTTCAAAGGATTGTCAACACCTTAGAGTTGAATTGCTTGTATGGTGAGTGGACTGGCAACCTCATCAGCCTCAGCGGATATAACTGTTATGACGTCCTTCCATTTTGTAGGATATGTGTTCCCACTCTCGAGTAACAAAGTGTCATTGTCTTCCATCTGCAGGACACCGATGTCAATTAAATTTTGAATGAGGTGGCGGAGTGCACAACATTCTTCTGTGTTGTGACCGCGAGAATGGGTGTGATATCGGCATACTCCATGAGAATTGAACCATCTTGAGCGGGGATTGATCGGAGGCAGAAGGGATGTAATTCTTCCTTCATTGATCAGCATCTGAAATATCTCCTCCATAGGTTGGCCAAGGTATGTAAATTCCCTTCTATTGAAAAAATCCTGATGGGCTTTGGCACTTACTCTTTTGGCAACCTTATCCTCTAGTGTTTCACTTTTTAACGGTGATGATGGAATATTCATAACAAAAGGCAGGAGACTAGCATGCTCCTGACTGACTAATTGGCGTGTGACTTAGTGGTGATGGATCACCAGTTCTGCCAATTGATCAACCTGTTTGCAAAGAGCTTTCATCTTTTATTCCATCATAAACTGGAACTGTGTGTAATCCCATTTGTCAGCACCATCCTTGCTTGTTTGGGAAGATTCCACAATGTAATTGGAACTCTGTCTATTGCTCCAATTAATCGTATTGACTTCTTCTTCTTTGTGTTGAAGAAGAGGGTTGTCTTGTACATGGGGTTGGTTGGGTTTAGTCACCACAATCTCCCCGCTACCAATTAAATCCTGGATCTTGTGTTTCAAAGCCCAAAAATCATGAGTATCATGCCCCGGTGCCTCGACATGATAAGCACACTTCCGTGTAGCATTGAAACCCTTCCCACTCGGGTTGGCTAGTGGAAGAAGATGGGTAATTTTCTCCTGAGTGGTCAGAAGATTGAGAATATTCTCGAGTGAGTCTCCTAAGGGTGTGAATACTCGAGTGTGTCTGACTTCTCCACGTTTAGGTAATGGAGGGTTTGAAGATTATGCTTGAAAGGGGGAGTAATTTCTCTTCTGGATAGACGTGTTGTGATTGCCTTTCTAACCTTGTAGTATTAAGAAAACATCCTCCTCTTTCTTCTTATGGACCATCCAGGGGTTGTTTTTATAAGTGTCAAACTAGATGTACAAAGAAACAACTTTAAGGGCATCTAGTTCTTGAATCATTCCATACTTCAATCCCATCTCAGCCATCTCCCCATGTTTGATCATTTTAGAAAATGGTTTGCCAATGCTAGCTAAGACTCTTTCATAGAAATGAGCTTCTTGTATGTCTATGAAGGTCATAACTATTTCTGACTCTATCATAGAAGGAATAACTTGAGCAGCAAGGCACCTCCACCTCTGGGCATACTCTTTGAAAGACTCATCAGACTGTTTCTCAACTTTGGTAATTTGGTACCGGTCAATAGCCATTTGAGACTGGAAGCTGTACTGAGTGAGGAGGACATGAGCTAGCTCTTCCCAGCTATAGATCTTTGAATTGCCTAATCTGCTATACCATGAACGGGCTTCTCCAGTTAGACTCTTTTGGAATAGCTGCATTCGGAGCTTCTCATCTTTGGCATACGATCCGAGTTCTCCAATGAATACCTTCAAATATGTGTAAGGATCCCCTAACCCATCATACTTTTCAAAGTCAGGAGTTTTGAACTTCTCTGGATAATGCACAGTACCAGGGAATATACAAAGGTCAGCATAGGATACACTCTCGTGTGTTCCAATTCCTTTGATCAAATGAATAGTTTCTTCCATTTGAAGGACTTTCTTGATATCCCCGGTGTTTGGATCTTCTTTGAGATGGGTGTTTTCAGGGGTTTTGTTGGTTTTTTTCATCTTAGACTCAGGTATGTGAGCTTCCTTTTCAGGACCTTGAGTTCCTCCCTATGCAGAGGATTCTGTATGTGTGGGTATTCGTGAACCCTGAGCAGACTGATGTAATTCTTTAAGCAGAACATCCAAATCTGTAATTTATTTGCTTAATCCGTCAAACTCCTCACGAGAAACAAGATTATGATTAGCTTGGTCAGATGAAGACATAATTGGCTGTAGGCTCGTGGCCTTTTTAGATTTTTAGCGAGTAACTGGCCCAATTGCTTCCCTACAAAAGACTTGCATAGTTTAGTCTTGGGGAATGTATAAATGTTTATATGATATGTGATGTATTCATTTTAGGAGTATTATCTTGCGAAACGGATGTTAGCTGTTTGTAATACATGATATCATGTTTATTTTAAATATACATGTGTACACATTTCTTCATATTTTCCATTACATTGAGATTGATATGGAATGACATTATAAGTAATTTTAAATGTTACAAGTAATTTAAAATGGAAAGTATGAAGAGACTTTCCTTCGCATCTGGTTTATCAGAGGCTGACCTATATTAGGTTACTCTCGCGGCTTTTTGGCATGAAGATTCCCAGATCATCGTAATTTACTCAACGGGCAGTTAATCCGGTCTTTCAACTGGAGCGAATCTGGGTGGTGCCTTTCCTGAGCCTCATTGGAATTAGTCTCTCTATGAGTCCAGTAATCGAACACCGACAGGATAGCCTCCTGGTGGAGGAACCACACAACATACATTCACATGCAACGTGTCTCACCATTATGAAAAATGATGACATGTGCGAAGCACTAATATCACAGATAGATATATTGCAATGCAGTAAGTAAAATGCATTCTTACACATTTATCACAAATGTAAATACAACATCCACACACAAGCATATAACAGTTTTGAAAAGCTTGTAATAGCGGCTTAAGTCCTCTTACTTGTGTCCCCAGTAGAGTCGCCACCTGTCGATATCGGGATTTTTATTGTTCCTTTTCTGTTCTCATGTTAGGTGAGATTTGTTTGAAAAAAAAAGTGGTGAAAAGGTCCGACATGTATATGTCGACGATTGGACTGTAAGAGTCGCCAGTTGATTTTTTAATTGGTTGTACCAATACAACCGAGAAAAGGTTTGTACATTGACCCAGTGATGTGACATTGCTAAACAGGTCTGTGAAACTGAGATTCATTAGGGTCCGGGGACTTGCTTATACGGAGGGAAGGTGTTAGGCACCCCTCGACATCTGTTTTACCACGGTGACCGCCACTTTTCAAGAAACTATTATATAAATGTGTGTGTGTGTTTGGGTCAATGTGCAATTATTTGGAAGTAGTGCTATGCCTCGTTCACACATATATACAAAGGGTTTGAATTTGTGTAATAATTCAGTTTTAAACAAGTTATAGTAGTGATGTTTATGCTCAATAGTAATTGAGGCATTTGATACTTCCATTTTATTATGTGTTCAGCTTGATTGCTTTTATTTTCGAGATGCAAATCATCTTTGAGAAAAATAATGTACAAAGCAGTGACAAACTCCTCATGGGCATGGGAGCCATCTAAGGAAATTCAAACACCGTGAATAATTTACAAGCTGCTTACAGCTTAAAATGTCCATCACGGGAACCGAATCTAGATTCAGTAGACTAAATATGTGATCACATGATTCCTAGGCTCACATGATGCGCAGTTTATATGAAAGCAGTAAGTAGTTATATATATATAAGCTATAAATATATATATATACATACATGATCAACCACCACGAAGCACCTCCACGGGGGATCGAAAATATAAATATATAAAAGCGGTAAATATATATATATATATATATATATATATATATATATATATATATATATATATAGACATGATCAACCACCACGAAGCACCTCCATGAGGGATCAGAAATGTAAATAAAGCAAAGAAAAGATGATCAACCGCCACGAAGTAAACTCCAGGTGGGAATAAATGTAAAGAAAGCTATAAAAGGCCACAAAGTAAACTTCAGGCCCGATGTAAATATAAATATATATATATATAGCAAAGAACGCTCTAGGATGTAAAATCTAGGTTCATCTAATGTAGTCCCACAATAGTTCATATATATAAGTATATATATTTATATATATATATAAGCAAATAAATTCTCCAGGACTGAAGTCCAGTTCAAATATATATATATATATATATATATATATATATATATATATATATATATATATATATATATATATAAATAAATAAAAGCCATTTAAACTAAGTTCGGGCATCAACACACGCAACACGACTCTCAACGTGAAGAACATTGTGTGCACAGTAGAAGAGAAAGTCTTTAAGAAAAGCAAGAAGGCTTATAGTGGACTACCATAGAAGACTTCAATAGCTTTAAATGGATGAACACATGGCTCTCGTCAGAAAAAATATGACTGAATATTAGCTCACAAGTGTTTAAAATAAGAAAGCACTCAGTTTAAGGTGTGTACTGATCAAATTGGACAGGGCTTCCTTACCATTTTCTCTTACAAAATGGCCACCCCAAGCCCTCTAATTATAGAGGGGAAGTCAGAGGTACACTGCGGGCCGCCTCGGTGCCTCGGCTCACTGGTCCCCGTGAGCCTCAAGCACGTGCACTTATGCAACATGATGCTCGCTCGAGCTTTAGAAACTTCAATCCGGGCATCCGATTGAGGTGTATAAGACCTATTTCAGACTGCTATTATCGAGACCTGCGCAATGACATGGGATTAGAGATTGTACGAAGTCAGGAAGATGGGACCATGCCCTTGGTCTTCAAGCTTCAAATTCTATCGGTGTGATGTCCTACGTAGTAGTCACTCGGGATTGGAACTCCTTGGTTCTTGCGAGACAGTGTTGTGTAGAATGTATGTTGAGATGGCATAATGTAGGATCGAGGTGGAAAATGTTATCTTCGGTTTGACCTGATAAAGCAGTCGTTGCTCAGGGTTATCTCTGAGATTAGGCTGATATAAGTACTGGATGTCCTCAGGGTTGTCTTTGAGGTGTGCCTATCCTCCTAGAGTTATCTCTGGAACTAGAGCTGAGTTCCTCAGTGTGGTTTCCGAGGTTGAAGCTGACTACATAGGTTAAAACGGGCATCTCCTGGGTTATCTCCGGAACTGCAACTACACTCCTCGAGGTCATCTCCGAGGTTGATACCTTTGCCTTTCGGTGTTATTTTTGGTCGAGTGAATAAAGATTTAATTTTCTCAAAATATTTTTTGAATATTATGGTGTGAATTTGAGATAATGTTATAGTTGTGGGTAGTATTTATAAATTTTGCAAAGTATGCAAAAGTTGTTATATAATATTGAGATTGGTGGGGAATACTTGCAAAGTTTTTTCGTGGGGAATATCAAAATATCCGACGCGGTACAATCATTAGTGGACCCCATAACGGGAATTATTGTCGAATTGAGAGAAAAATGACAAAAATATTTTTATGAAAATAACGGTGGAAGTTTTATCGTTAAAAGCATTGAACTGAACTACTCGGTAGTAGTAAAAGTACAAGAATACTGCGTGGTTTGCATAGTAGCACACACGGTGTATTGGTTATTGATGCTTACGTGAGAATTCACTGAGTTATACTTAATTATTGCTATAGTAATTGTTGCATCATATCTCTCATATTATTGATTTGATTATTGTCACAGTAGCATCTGCATAATATGCTATATTATTAAATCAATAATTGAGACGACAAAGTTATTCATATTATTAAATTGCAATATTTACAATGTCTAGAAGTTCTGTCAAGGAGAGGTTTGGTCATCTAATTGCGCGCCAATAAGGAGAAATCCTTATTGGAAAGCCCCCTCTTTCTTGGGAACGACCTGGTTGTTAAATATTGTGAGTTATAATATTAATGATGAATAAGTTCGTGTTGATTAAAGATGAAATTGATAGTTCTATTGTGTTGGGATTATTGGTGTTAGTAGAAGTCGACATTTATTTTGATAATAATTGATGTCTGGAGATTGTATTGTTCAATCGGGTATTCGGGGCACTTTTCGTGTCAGAGTATTATTCATGAGTTACTATTCATGAGTTACTATTCACGAGTTATTATTCATGAGTTACTATTCACGAGTTACTATTCATGAGTTACTATTCATGAGTTATTATTCATGAGTTACTATTCATAAGTTACTATTCATTGGTACTATTCACCAAAAAATATATTTCTTTTTGGTCCAAATCATTTTTGGGTACAATATTATTCCATGAGGAGATGTGCTAATTTTTCGAATAGTTGGTTGAAATTATATTAGTAAATCAATATGGATCGTTGGTTTAAAGTTTTAATAGTAAATCAATAATTCATTTAAATATATTATTATAATATTATATTATAGTAGTATGATGTGATTATATAATAATATGTTTTTTTTATAATTTGAATGGTAACATTATTATAGTAAATTCATGGTATAAAAGTAAAATGAGGTGGAAGAGAACAATTTGAATTTGAATTCTGATGATGTAAGCGATGATGTCATCAGAACGATGAGGTAAGCAATGATGTCATCGGAAGGATGATGTAAGCAATGATGTCATTTGATCGATGATGTAAGCAATGATGTCATATGATCGATCGATGATGTAGCGATGATGTCATAAATTATGGTGAAAAGACTATTTTACCCTTACTCTACCAAGCTTATAAATGAAGCTCATTCCTTCATTATTTTTCACGAATTCACTAAAGCTTTAGAGAGAGAAAGAATAGAGAGAATAAGAGAGAAAGAAGAAGAATCTTTCTTATTACTACAATATTGCAGTTTATCAATTTCCTACTAAGGTAAGGGATATTATTTGTTGTACTTGTAAGGGGTATTATTTCTTTCTTATTCATGAAGAGAACTTACATTATTCCATTCTTTATTATTTTGTTGGAATAACTTTTGTATCATGTGGACTACCCTATACTTGGTGAAATTCTTACGTTATTCCATTCTTTATCATTATGTTGGAATAACTTTTAATACATCACAAGTACCGCATACATGGTGAAATTCTTCTCATTATTCCATTTTTATTATTTTATTCGAACATCATGGAACATCATGCATACATGGTGAAATGACATTAATTCCATTTTATTTATTATTCTGTTGGAACATCCACATGCGTGCGTTACGCATGATTGGTTCCATTATTTATTATTCTCGTTGGAATATCATGCATGCGTTCATGTATGACTGGTTGTTATTCCATTATTTATTATTTGGAATATTGAATAATGAATGACTTTCGTTTCGTTATTTATTATTACATTGGAATAACACATGCATCTTCTATCGCATGCCTGGTGATTTCTTTTGTTATCCATTCTTTATTATACTCAGTTGGTTAAAGTTTTGACTTCTATACTCCATGAAATTAGTGGAATATCCTTGATATTTGCGCTTCATCCAGTATCTTTTCATGAAAATATTCTTCTGAGCATTCTTGAGTTTTACTCTACAAAGAAGTATCATGTTGACAATTTGGACGTTATTAGTTCCTGGATAAATTAATTCTTGAACTTGTTTTATTGAATTCTTATATCATTGTCATCATCCTCATGTTTATATTATGTTGAAAGTCATCTGTGGCCTGTAGTGCATAGATGGACTTGGTATGATTATGACCAGGGATTATTCGGTGTAATCATGACCGTAATGTTACAAATGATGTGGAAAAAGTCCTCATTGTAATGCCGTAATGCATTGATGGATGTTGTTGGCATGATCATGACCATTGATGAATACATTTATGAATATCCTTGGCCGTAGTGCATGGATAATTTGTGGTTGTGATACTAATGAATATCCTTGGTCAGTAGTGCATGGAAGATGTGGATTATTTATTAAAATTTGAGTCTCAAATGATAAAAGTGATGAAAAACCTTTTAAATCATAAAAGATAGTAGATTTTATTCTCTACTTGACTCTTTTAATGGATTGCTTGTTTCATTGTAGTTAAACTTGATGTTTGTTATATTTTATCGGTTTAACATTGTTGAAGGCTAATGATAATTTATTACGCATTATCTTAGTCATAATATTTCTTATTGGGCTAGTTGAGCTCACCTTTTCTTTCTTTGTTCTCTTGTGAAATGAGAACGTAAGCGGGACTAGTCGGGGAATGGAGTGACGGTCCGGATGATAGTTTTAGTAGTCCTCACTATTACATTAAATAGTGTGAAAATAAATGTAATGAGGACTCTTTTGAGTGTGGATATTGTCTAGATGACAATATTCTTATTAAACTCTCGGTTTACATTTTGTCGTATTTTACGACAATTTGTATTATTAAGTTGTATTTGAATTTTGTACCATGTATTTGGCGACTCAAGATGGGTGATGTATACCTATTTTGGGGGCGTCACGATTAGTATCAAAGCTTAGGGATATGATCCCTGGCGAGATGTGAGGCAAGAACTAGGAGGGAGAGAGGAGAATTCCTTCGCTAGTATGACCTACCTAAGTTTATTTGGTATTTAATTGGTCGGTCAGAGTATAGAGATAATATGTGATATGTTAATTAACTCTTGTTTTGTGGCCGTGTTTGAAAATGGCCAGCTGAAAATGTTAGCAATGGAGTGAATGAGACCATTGAGACACCTTTAATCACTAACCAGGTTAATGTGATGTCAGACGAAGAAGAAATTAGAGATATCTACGTGGTAAGTGAAGAACTAATAGTTGCACCCGAGCTAGTTGCAGAGAGGTAGCGGTGAGAGAGAAGAAGAGGAAGAAGAGGAAGAAGAGGAACACGAGGAGAATTGGTTAGAAGAAGTTTATGATCAAAATTTAGAATTTCAAAATCGTATTCATGAGTTAGAAGAGCAAATCAAGAAAAGCAGCGGTCGTGGGCAAAAGAGATGTAACAATTCAAAATTGTGTTACCCGATGTGCGATGCTTGAATGAAGCACTCTTTGGCGAGTATAAGATATTAGATCTGGAATCGAGAATGCTATGATCAAAGTTACGATGAAAGAAGAAACAAATGAGCGAAGGAGAATAGATGATGCATGGGTAAAAGCCATACGACGCGTAGATATTGTAGAAAAAGACGTCCAGATCAATAAGGCCAAAATAGATGAAATGGATTTTGCTTTTTGGACAACAATTGGGAGAATCAACATCGAATTGAATTACCCATGTAGAGTGGTCAACCCCAATTCGATATGGATCGGAGAATAATGATTCAAATCATGAACCAAGAATGTGAAGAAGCACTTAAGGGTGGAATGTACCCTATAGCAAAGTCAAATCCGGTAGTTTAAGTGAGAGCGTTTGTCGAGGAACCCGAACGAAGTTATTACGGGTAAGTTAATGATAAACTCTTGCGAAGTTTATACCTTATTAGATACCAGTTCTACCCACTCTTTTATTTCTCCTACTTGCGCTCAATGTTTAAATTTGACTCTGGAGAAACTAGACTTTGATTTATCTGTTGAAACTCTGTTGGGAGAAACCTTCGTTACCTCCATTATTTATAAATCTTGTTTGATTCAAATCAACACTTTCACGTTACCTGTCGATCTTATCTCTTTGAAAATACTTGCATTTGATGTGATTTTAGGAATCGATTGGTTAACTACTCATCATGCTTTTCGTAAGGTTGTTAGCTTTCATATTCCTAACCAACCTGTTATATGAATTCAAGCAACCAAACCACTAAAGTCAATCATTGTCATATCAAGCCATAATTAAAGAGCCCTGATCCTTTCGTTGTTGACTTCCTTGTGTGGAATGCACCGAAGCCAGACTTTTCGTAGGGGACGTTGTGAATAACGATGACAAGTTGATAGGTATCAATGTGACGTGTTATCCAAGTCTTGGATGAGAGTCACAGTTGTGAATGATATTTCTATTGTTAATAAATTTCCTGACGTATTCTTGAAGACTTCTTAGCCTACCCCTAGAGCGTGAAATCGAATTTTGTATTGACCCCAGTACAAAACCCATTTCTAAAACCCTCAAGTATTTCTTCACCCAAAACGAACGTATAATGCACCAAAGAGCGTTGGCTCGAAATTTGTTGAAGATTACGATCGTACCATTCAATATCATTGTGGAAGAAAGCGAACGTGGTAGTGACGCGCGTTGAGTAGAAGATCGTATCGTTTCTGAGTGCGATGTTGTTAACACAAAAACCCATTTGTATAACTTACAAATGATGAAGATAGAGTTAAAGACTTTAGGGACCCACGTGAAGATAACGAATATCTGAGTAGAATCGACTTTAATCGATAAAGTTAAAAGCGTGCAAGCTACATACTCGGTGATAAATGTGAAGAAGAAGGTTCAAGAGGCGTTATTCTAGAAGCAAGAATCGATGAAGAGAGGAAATCTCAACCCTCGATTTTATTGGCCCATTTGAAATCCTTGATCGGTAGTAGGGCGTGGCCTATAGACTTCGTTTTACCGCCAAGTATGTCGGCGTGTTCATACGCGTTTTTCACGTATCGATGTTACGTAAATATGTGGACGACCGAACCACATTATTGATTTAGAACCAGACGAGATAGCGGATAATTTAACGTATATGATGATGTACTGTTAAAATCTGGATTATATTCTATGCTTAAAGGTTATACCTCAAGAGTTAGAATCGTGAAGTGTCCTCATTTGTTCGACGTATAAAATGCGATACGTAAATTTCGAGGCAAAATTTCATAAGGAGGGAGATTGTAAAATCCCAAATTTTACGAATAAAGATTTAATTTTCTTGAAATATTTTTTTGAATATTATGGTGTGAATTTGAGATAATGTTATAGTTGTGGGTAGTATTTATATATTTTATAAAGTATGCAAGTTGTTATATAATATTCAATTGGTCGGGGAATATTCTTTTTGTCGAGGAATATCTGTACGACGGTACAATCATTGGTGGACCCCACAACAAAATTATTGTCGAATTGAGAAAAATGAAAAAAATATTTTCATGAAAATAACGGCGGAAGTTTTACCGTTAAAACTGTTGAACTACTTGGTAGTAAAAGTACAGTAATACGCGTGGTTGCATAGTAGCACACGGTATTGGTTATTGATGCTTACGTGAGAATTCACTCAGTTATACTCAATTATTGCTATAGTAATTGTTGCATCATATCTCTCATATTATTGATTCGATTATTGTCATAGTAGCATCTGCATAATATGCTATATTATTAAATCAATAATTGAGACGACAAAGTTATTCATATTATTAAATTGCAATATTTATAATGTCTAGAAGTTCTGTCAAGGAGAGGTTTGGTCATCTAATTGCGCGCCAATAAGGAGAAATCCTTATTGAAAAGCCCCCTCTTTCATGGGAACGACCTGGTTGTTAAATATTGTGAGTTATAATATTAATGATGAATAAGTTCGTGTTGATTAAAGATGAAATTGATAGTTCTATTGTGTTGGGATTATTGGTGTTAGTAGAAGTCGACATTTATTTCGATAATAATTGATGTCTAGAGGTTATATTGTTCAATCGGGTATTCGGGAACTTTTCACGTCGGAGTACTATACACGAGTTACTATTCACGAGTTACTATTCAAGAGTTAGTATTCATGAATTACTATTCACGACTTACTATTCACGAGTTACTATTCACGAGTTACTATTCATGAGTTACTATTCACGAGTTACTATTCATGAGTTACTATTCACGAGTTACTATTCACGGGGTACTATTCACCTAAAAAATATATTTCTTTTCGGTCCAAATCATTTTTGGGTACAATATTATTCCATGAGGAGATGTGCTAATTTTTCAGACCGTTGGTTGAAATTATATTAGTAAATCAATATGGATCGTTGGTTTAAAGTTTTAATAGTAAATCAATAATTCATTTAAATATATTATTATAATATTATATTATAGTAGTATGATGTGATTATATGATAGTATGTTTTTTTTATAATTTGAATGGTAACATTATTATAGTAAATTCATGGTATAAAAGTAAAATGAGGTGGAAGAGAACAATTTGAATTTGAATTCTGATGATGTAAGCGATGATGTCATCGGAACGATGAGGTAAGCAATGATGTCATCGGAAGGATGATGTAAGCAATGATGTCATTTGATCGATGATCAATGATGTCATATGATCGATGATAGCGATGATGATGTCATAAATTATGGCGAAAAGACTATTTTACCCTTACTCTACCAAGCTTATAAATAGAAGCTCATTCCTTCATTATTTTTCACGAATTCACTAAAGCTATAGAGCGAGAAAGAATAGAGAAAGAGAAAAGAGAAGAGAAGAAAGAATTTTGTTACTACAATATTGCGGTATCAATTTCCTTCTTGAGTAAGGTAAGGGATATTATTTCTTTTCAAAGGTAAGGGATATTATTTGTTGGGGTATTATTTCTTTCTTATTCATGAAGAGAACTTGTTATTCCATTATTTATTATTACATTGGAATAACTTTTGTATCTGTGGACTACCCTATACTTGGTGAAATTCTTTTGTTATTCCATTCTTTATCATTATGTTGGAATAACTTTATGTCATATGCAATGACCGCATACATGGTGAAATTCTTCATTATTCCATTTTTTATTATTATGTTGAATAACATCATCATGCATGCACCGCATATATAGTGAAACGCTGACTGATTCCATTATTTATTATTCTATTGGAATATCACTCAATTGTTTTACGCATGATAGTTCCATTATTTATTATTACATTGGAATATCTTATCATGCGTTTACGCATGACCGTTCCATTATTTATTATTACATTGGAATATCACATACATGCGTTTAACGATTATTTATTATTACGTTGGAATAAATTATCATGCGATCTATCGCATGCCTGGTGATTTCTTTTGTTATCCCATTCTTTATTATACTCAGTTGGTTAAAGTTTTGACTTCTATACTCCATGAAATTAGTGGAATATCCTTGATATTTGCGCTTCATCCAGTATCTTTTCATGGAAATATTCTTCTGAGCATTCTTGAGTTTTACTCTACAAAGAAGTATCATGTTGACAATTTGGACGTTATTAGTTCTTGGATAAATTAATTCTTGAACTTGTTTTATTGAATTCTTATATCATTGTCATCATCCTCATGTTTATATTATGTTGAAAGTCATCTGTGGCCTGTAGTGCATAGATGGACTTGGTATGATTATATTGATTAGGATTATCCGATTGTAATCATGACCGTAATGTTACAAATGATGTGGAAAAAGTCCTCATTGGCCCGTAATGCATTGATGGATGAGTTGTTGGCATGATCATGACCATTGATGAATACACGAATATCCTTGGCCCGTAGTGTATGGATAATTTGTGGTTGTGATACTAATGAATATCCTTGGTAGTAGTGCAGGGGAAGATGTGGATTATTTATTAAGTCGAGTCTAAAAGTGATAAAAGTGATGAAAAACCTTTTAAATCATAAAAGATAGTAGATTTTATTCTCTACTTGACTCTTTTAATGGATTGCTTGTTCATTGTTGTGAGTTAAACTTGATGTTTGTTATATTTTATCGGTTTAACATTGTTGAAGGCTAATGATAATTTATTACGCATTATCTTAGTCATAATATTTCTTATTGGGCTAGTTGAGCTCACCCTTTCTCTTTCTTTGTTCTCTTGAGTTGAAATGAGAAGCGTGTTTATTTTGTAGACTAGTCGGGGAGCGGAGTGAGCGGTCCGGATGATAGTATTTAGTAGTCCTCATTATTACATTAAATAGTGTGAAAATAAATATAAATGAGGACTCTTTTGAGTGTGGATATTGTCTAGATGATAATATTCTTATTAAACTCTTCATTTATATTTTGTCGTATTTTACTTTCTTCAACTTGGAATAATTGTATTATTAAGTTGTATTGAAGAATTTTGTACCATGTATTTGGCGACTCAAGATGGGTGATGTATTTATTCAATATTGGATGATAGCTTTAATTCAGTTATGATTTAAACACTATTCTGAGATTGTAATGGATTAATTATTTCTTAAATGTTTCATTGATAGCCTTATTGATTTCTATGGGTTGGTCTATTAAGATTCATGCTTACTTGCTTAGTTGATTGGCCATCAATTATTGTGATAATCCATATGGACTTGAGAGATGAAGTATGGGTTTGGATCTGATCTTAATAGCTTATGATTGTATATTCTACATTATGTTGGGGTGTAGGATTTGTGCTTAGGATAGAAATATACCAAAGCGCCATTCGTAGTCAATTGAGAACTTGGGATTAAACCCTAATTATTCATAAATCACATAGACATATAGTGGTTTAGGTAATGTGGGGGTTCATGTGTATTCTATCAACTGTGGATTATATGTGATATGGGTATGGTAAATTGAGAGATGGCTATACTTTACTTTTATGTTCTCGACTAACAACCCGGTACAATTAGTTTGGCTTAACATGGAGTGTATGGATTTGAATGAGTAAATAGATGAAATTATAATCTCAGGTCTTCATTATCTATTCTCACTCTAGGAATAGTTAGGTTTATTTAATTTCATAGTTTAAATATAAAATATAATATCATTCGTTTAAATAAGACTGAAATGGTTATGGGTTAGTGCTTGGTAAACTTTATTAGTTAATTCTCCGTGGGAACGATACTTTACTTACTCTTTATTACTTGTTGACCGTGTATACTTGCACGCATATATTGATCGGTAAAACAACCAACAAGTTTTTGGCGCCGTTGCCGGGGAATTAGCTTAATAAATTTTTGCCAACATTAATTTCAATCAAATTGGTCTTAATTTAAAGATTTTTATTTTTTTTAATTATATTCTTATATTTCTCTCTTTTCAGGTACTATGGGTGACTTTTCTTATCACTGGCCTTTTGTAAATAGGACTCAACCAAGGGACACAAGCACTGAGGGACTCAATGTATTGTCTACATTGTAAGCACAAATTGCAACACTTTCGGAGAGGTTGGATATTATTTCCCAACGCACTCGAGAGATAGTAGTTACATGTGAAAACTGTGCTGGCGAGCATCCGAGTTATCAGTGCAACATCAAGGTTGGACAAGTGCAGTTTGGGGATGATTACTTCAACAACGATGTTTATCCTGATTATCAACAAGGTTGGGGGTATCACCCAGATTATGAATGGGATTATAACTATCAAGATCAATATTGCATCTCAAGTCCAACACAGCCATCGGATTTCTCATATCCACCTCTAATGCAACAAGAAGAAAATTCAGAGTTGAAGGAATTCATGTCAAAAAGCATAGCAGACCATGAAGAGATGATGATGAGTTAGGAGTTATCAAGCCAAAATCTTAATAGACAGATGGAACAACTCATTAACTCCTCAATGAATGGTCCTCAATACATGGATTTTGAAATTGAACAAGATAATTCAAGATTGGAGGATTTGTGGTTCAAATTTGTAGCATCAACTGAGGAGAAGATGATTGAGCAAGATAGGTTAATTCAAAATCTTCAGAATCATATGGATCAAATGTTCGAAGCCTTGAACAATCGCCCTCCAAACAATTGGTGCTATGACATGGACGATGAAACTGATGGAGAGCCAGAAGTGTGCATGCCACGAAATGAACTGAAATGAGTGGATATTGAGGAGACAACTGGGGATATAGAAAATGAAGAACATGAGCTGACTTGTATAATACCCCAAGTTCCATCTCAGTTATAGTTGAAAAATTCAGTAAATTTTGCACACCCATGTCCCCTTGGTAGTCACATCCAAAGCAAGAATTTCTGCGATTATGAGGCCTCTTCCAAACCATGGTGGGCTGAGGAAGAGATAATAGAAGAAGAAAATCTAGTTGTATCTGTCATGCCTCAATGCAAAAATCTATTCACAGATACAACGGAAGGAGCACTTGGCTATGTAATAGGACTGGGGACATCATGTATAGGAAATATGCTAGGTAGCTTCAATCTGAAGACTATCATTATGGGGAACCTACCAAAGAACATAGCGGTTCTAATGGATGGAGGGTTCCTAGCTTATCGAAGAGGAATTGGATAGTGGTGTCAAGAAAAGAGTCCAGCTAACGGACTATAAACCGAGCGCTAGATGGGAGGCACCCCATCCAATCTTTCTCCCTCCTTGTTTAATTCTTATTTACATTTCCATATTTAGTAGATGTTAGATATTGGTAAATCTTAATAATAGTTTTATTGTTTTTCTCCTCTCGGGTTTAATCCAATTGCTATAAGCATTCGAGGATCAAAGCAAGTCAAACAAAATGAAGCGCGCCAGAAAGATGGTGGTCGCGCTACCGCACCAACTACAAGTCAAACACCAGCGAGCGTATGCCATAGCTCATCGCGAAAAAAAAATTGCTAACTTTTTAGAATTTCTGACTCAAGCATTCGGATAGTTAGAAGACCACACTCAATTTCGAACTATAGAATATCTCAAACTTAGCCATCGCCTGATATACCATCAGATCATGAGGAGGCGAACGAAGATGACATTGCCACTTAGGGGAGTATTCTTTCACTTTTAATTACAATGAGGGCACTGTTCGTTTTAAGTTTGGGGTTATTGGGTTTAATCAGTAGTTTAGAGCATGTAGTGTAATTGCATCATATATAGTAATTTCATGTTACATATAGTTAATTGCATGTTAGTTGTTTTTAGTTTAATTTTGACATAAATTTTTTCTTTTTGTTTGATTAATATCTGTTTAGTTGCATTACATAGCATATTCCCATGTTTTAGTTAGTTGAATTCTAATTTGGCCAATGATGATAGAGAAATTTGATAGATTTTTGAATTTAGTGGATAACATGAGCTTAGTTATAATGTTATATATGATTTAATTCATGCTTGTTGTTTAGATGCTATCGGTTAGCACATAGGTGTTCATATATGCTTATTGGTTTAAGAATAACTTATTTGTTTGCTTGAGTAGAAAATGTTGTTTTTAAAGATGGAATTGTGTATAAAGTAGACATAGACTATGAAAACACAGATACTCAAACTTTGAGAACACATAGGTATGCTTGCTATTGGGACGAGATAGAGCGTAAAACGCACTTGTTTAAATGGAAATGGAAAGTGAGATGAAGCATAAAACGCACTCACTATATATATATAAAAAATCAATAAACACCATGGGAATGTGTGAAAATCGCCCTCGCGAGTAAAAATAAAGCAGAATAAACCCATTATTGAACCTTAGTTTGTATTGATGTGTTGGAGTAGTTGATGTGTAATTAGTATATGCAGTTCTTGATTTAAACTTCAATTTTCTGCCTTAAGCAATAAAGCATGTGGTATCTTCACCTTTGTCCAGCTTATCTGTGAACACATCACACACACACACAACATCTTTATAGAAGGTTAGGATTATATGATTGCATATCTTTATGCCTTTAGCTTAGTTTGATGCTTTGTTCTTGAATCTTGATATTTCTCTGAGGCATGTCTCACAAGAATTCATAACATGGCTGAAAATCTGGGGATTCATTGTCATAGTAGTGTAGCTTGCATAACATGTAGATTGCATTATATTGTGTTGCTTGGGGACTAGCAACAGTTTAAGTTTGGGGATATTTGATAAGTTGGTTTTATACCTACTTATCCGGTATCTTTTATTTGAATTAGTTGCTTATATTCATGTTTCTTAGTTACTTTTCATGCATTTTGTGTTTATTTTGTAGATCTTATGTTTGGGAGCGGTGTGAGCGACTATTGGTATAGAAAAGCAAGGAAAATGCAAAGAAAAGCAATCCGGACATCATTTGGGCTTTCATGTTTACTTCATGTTCTTGGTTTAGAACTTAGCTTACATTGTAGAGCGTCTTCGTAGCTTTCTGAACATCTTGAATCGTTCTAATCGGAGTTTGGATGCAAGAGTTATGATCTTTGTACCAACGGACGTCAAACTTTGCTATTTTGGTTAGCCATTTTCATAGCAGTCTCTTCTAGCCCAATTTCAACCTTCATCCGGCCATAATTTCTCAATCATCAAAGAATAAAAGTTGTAGAGCTTGTCGATATCTTCGATTTGATAGGTGGCAGGCCCCGTAACCTTTCCCGGATCAAAGGTTATGGCCATTTTACCAGAGGACACTACACGAGAAATGGACCGCAGGGGCGCTGAATTTGTAGTGCATTTCAGCATGTCGCACAGCGACCCTAGATGCCCAAAAACGTGATTTTTTGCTTGAGTGCGGTCGCGCCCAACTTCAGGCCAATTCCTGCGTGGGCGCGCGACTTCGGGTGTTGACCAAAGCTGACTTTTCATTAAACAGTGCAATTGAAGCGTGATTTGCAGGGGGTTCAATTAGGGCTTATATACTAGACGTATTTTCATTATGTAAGAGATATTCCACCCCTTGGGGGCTGAAACTATTGCTATTTTTTCTTTCTTCAACTTGGAATAATTAGATTAGAGTAGTGATTTCTAGAGTTGATTAGATTGAAGACTTGAAGCGATTGGAAAGCATTAGAGATTCAACCTTGGATCAAGAGAATAGATTTGCATTACCATTCTCTATTCTTACTCTCTCTTTGATTCCTAATTGTATCTTGTGATGTTTATTCAATATGTGGATGATAGCTTTAATTCAGTTATGATTTAAACACTATTCTGAGATTGTAATGGATTCTATGGATTAATTATTTCTGATATGTTTCATTGATAGCCTTGTTGATTTCTATGGGTTTGTCTATTAAGATTCATGCTTAATTGCTTAGTTGATTGGCCATCAATTATTGTGATAATCCATATGGACTTGAGAGATGAAGTATGGGTTTGGATATGATCTTAATAGCTTATGATTGTATATTCTACATTGTGTTGGGGTGTATGATTTGTGCTTAGGATAGACATATACTGAAGCGCCATTCGTAGTCAATTGAGAACTTGGGATTAAACCCTAATTATTCATAAATCACATAGACATATAGTGGTTTAGGTAATGTGGGGGTTCATGTGTATTCTATCAACTATGGATTATATGTGATATGGGTATGGTAAATTGAGAGATGGCTATACTTTACTTTCGTGTTCTCGACTAACAACCCGGTTCAATTAGTTTGGCTTAACATGGAGTGTATGGATTTGAATGAGTCAATAGATGAAATTATAATCTCAGGTCTTCATTATCTATTCTCACTCTAGGAATAGTTAGGTTTATTTAATTTCATAGTTTAAATATAAAATATAATATCATTCGTTTAAATAAGACTGAAATGGTTATGGGTTAGTGCTTGGTAAACTTTATTAGTTAATTCTTCGTGGGAACGATACTTTACTTACTCTTTATTACTTGTTGACCGTGTATACTTGCACGCATATATTGATCGATAAAACAACCAACATTGCCTCACTGGAAGTGCGCATTGATGTTCTGTAGGATAATAAAGTCAGAGGCAACAAGTCAGGCCATCCCTTGTGGTTGGCGAACATCTTTTGCATAATCTTCTTGATGTTTTTATTAGCCACTTCAACAGCACCATTCATCTTTGAACGGGAAATGACGAAGTTGAGGTGTTTGATGTGGAATTGTTTGCATAACTCCTCCATCATTTTGTTGTTGAGGTTCTTAGCGTTGTCTGACACAATCACCTCTGGTTGTCCATATCGATAAATGACATTGTTTATGATGAAACCAATGATAACTTCTTTGGTAACCTTGAGGAAGGAGGCTGCTTCTACCCACTTGGTGAAGTAGTCGATCATGGTGAATATAAATCGATGCCCATTACTGGCTTTGGGCTCGATGGGCCCGATCACATCCATTCCCAACATTGAGAAGGGCCAAGGCGAACTCATATTGTGGAGCTCCCTCGGAGGGGTGTGGATAGCATTCCCATGAATTTGGCATTGGTAACATCTCTTGACGTGATCATCACAGTAAGCCTTGAGCAAGAGCCAGTAATGCCCTATTCTTAGGATCTTTTTGACAAGTAGAGGGTTGCTCATGTGTGGGCCACATACTCCACCATGGATTTCATCCATGAGCCTCTAAACTTGGTCCTTGTCAAGACATCTGAGGAGACCAAGTCATGTATTTCTTTTGTAGAGTGCATCTCCGCTCAGGTAGAACTTCATAGACAGTCGATGGATCCGCCTTCTTTCAGTCGGGCTTGCCTCAGCGGGTGTGGATCCATCTCGTAGATACTCCTTGATGTGCTGATACCAAAGGTGTTGGATGGGAGGTAGCTCATTCGATTCTTCTCCAATATAGTTCCCATAGGTTGGAGCCTTTTGCAGGGAAAATGTGATGCTTGGCATGTTATCCTTGTCAAGTATGTTGATCAAGGAAGCCAAAGTTGCTAGCACATACGCAAATTCATTCCTATTTCGAGGAATGTGGAGGAAGGATAATTCTTCAAACTCTGAAGCCATCTGTGACGCCCCCAAAATAGATATACATCACCCATCTTGGGTCGCCAGATAAACATGGTACAAAATTCAAATACAAACTTAATTATACAACAGTCGTGTACAATACGACAAAACATAGCTAAGAGTTTAAACAAGAATATTGCCTTCTAGATAATATCCACTCTCAATGGAGTACTCATTACAATTATTATCACACTATTTCATAGAATAGTGAGGACTACTAAAACAACCATCTGGACAGTCAATCCATTCCCCGACTCGTCCCAGCTATATTCTCATTTCCTGAAGAGAATAGTGAAAGAAAGGGTGAGCTCAACTAGCCCAGTAAGAAATATTATGACTAAGATAATGCAGAATAAATTATCGTTAGCCTTCAACAGTATAACAACTGATAGAATATAATAGACAACAAGTTTTAGATCAACAACTGCAGCGAAAATAAGCAATCCATTAGAAGAGTCAAGTAGAGCATAAAATCTATTATCTTCTATAATTTAAAAAGTTTTTCATCAACTTTATCGCTGAGACTCAGCTTTATAAATAAAATCGAATCATCCTTGCACCACGACCAAGGATATTCATGTAATCATCAATAGTCATGATTATACCGAATAATCCCTGGTCATAATTGTCGATGTCGAGATTTTTAAGTGTCCCTTTTCGTTACTTGTTCTTTGGTGTTCTCATGTTAATGTGAGATTTGTTTGAAAAAACAAGTGAAAAAGGTTATATGAAAAAACAAGGGTCTATGAAACCGAGATTCATTTTGGGTCCGGGGGCTTGATTATGCGGAGGGAAGGTGTTAGGCACCCCCTGACATCCGTGTTACCACGGTGACTGCCACTTTTCAAAGAAATTGTTATATGAATGTGTGTGTGTGGATCAATGTGCAAATATTGGAAAGTAGTGTGAGGCCTCGTTCGCACCTATATACACAAGGTTTGAATTTTATAGAAAAATTCAGTTTTAACCAAGATATATCAATGAAGTTTTGTAAAAGAGGTTTTTCAAACCCTATGCTCAATAGGAATTGAGACCTTTTCATACTTCCATTTTATTATTAAATGTTCGACTTGTTTGCTTTTATTTTCGAGATGCGAAACATTCTCGAGAAAATAATATCAAGAAGATCTTAGAACTCCTCATGGGCATGATGACCATCTAAGGAAATTCGCATTTGTAAAATAATGTACAGTCGCCATGACTAAAAAATGTCCATCATGGGAACCGAATTTAGATTCAGTAAACTGAACCTGTGATCACATGATTCCTAGGCTCACATGATACTGCAATTTGTATGGAAAAAGTAAGCAATTATATATATATATATAAGTTGTAAATATATATATACAAACATGATCAACCACCACGAAGCAACTTCATGGGGGATCAAAAATGTAAATATATAAAAGCGGTAAATATATATATATATATATATATATATATATGGACATGATCAACCACCACAAAGTAAACTCCAGGCCGGATAGGAATGTAAATATATATATATGTACAAATATATATATAAAAGCAGTAAACGCACCAGATGTAAATTCAGGCTCATCGGATACGTCCGACAACAATTATATATAAGTATATATATATATATATATATATATATATATATATAAGAAATTAAACGTATTGTATATAAAATCTAGGCTCATTAGACATGTGAGTCTGACCACAGTTTATATATATATATATATATATATATATATATAAAAGCAATTAAATGCTCAGGCATCAAGTCTAGGCTCAATTGAGGCATAACTCGATAATGTTAGTCCATATATGAAATATATACATATATATATAAGTATATATACTGCATGTAAATGAAAACCACAGATCAAGTTCGCAAACACACTCACACGACTCTCAATGTGTACAACAGTGTATGCTAATATGAGAAGAAGGCTTTATAGAATATGAGAAGGCTTACAGTGGGCTGTGAAAGTAGATTTCTATGACTTTAAATGGATAAACACTCAGCTCCCGCCGGATAAAAGATAGCTATATGTGAGCTAACTAGTGTTTAGAAGTGAGGAAACACTCAAAAGATGTGTATGCAGAGTAAAATGGACAGGGCTTCCTCGCCTTTTTCCCTCCATCTTCTTCTCAAATGGTTGACCCCAAGGCTTGTATATATAGACGGATGGCTGCAGGTACACCTGTGAAAGCCGAAGTTGTACCTGCAACTGGTCGTGGTGCATCCGAGCCTCGCGGGTCCTGTCGTCTCGTAATGCATGCACTCATACACTGTAATGTCTGCTCGAACTTGTAAAATTTCAATCCGAGCATCTGAACGAGGTATATCTAACCTTCTTCGGACTGCTTGTATCAAGAGTTACGCAATGACATGGATTAGAGGTTGTACGAAGTCAAGAAGAGGGGTCTATGCCCATGGTCTTCAAGCTTCCAATTCTATCCCAAGTACTGCCACGCATAATAGTCACTTGGGATTGTTAATCCTTTACTCTTGTGGGACATTATTAGATGTATGTATGTATGAAGTGTTGAGACGATGTGCCATTATCGAAGGAACAAAATGACGTTTGACTCCTCGCCGGGGTTATCGCTGGTTTGAGTTAAAAGTAGACGTTGCTCAGGGTTACAGCTGAGATTGGACTATTTGTTCGTATGCTGTGATATCATCTTGTTGATATGGTAAGATGATGTTGTGACTCCTCATCGGGGTTATCTCTGGTTTAAGCGAAAAGCAGACGTTGCTCAGGGTTACAGCTGAGATTGGACTGCTGCTTGTTTGTATGTATCACTGTCATCTGTGGATGTTCCTGTCTGCCCGTTGTCAACTCGAGGTCTGAGGTGTGTGTGCCTCGACAGGATGTCTGTGGTTGAAACTGATTGCATATGTTTGAAATAAGAATTTTTGGGGTTATTGCCGAAACTACAATGGAATCTCTTGGGGCTATAACCAAGGATGGGGTTGCTACTCCTAGTGTTTCTCTGGGACTAGAACTGAGTGTCGCGGTGTTATCGTCAAGACAGAACTATCCTCTCCAGTGTTGTTGTCGGTCTTTTGATCTGCATATCTCGGGGTTATCTCCGAGATTGGAAATGGCATTCCCAGTGTGTGTTCTGGGTTTGAGATGATGTTCTCAGTTTGTGTTCTGGGTTGGAACTGAACTTCGGTAGTATCCGAAATGGATGTAATCTGTCTTTTAGGGTTATCTCTAAAAGACGAATCTACCCTCCTGCAATGTTAATAATAGGAGTGCAAAAAATTTTAAGTGTCTACAGATGCCCCTCTTTATCATATTCATGCAATGCAAGGCATGGATAGGATAAAGAATACTAGACACTTGAAATGCAAGCAAGATAAACATGATGTTATATGCAGCAACATGATGCAAATGCATGTAGAATGCATGAATGATTGTCAGGTAATCCTGCTGGGATGACAATCAGTGATGGCTTGGACATGCGATCCAAGTTTCCAAGGATGTTTGACGTTGGGGCTATCACAAAAGTCTTGAATCCTAGAGACTGGCTTATATTCCATAGAGGTACCTCTTGTGTGTAAGAGATCTGTGGGGATAAAGCTTTGTCTGTTTGAGGATGTGTATAACATATTCCCTCATTCTGTCGGAGTTATTGCCAACAGTTTGTTGTTATCAGGGTTGCCTGATCTTCGCTGATGTGTATATCACCGGATAAATCCCTGCTGGATGCATAATCAAGGCTGCTTGACCTTCATTGATGTGTTTGTCAATGGTAGCATTGTATTATAGCCCCCGCTGGGGAAGTTGTTTTGATTGGTTTACTTGCCATCGATGGACATGATGTCAAGGCTACTTGACCTTCATTGATGTGTGTATTAATGGTTGCATTGCGTTGTAACCCCCGCCAGGGATACGTAGATGCTTGAAAGATGCGCGTTTTGATCCCCGCCAGGGATACATAGATGTTTGATAGGTGTGAGTTGTGACCCCCATCGGGGATACGTAGATGTTTGATAACTTCGGCGTTGTAACCCCCGCCGGGGAGGTTTGATATTTCGTGGTTTTGCGTTGTAACCCCCGCCGGGGATATGTCAGGGTTGCCTTACACTCATTGACGACATCAGACCTTTGTGGGGTATTGCTGAGCATGATCTGTGAAAGCTGAGCTCATTGGTATAGTATACCCTGCATTCAGGGGAAAACCTTTGAGACGACGGGAGTTTAACTCTGACTGACGAGAAACTAAGATTTCAGGCTATTCCGCTCAATCGCGTAGCACTTTTATTCTGATTTGGCCTTTTCAAACATTGTGAGACCTCCTTTGCAACTCTAATCGAGCGAGCAGGTGTGGGACCCATGTAAAGAGTGCCGCAGTGTACCCTTAGAGTCAGCGAGGTTAGCTCTGCGGCTAACCATGCTTATGTATAGGCAATCGGGTTGCTTTATAAGTCATTTTCAAGTCTTGCAATGAAGGAAATCGAGAGATCTTCTTGATTCTTGAGAGTACAGTAACTTTCTGCATATTTTGCCACCGTACAAGCGTTCTTCACTGTCCTGGTAACACATGCATGTATTTTTTTCCAATTTCTGTCCGTTGGAAAATGACTTATCGTATGAAATGCATTTAGACACATAGTAGTGAATATGCATGTTGATATGACTTGATAAAAAATATTCAACATAGCAAATGTTAGTATTAAACCATGCTGAACATAATGATGTGAAAAAATTTGACTTTTGAAACACTCAAATTGGCACCTTTTACTTTCATTTCTTATCCTATATGAGGACAAATGAGTAAAGGTAGACAAGCAAAATAATCCTGGTAATTAGATTACACTTACGGATTTTTAACTGCAATGTATTGATGCATACAGGATGTATATGACTCTGTATAGGTGTGCTACTGAATGACTACCTAGTCATGCCTATGTGCATGTGGATAGTCCCATTTACAAAGGGGCTATGGAAAATTTTTCCCAAAATGTAGGTATTGGGTAGTCATGCATTTTTAACTCTACTGTAGATGTATGTTAAAGTAATGCATGCATACATGTAATCATAGAATGCATTTTGAAAAGACTCCTGGTAAGAAATTACCACACCCTTACGAGGTGATTTGGAGACTTCTTTGTCCGGATATCATGGATCCGGATCGGTAGAGAGTAGTTCCGCATACCACCACGGTGTGCGTGGGAGGGCTTTTGAAGAGCCTCAACAGATTACATTGTTAGACGACCTAAATCGCTTGGTGGAGGCGGTGAGACGTCCTATTCGGGTTGAAGTGCCAAATGTCAAGGACGAGGAGGAGGATGCACCGATCGAGGTTCTTGCTCCTGCTGTACGTGTTCCCCGTAGGGAATTGCCCGGTATTCAAGTGGCGAACCCAGATCTTCTGGGTGACTTGAGTAGGCATCCTTCAGTATACCTGCACGTAAATGAGGTATGAAGTTAGATCTTTAATCTTCCTTATTTCCTATTGATGAGGAGTCAAGGAGTCTGATGATGATCTGCATTTGATGTAGGTTGCCGACTTCACACAGCCTCAAGGGAACTGGTTTAGCATCCACTCTATATATCAGGACTTGCATGATGACTACAGAGCGATCATCCACGGTTGGGGATTCGGGAGGTTCTTCTCCATTCTACCTCGTCGCTGTCCTTGGGATTACCTCAGGGAATTGTCTGAGCGGTGGTTTCACCAGACTTAGTGACTCCATTTGCTGGACTGCGAGGTGATGATGATGCCGATGGATTGGTGGTTTATCATAGGTATGGAGTTTGGAGGGGATCCGGTGCCTTGCACGGCGAATATCACCCCTACTGCTGTCAGATCCTTGTTGGGAGTTCCGGTGGAGGCGCCAAGGCGGGATCATTCGTGCAGTACTTTGAGCGTGGAGATGCTATGGTGAAGGTTTGTTGAGTGAGCCTATACCGGATGATGTGAGAGTCAGGGATCGCATTCTCCGGCGATTGTTCCTGATGATCATTAGGGGCTGCTTCATAGCAGATAACTCTTCTACGGTGTCCTTCGCTTTGATCAGCGCCACTCGACACGTGGACCGTATAGGAGAGTATGATTGGGGTTCCGACACCTTTGCCTACTTCCTTAGAGGAATGCGCATGCGATCGCAGGGCTTGACCGAGGCGTGGTTAGGATTCTACCCGTTTCTGCTGGTGAGTGTTTCTCTTGTCTTTTCCCATATATAGGTTAAGAATGCTGACTGATAGCAGATGTTGCTTTTATGTTGGCAGTTTTGGGCCTATAAGAGTCTTCCATGTTTGCGTCCTATGAGCATGTTAGGTTTAGACACCTATCCATGAGGATGGAGATGGCATCATTCCATACTAGCGGAGGTCCTTGTTGCTGAGGGTTTCACTCATTGCCGCCTACAGCTGGAGTTATTGACAGTGGATGTCATCACATGGGTTCCTTACTCTGGAGAGCATTTGGGAGTTTGATTTGAGGATGGGTACCCAACTGGAGTTGAGTACATCATTTCCACTCGCAGGATTCCTCTCTTCACAGATGGAGGATAGGAGCTCTATTTAGGAGAGCTTGCTATTAGGAGCACTACAAGAGAGATTCGCATGCTGATTTTGCCTCCTGCCAAGCGTTATTGGCCTGTTTCGCAGTCACCCATCATTAATATCCCATTGTTGAGAATTGACAGTTATACTTTGTTAGTGGGCCCCTAGTCTCAGGAGATATTCCAGCATTGGTGGACCCCTCATACCATTGGAGCTCAGACCCGCGCCACATAGTTTATGGGGGATATGGTTCCAGGATCTGTGATGATGATGGATTGGCTAGCCTGTGTCAGAGATCCGACTGATGTGACATAGATTGATGATTGACGGCGGTAAATTGGGACCAGGACACATCTTTTCATTCAGCATTTGAGCAGAGATCCTTCAGAGGTAGATACTTTTGATCCTTCCAGCTCTGGCGTTGGCCCCTCAGGTGACCCATATGGCTTTGCCGGTGCAGATCCTCCATTGTATAGGCCTGACATCCCTGTAGATAGAGATCCAATGACTCAGGAGGAGTTACATCAGGTGGACAGGATCGATGATATAGACATCGACACCATTAACTTTTTCTAATGTATTTCTCGTTATCTCTTTTGATAGGCCTCTGTTAGCTGCTAGGTAGCTTCGCCCCATTCTCGCTATATCTTTTGATAGGCCTCTGTTGGATGTTGGGTAGCTTCGCCCCATTTCCCTATATTTTAGCTGTATAGAGATGTATTAGATGATTATATACTTAGGAATGTATGTACAGTTTTCCATTCCCTATATCATATTGTCATCTATTGTATCATGCATGTTATTTTTATGCATATATATATATATATATATATATATATATATATATATATATATATATATATATGTCCGTAGATATTCTAAGCATTGACCTGGATGGTCTTATATTACGACCCGTCTGATGATGTCTTCTTGACGATTAGCCGTATTGATCATACCCCACCATTTTGGTGGTATCCGTATAGCGGTCATGGTATGATAGTATATCACCATCAGACATGCCGATCGTAGATGATTTGCTGCAACATACTATGACCTTGTTGATGTTTCAGGTTCCCACAAGATTTGTAGAGGGTATGCTAGAGCACTGGGTATCGGAGAGGTTGGTTTTCCGATTTGGGACCCAAGAGTTGACTCTTACTTTGGAAGAGTATGCACGGTTGACGATGTTGCCGCTGGACAGACCTTGCGTGCATATGGCTATCGGAGACATGAGCAGACAGTTCATGACCCTCACCGGATTGAGGCGTGAGTATGGGGACGAGATTACATCCTACCACGTGATATCCGGCGTTTTTTTTTGTGATTTGGCTCCGAGGATAGTTATACATGGCATTCCGTGGATTTCACCACACCAGAGGATCACTAGCATTCAGCCAGAGTGGATGTGATGCAATTGTGCGTATTATCATACGTCTTCATGCCACGATATATGGATGAGCTGGATATCGGTGTCATTATGGCAGTGAGAGCTCTCAGGGAGGGTCATACCATTATACCGATGATCATTGCAGAGATTTTGAGGTCAGCTATATACTGCTGCACTTATCCGGCAGGAGTGTTTACAGGTATCTCGGTCATGATGTATGTGTGGTTTATGTCACACTTGAGACCAATTGGCACACTCAAACGACAGGGATTTTGCTTCACCCATGATATAGCCATGTCATACTCCTTTTAGCCTGCAGAGTATACAGATGCTGCATCGTGGTCAGCTTTTCTGGCAGGGATTAGGGATTCGTTTGCTATATTGCCGTGTTTAGGGCTTAGCTCACCCTACAGCTTCATTACTCATGCTCCGGGCATGGATTATCTCCCTCTGGCTAAATTGAGGGGCATAATTACTTACCATCCACTGGCCGTGATGTGTCAGTTTGACCAGTTTCAAGATTTTCACCCTTATGAGGGGGCAGTGAGTCAGCACTTCGCTTCACACCATTTATATCGGAGGATGATCCGGGTTGTATACTGTTGGGATCGCGAGAGCTATTGAGTTTTCCGTCATCATCCGGGTTGTTACGCAAAGTATTCCGCATGGATGGAGACAGAGAGGCGCATTGGGCTGTATGATAGTATCCACAAAGGAGGGACTGATTCCGATGATGAGGAGCCTATAGAGGAGGCTAACATTCCCATCGATGACTTGGCTGCTAGGCTGCCAGCATTTGTGATGGATTCTCCCACCCCGAGTGCCACTGTTACTCAGTATTCTGATGACCTATGATAGAGATCAGGCTAAGGCCGCGATGTTGACAGCTCTTGATGGGAGACACGCTGCTCAGTTAGAGAGAGATGAGGCTAGATCAGCCAGGGATGCATTGATTATGGAGCGGGATGCTGCCTTATCTGCTAGGGATGTGGCCACTGCAGACAGTACTTCAGTGAGATCCCAGATGACTATCAGTCTTACCGACATGAGTGCTTACATTGATGCGCATTATGCCACCATGTAGTTAGCCTCTGATCTGCTAGCTCGTGTAGATACCATTGGCAGGAGCTTGCAGCGTTACCTCCATCTTCAGAGAGGGATGCCATCTTAGATCTGATAATCTGCATATATACAGATCTGTAGATAGCTTTGTATTTTCCTGCACAGACTAGCTTAGCCATTTTGTCATGTATAGCACATATGTATATATCAAACAGTATTATGAATGGCAGAGAAATATATTTTGATTCACTTCTCTTTTAGTTATGCCTTGATACTTTCTTGATATTTGCCTGTTTCTTCAGGGCCTTGTGATCTTGATGCATTCTGAACTTATCCTTGATAGGTGGACATTGAGACGTCGCAAGATCTCTCATAACGGATCATTGATCTGTATGTATCCCTACCATTTTTGGTGTCTTGGGACTGGTATCTGTATGGAAAAGTGGAGAGGAGGATGGTTTTTTCTCTTTGAGATTGACCGTACCACAGATGGTCGCCAGTACTTTTATTTATGAGAAGCCTAGTTAATTCCATCTCTTATGGGTTGGTATTGCTCTTTGAGGCACGATCGCAGCTTAGATGGTCACCAAATCTTCTATTTGTGAGAAGAGGTTGGGTAATTCCATCCCTTTGATCTGAAACCGATGAAATGCGGTGAATTTGAAAGTTGATCTTAGTACCGTGTGACAAGTATTTTTGTTCTGGTAGGGGTTAGACTGAACCATAAATGGCTGCCTACGTACTCCTATTAAAGAGGAGATCAAATCTACGTAGTTTGAACCTGGTATAAGAGGTTCAACGCTAAATGTGAAAGGCAGAAGCTTTATTGGTGAAGAAGGGTGTAGAAGTATTTTTGTTGTTTTTGTTTTTGTAGAGGAAGGGCAGAAATGTTTTTGTTGTTTTTTTTATTGCTACCGGGCCATATAGAATATGGTTGCCTACGTACCCCCGGGTATTAGGGAGATCAGGTCGACGTAGTTCGCCCCTTAGGACGAATCGCAGCCAAAGAGAAGTGTGAATCCCATGTGCAGGCTATACTGCGGGGAGAAGAAAGTTTGATCCCATAATGGGGATAAACTGTAGGTGTGGAAAAAGTTTGATCCTGTCTTCAGGACAAACTGCAAGCGTAGAAAAGTTTAATCCCGTCTTCAGGATAAACTACAAGTGTGAAAGGTTCAATCTCATCTTCAGGATAACCAAAATTGTATGCAAGATTTGAAATGATGTGAAACCAGGCTACTGGTTTGAAGTGTATGTTTCCCTGAGGGGCAGAAGAGTATGTAAAAAGGAGAGGGTTCAAAACCGGAATGACTGGTGATTTGATAATCAAAACCAGGATGTTTGTTTGATGGTAACCAGACATAAATCGCTTCACACGGTGGCCGAGGCGATAAGTCGTGGAAATTCATCGCCATCTATTTCCTGCAATCTGAGAGCACCTCCTGTCAATACCTCATTGACAATAAATGGGCCTTCCCAGTTAGGAGAAAATTTTCCCTTAGATTGATCTTGGTTGTCAATGATCTTCTTTAAAACCAAGTCATGTTGTTTGAACTGCCGTAGTCGGACTTTTCTGTTGTAGGATCGTGCGATCCTTTGCTGATATAACTGACCATAGAAGATAGCCGTGGTTCGCCTTTCGTCTATTAGAGACAATTGGTGATACCTGTCTTATACCCATTGATCTTCATCTAACTTAGCATCCATCAACACTCTGAGGGATTCCATTCCCACCTCTATGGGGAGCACTGCTTCCATCCCATAGGCTAATGAGTAGGGGGTTGCCCCAGTGGAAGTACGCATGGAAGTTCTGTAGGCTAATAAAGTTAGAGGCAAGAGGTTAGGCCATCCATTGCGATTGGTGGACATTTTCTGCATGATCTTTTTGATGTTTTTATTAGCCGCTTCAACAGCACCATTCATCTTTGGACAGTAGATGACGGAGTTAAGGTGTTTGATGTGGAATTCTCTGCATAACTCCTCCATCATTTTGTTGTTCAGGTTCTTAGCATTGTCTGACACAATGACCTCTGGTTGTCCATATAGATAGACGGCATTATTTCTGATGAAAATAATGATGACTTCTTTAGTAACCCTGGGAAGGATGCTGCTTCTACCCATTTGGTGAAGTAGTCAATCATGGGGAATATGAATCGATATCCATTACTAGTTTTGGGCTCGATGGGCCCGATCACGTCCATTCCCCACATTGAGAAGGGCCATGGCGAACTCATATTGTGGAGTTCCCTTGGAGGGGCGTGGATAGCATTCCCATGAATCTGGCATTGATAACACCTCTTGACATGATCATCACAGTCAGCTTTGAGTGTAAGCCAATAATGCCTTGTTTTAAGGATCTTCTTGATAAGTAGGGGTCCGCTCATGTGAGGGCCACAAACTCCACCATGGATCTCATCCATAAGTCTCTGAGCTTGGTCTTTGTCCAGACATATAAGGAGACCTAATCATGCGTCTCTTTTATAGAGTGCATCTCCGCTTAGGTAGAATTTTATAGCAAGTCGATGGATCCGCCTCTTCTCAGTTAGGCTCGCCTTAGCGGGTGTAGATCCGTCTTGTAGATACTCCTTGATGTGTTGATACTAAGGATTGTGGATGGGAGGTAGTTCATCCGATACTTCTCCAATATAGTTCCCATAGACTGGGGCTTTTTTCATTGCAATTGTAATGCTTGGCGTGTTTTCCTTGTCAAGTATGTGAACCAAGGAGGCCAACGTTGCTAATGCATCTGCAAAATCATTCCTATTACGAGGAATGTGTAGAAAGGAGATTTCTTCGAACTCCAAAGCCATCTGTAGAACTTGCCGATGGTAAGGCAACAAATGTAATTCTTTGGTTTGATAGATTCCCGTGGATTGTCTGATTACCAATTTGGAATCCCCAAAGACAGTTAATCGCCTGATTCCCATTGAACGGGCAAGTTCTAGCCCCATGATACAGCCTTCATACTCAGCTGTGTTGTTGGTGCTTACAAACTACAATTTAACGGCGACGGGATACTGCTCCCCCTTACCGGATACTAGGACTGCTCCATCAAAATACATTTTGTTGCTGAACTTTTCACGTACGTCATGTATCGTACTGATGTTGTTGCTGAACTTTCATTACCCCTTCATCAGTGAAGTATGTTTCCAAGGGTTTGTAGTCCCCTGCAGGTGCGGCGGCCAGTTGATCCGCAATTCCTTGACCTTTGACAGACTTCTGTGTCACGTAGACGATGTCAAATTACTATTGGATCAACTGTCATCTGGACAGTCGACAATTCAGTATGGGCTTACTGAACACATACTTGAGAGGATCCACGCGGGATATGAGATGGGTTGTGTGACCATGGAGGTAATGTTGTAACCTCATGGAAGCCCATGCTAAAGCACAACAAGTCTTCTCAATCAGAGTGTACTTGTGTTCCTTTGTCCTGAATCTTTTCTCGAGGTAATAGATAGCTCGTTCTTGGCCTCTATCGCCTTTTTTTGCCCCAAAGACATCTGACCCATGGCATTCTCATTTATGTCATGGTACATGAACAGGGAACATTATCCTCGGTGGTACCAAAAAATAGGGCGTTAACCAACTACTACTCTTTGATTGTGAGGAAGGCTTTTTGACACTCATCATTCCATTTCATGGAGGAGTTCTTCTTTAACAACTTGAAGATAGGCTCAAAGGTTGCTGTGAGTTGAGAAATGAACCTGCTAATGAAGTTCATTCTTCCCAAAAATCCTCGTATTTCCTTTTTTATATGAGGAATGGGAATTTCCTTAATAGCCTGGATTTTGGTAGGATCTAGTTCAATCCCTTTGTGGCTGACTAGGAAACCTAGCAACTTGCCTGACTTAACACCAAAGGTGCACTTGGCTGGATTCAAATTCAATTTATACTTACGCAACCTGTTGAAAACCTTTCTGAGATGGTCTAAGTGGTTCTCCTCCCTTCGGGATTTGACAATAATGTCATCCACATAGATATCTATCTCCTTGTGCATTAAATCGTGGAAAAGAGACATCATAGCTCGCTGATAGGTTGCCCCGGCATTGATGAGGCTAAATAACAATCGTCTATAGCAAAAAGTTCCCCAAGGCATGATGAAAGCAGTTTTCTCATGGTCCTCCTCAGTGACCATAATTTGATGGTACCCCGCAAAGCAATCAGCAAAGGAGTACATGTCGTATTGAGCAGTGTTGTCAATAAGAATGTGGATAAAAGGCACGGGAAAGCTATCTTTAAGGCAAGCTTTGTTCAAATCCTGTTAATCCACGTAGACTCGCACCTTTCCCCCTGGTTTAGGCACGGGAACAATGTTGGATATCCACTCCGGATATGTAGACACCATGATAATGCTAGCTTGAAATTGTTTCACAATTTCTTCTTTAACTTTTAAACTCCAGTCAGGTTTCAATCGCCTGAGTTTTTGCCTAACTGGCTTGAATCCTTCTTTGATGGGAAGGCGATGAAGAACATTGTCAGTGGACAAACTCACCATGTCTTCATGAGACCATGCAAACACATCCTAGAATTGGGTTAATAGTGCAACCATGTCATTCCGCTGATTTATGGTAAGGTCTGAACCAATTTGGATTAGCTTAGGGTTTCCTAAGGTTCCAAGATTGAAAGAATTGGTTTAATCAAGATTGGGTTTAGGTTTGTCTGTGACCCATTCCTTAATCTCTTGAGGTGTCTCAATGTCCTATTGTATATCCATCAAGTCTGAGTCCAACTTTGCATCAAAGTTACAGCCCTTGTGGAGAGAAGGCACCTCATCAACAAGTACAGGCACATCTAAATTCAGAGTCCTGAAACAGAATATGATTTCACTTAATATATGCAACTGTTTGATCATATAAAAGTGTTAGCATGTACTTGATAAAATAACAGCTAGTACTGTAAAGAAAAGTAAGCAACTAAAGTTATCTACAGGACAAAGGGATTTTTACGCCATTTTACCCTCGTCGACCAATGCATGGAGTCTTTGCTCCAATTGTCGAGGCAAAGTCCTGATGGACTGCAGTGATGGAAGGATCGTCATTGTCCTCCTTCTCCTGAATGATAACCATGACATCTGGGAAATCATCGTCTGAGGTGTATCTGTTTGTATGTTCATCATGAATAATGACACGTATACCTGCCATCATCAAGGCAATGTCATGTTTACGTTTTTCCTTCCTTTTTTTCCACTTCGGGATCAGGAATCAGCGCCTCTTTTGCTTTGATTGGCACTGGCTTAGGAAACAACATGGCTGCAACATGGGCTGGCACCTTTACTGGAGATTGTATCAACTCAAGAGGCAAAGGTATAGAAAATTGCCATGAGGCGGAAGCTTGAGGAATCGACTTGTGTTTATGAGGATTCCTGCGACTAGAATTGGCAAAATAGCCTAGTCCAACTGTTCCAATTTGACTGGACACTTGAATAGGGTGCTTAATACCCTTCTTATCTTTACCAAGCCCTTGTCCAGGTTGATGACCCAATGACATCATTTCTCGAGTGGCCGACATAACCTCGGCAGAAATCTTGGGTACGGGAAGTGGCATTCCAATAGAATGGTACTGCGTGGTACTCACTTCCAGAGTATGAAAACTGGTCGGCTCAACTTCAGAGTTGAAACTGATGATTGGTAGATCTCCTTGTTCAGGATACTCTGTCTCAGTATTGACAGTGAATAGACTGTTGTTGACAATGTATTTGAGTTATTGATGTAGTGTGGAGGGAACGACTCCAGCCATGTGTATCCATGGTCTCCCTAATAGCAGGTTGTATCCTGAATCTATCTTGAGGACGTGGAAGGAAACATTAAATGTATTTGGACCAATCTCAATTGGAAATTCAATCTTTCCGACGGCATTTCATTGGGATCCATCAAAAGCTCTGATAATCGTATGGCTGCTTTGGATCCGCTTGAGATTGACATTCATCTTCACCAATGTGGCATAAGGATAGATATTTAGAGATGAGCCTCGATCTATCAAAACTCCAGCTAGCATGTACCCGGAAGACAAAACTGCAATGTGCAATGGCTTGCGATGACCGGTTCCTTCAGGTGGTATATCGTCATCAGTGAAGGATATCACATTGTTGTTGAAAATGTGATCAACAAAATGTTGAAACTTTTCCACATCCACTGATTTTGGCAAGTAGGCTTCTTCCAAAACCTTCAATAAGATCTTCTGATGATCTTCAGAAGAGAAAACCAAGTTCAGTATAGATATTTGGTGTGGAGCTTCTTGTAAGCTTAAAACCACATTGGCTTCATTATGGCCCATAGTGCGGAAGAATTTTTCAATCCTCTCCATGGGAATCTTCCCCTTTGCTTCGCAAACAGGTTTCATAACCGGTTGAGGAAGATACAGTGGATTTTCCTTCGACACTGTAGCAGTAGTATGAGACGTGGATCTTTCAGCTTTTCTATAATTCCATGGAACTTTGTGTAAGCTGACAACAGGATGTTGTAGTCTGAAAGGTAAAGAAATTGGCTCTGGTGCAACAACTTTCAAAGGATTGTCAGCTCCTTTGAGTTTAATTAGTTGTATGGGAAATACTTTGACGGTCTCATCATCCACTTTGGATATAACTCTATTAATCCCTTCCATTTGGTAGGACATGCATTCCCACTCTTGAGTTACATAGTGTAATCATCTGCTAGTTGCAGGACACCGCTATCAATAAAATTCTGAATGAGATGGCGGAGTGCCCAACATTCTTCTGTGCTGTGACCGCAAGAGTGTGAATGATATTGACACACTTCATCAAAATTGAACCATCCCTAGCGGGGATTGATTGGAGGCAAAAAGAAGGTAATTCTTCCTTCGTTGATCAACATTTGCAGTATCTCCTCCATAGATTGGCCCAAATATGTAAATTCTCTCTGATTGGAAAAATCCCGATAGGCTTTAGTATTTGCTCTCTTTGCAACCTTATCCTCCATAGCTGCGCTTTTTGAAGGTGGTGATGGAGCATTCATAACAATTGGAAGGAGATAGGCATGCTCCTGCCTGATTAATTGACGTGTGATTTGATGCTGGTGGGTCACCAGTTCTGCCATTTGCTCAATTTGTTTGCAAAGATCTATCATCTTTTATTCCATAGGAAACTGGAACTTTGCATAATCCCATTTGTCAATACCATCTTTGATGATCGGGGATGATTCATTGTTAAAATCGGAACTCTATCCAGTGCTCCAAGTGATCATGTTGACATCTTCTTCTTTGTGTTAAGGAAGGGGATTGTCTTGCACATGAGGTTGATCTGGTTTGGTGACCACGATCTCACCGTTGTCTATTAAATCTTGGATCGTGTGTTTCAAGGCCCAACAATCTTGAGTATCATGTCCAGGTGCTCCGGCATGATAAGCACACTTCCGAGTAGCATTAAAACCCCTCTCATTAGGGTTGGCTGGTGGAAGAAGATGTTTAATTTTATTCTGAGTAGTCAAAAGAGCAAGAATATTCTCGAGCGAGTCCCCTAAGGGTGTGAACGTCCGACGTCGCTTTACTTCTCCACTTTTAGGAAATGGAGGGTTTGAAGACTGTGCTTGAAAAGGATAGTAGTTTCTCCTCTATATAGGCATGCTTTGATTGCCTTTTTGACCTTGTAGTATCAAGGAAACATCCTCCTCTTTCTTTTTATGGACCCTCCGGGTGTTATTTCCATAAGATCCGGATTTGGATGTGCTCGATGTGACTTTAAGAAGCGGCTAGGTCTTGAATTTTTCAGACCTCAATCCCATCTCTCACCATCTCTCTCCGTGCTTGATCATTTCGTAGAGAATGGTTTGCCAATACCACTAAGACTCTCTCATAGAAAGGAGCTTCACAGATATCTATGAATGTCATGACCATTTCGATTCCGTCATGGAAGGAATAACTTGAGCGACAAAGGCGCCTCCACCTTTGAGCATACTCTACGAAAGACTCATTAGGACATTTCTTGACCTTGGTAATTTGGTGCTGGGTCGAGAGCCATCTAAGATTGAAAAGCGTATTGAGTGAGGAAGGCGTGAGCGACTCTTCCAAACTATGAATCTTTGAGTTGTCTAATCTGGTATACCATGAATGGGCTTCTCCGGTCGGACTTTTTAAAAGCAAATTGCATTACGAGCTATTCATTTTTCGCATAAGATCCAAGTTCTCCAATGAATACCTTTAAATGGGTATAAGGATCCCCTAATCCGTCATACTTTTCAAAATCAGGGGTTTTGAATTTCTCTGGATAATGAACACCAGGAAAGATGCAAAGGTCAGCATATGAAACACTTCCATGCGTTCCAATCCCTTTGAGAACACGGATAGTTTCCTCTATTTGGAGGACCTTCTTCCTGATATCATCAGTGTTTGGATCTCCTTTGAGATGGGCGCTTTCAAGGTCTTTGTTGGTCGTATCCAACTGAGATTCTAGAATTGTTTTTTCCAAACCTTGAGCTCCTTCTTGTGTAGAGGATTCTATATATGGAGGCATCTTTGTACTCTGAGTGGACTGATACAATTCTTTAAGCAAGACAACCAAATTCATGATTTGCTGACTTAATCTGTCAAATTCTTCACGAGAAACAGGATTAGACTGGTCAGACGAAGACATGGTTGGCTGTAGGCTCGTGGCCTTTTTGGATTTTGAGCGGGTAACAAGCCCAATGATTTTCCTACAAAAGACTTATATAGTTTAATCTTAGGGATAATGTAAATGTTATCATAACGTGTCCGTTTTAGGAATATTATCCTGCAAAACCAGGTGTTAATTGATAACATGCATGCACAGATAATCTTCATATTTTCCATTACATAAAGATGAACATGGAATAAAATTACAAGTAAATGCTTTTACAAGTAATTGAAATGGAAAGCATGAAGAGACTTTCCTCCGCGTTTGGTTTATCAGAGTTTGACCTATCTTAGGGTTACTCTCGTGGCTTTTTAGCATGAAGGTTCCCAGATCATCGGAATCTACTTGACGGGAAGTTAATTCGGTCTTTCAACTGGAGCGAATCTGGGTGGTGCCTTTCCTGAGCCCCGTTGGAATTATTCTTCCTACGAGTCCAGTAATCAAACACCGAAAGGATAGCCTCCTGGTGGAGGAACCACACAACATACATTCACATACAACGTGTCTCACTGTTTATGAAAATGATGACATGTTTGAAGCACTAATATCACAGATAGATATAGTATAGTGCAGTAAGTAAAATGCATTCGTACACATTCATCATAAATGTAAATGCAACATTCACACACAAGCATATAACAGTTTTCAAAAGCTTGTAATAGCGGCTTAAGCCCTCTTACTGGAGTCCCCAACAGAGTTGCCACCTGTTGACGTCAGGATTTTTAGTGTTCCTTTTCATTACTTGTTCTTTGGTGTTCTTATGTTAATGTGAGATTTGTTTGAATAAACAAGTGAAAAAGGTCCGACATGTATAATGTCGATGATTTGACTTTAAGAGTTGCCAGTTGGTGTATTTAACTGGTTGTACAAACACAACCAAAAAGGTTTGTACATTGACCCAGTGATATGACACTGCTAAACGGGTCTGTGAAACTGAGATTCATTTGAGTTCAGGGGCTTGATTATGCGGAGGGAAGGTGTTAGGCACCCCCCGACATCCGTGTTGCCACGGTGACCGCCACTTTTCAAGAAACTGTTATATGAATATGTGTGTGTTGACTTATGTCACACTCCATGTTTTGATGATGACTCGATTATTTCTCTAATCAGTGCTATATTATTTCAAGGAAAGATATGAAACTTCAGAAAACGTCAAGGAAGAAATTACAAAGCCAAGACATCCTTGGAGAAAGAAAAGCATATCCGCAAACTTTGAGTCCTAGGATTATATGTAAGATCTTAGCAGTTATTGCTTTCCAAAATAAGGCTCTAGGACATGCACTGCATACATGCCCATAATTGTTGACACATGATAAATCACCTAGCACTAAAACATACATGACCGTTATTTGCTCCCGCTCATTAAAAATACAAAAATGGTTGGAAGAACTAGAAGGGTGAGTAATTACCTTAAGTCATGTGAACACATACATCATTCACGCCCCATAATTCTAGTGATTCACTTGGGCGAAATTAATATATGGTTAGATTTGGACACCGGCCAGCGGGTATAAGAGGTAAGTTTAAATCAATAGATACGTCTCTTAAATCACGCTGCACAGATCATGCTCATAAATTAGACATCTCAATTTTAGGAAATTAATTAAGGTTACTGGTCATGTGCGTGAATCAACAAATGCTGCAGAGATCATGGGTCATGATCTAGGGAATATAATTGGTTGATCTTAACGGTCCAATAACACATTGAGAAATATGGCACTTACTATATATATTCATGACAACTTAAAGTGATTGACATCCAGGATTGATTGGGTGAGCCTTGATGACATGATATCACGACTTATGGAAAACATACATTACGCGATATATATCAATCAATTCAGACTGCAAGATTGTTGCAAATTAATTGTCTTAAAAATATATCGCAGTATCAAAATTGTGCAACAGATATATTCTTAGGATGTCTATATAAACAGAAACTATTAAGTGTTAACAGATACGAACAAAAAACATACACCTAGAAATATAGCATACAAGCCACGAAATTGTTTTCATTGAGACAGATATCAACTGTATTGAGAATAAGGTTGCTGCTTCGAAAACACTCTGGTAATATTTATCATGCATATCATTTCATACTAGAGCCTTAAGTTGGTGAGTAATTTATTGCTTGATCATTAGACCTCTAGTGTGTATTTTTCATTTCTTGTCTCAGTCAAAATTACATAGAAGTCTTTGTCTCGAAGTGATAACTTTTTACAGTCAAGTTTAAGGAAAGCATAGGTGCTTGGGAGTGCATAAGTGCACAGGGAACACAGGTGTTCGAATTATTGAAACTTATATTGTAATTGGAAGAATTTAATAAAAGTGAGTCTCCAATACTAGTTGGTATTGGACGTGGACTAGGCTACTATTCTAGAGGGTAGTAGTTGAACCACGTAAAAAATTTCGGTGTTAGTGTGATTGTCTTCTGTGACTCTATATCATTTTTTATCCAACTGCCTGCATAAGTAAAAATAGTTAACCCAATAATATCCTGACTTGGTAATCCAGCTTGCTGCATTTAAAAAGAAAAATTGGACATAATTTGTGCCTACACTTATTCAACCCCCCCCCCCCTTTCTAAGTGTACCTAGTTAAATTTCAGTGTGTGTGTGTGTGTGTGGATCAATGTGCAATTATTTGGAAGTAGTGCTATGCCTCGTTCGCACCTATATACAATGTGACGCCCCCAAATTCGAGTATCTTCTAACCCGACATATGGTGCTCCACTGCACTAACATCCATACAATTATTCCATTGAAATACAACAAAATGAATGTAATTACTATCTTCTTATTACAATCAAAGTATAATCCTTCCCAAGTTCATAAATCGATTACATCGTTTGTTGTTCATAATGTAATAATACATACAAACATATTAATCTATTACACGATGGTTAAGTATCCATCTTAGCCTTGCCCTTATCTCTCTTAGCTTTCACAGTACACGTTCATCCTTAACTGCAGTTATATAATTCACGCAAGAAGTGAGCATGACAGCTCAGCAAGTTTTAACAAAGGATAACAGTACTACCACATTCGTGAATTATATAACAATTCCAACATAACTGAACAATAGTTATGAAGTATTATGAATCAATAATACTTTAACAGTTCATACATCAATTCCCAAAGTATAGAATAGATTAGGAATTCTGAATCGGTCGATAGACCATGAACAGTAACTTTCAGTTTTCATACATGAAAAGGAGTCCACAGCACTAAGGTCGTTCATCTGATAACTTACGAGCACTTCTAGGTGATCAGCCTATAGTACTCTATGTTGATCAACACTCATTCATTAAACGTATTTACGTTTAATATTTTTGGCAAACTCGTGTGCCCATCGAAATATCGATGAAAAATACTTTTGTTTGTTCATAGACAAACCTTACCTTCACGTCCGTACCAATTACTTAGCATAGGATAGCGTTAACATTTCTATATAGAAAGATATGAATCATAATCAATCTATATATTATGAATAGTCTAACCGAGTTAAAATCTGGCATCGACCCTTTCTTCAAAACAATTCTTGCAATTCAGTTCAACGAATCACGTAAAACTTGGCTAACATGAAAGTTAGACAAGCGTTAAGAAAACTTGCCTTTCAGCGTCTTCAAATAAGTTACTCGACTGACCACAGTCTTTACAAAATCTACATAATATATTCACATAGCACACTGTAATTAGCTATCAAACAACTATTCACATTGTTCCTACAAGCTTCTTTCTCTTCTATGTCTTTGTTAACTTAATGTCTTTATTAAAGTCAACACGACTCATTACCCTTCGTCCCGGTTTATTACTCAATTGACGTTATTAACTGGACTCGAACTTCATTGATAAAGTATCAACTTTGTTCATAGTTGTTTCATTTGCTAGCATGCATTCCATTCCAAAGTTTCAATACCATATACTCTAATATAGGTAGTGTAGGAATAGCTTTAATACACTTATGAAGTGTACAAACATTACCCCTTTAGGTTCCTGAACAAATGAAGTCCAAAACCTAAGTCACTATCAAAAGCCTAACACTTTTCATGCTGGCACGACTATCCTAATATAAAAGCTGCCAATTACGGCCGATTAGCGTTGTTGGGCTTTGATCTTGGTCATGCAGGTCTTTAATAATGGCATTGCGGTAGCCATTTAAGAAGACTCAACTTTTTTTGTGTCGGTCAGGCAATGCAATTGTGGCTTTTTACACTACGTCTGGCAATACGGTGCACGTTGCGGATTCTCGATCGATTCTCAAAAGTTTTGAAAATCTTTGTAAAATTCCCGGGGCCATAACTTCTTCGTTTAAGCTTCGATTTGGTCCGTTTAAAATCCTACACGTCACAAATAATGTAATCTACGCGCTCATATAAGAATTCAACACTTTGAATCCGTTAACTCAAAATTGACTATTGAGTTCATTTTCTAGACGTTCGTAAACGTTAAAGAGCGTTCAATGCTCGTTTTCTTCATTTTAAGTCAGAATCCAATGATTCTTGAACCTACAACTCTTAATCACCCTATCTCACGTGTTGACATTGAAAACCAACATTTTCAAGTCTCACGGCAACTTTTGACCCCCAATCCAAAATTCAACATTTTTGACGTTTAACGTCTAATTCCGTGAAATTCGCCATAACTTCGTTACTAGGGTTCTCTAAGCCAAATCACATGGAATACTCCATGGATTTTATATCTACATCCTAACCAAGCAACATGCATATATTAATGTATTGATGGAGCTCAATCGTTTATCAACAATCGATCTCAACTATCAATATTTTCATGGTTCAAAACTATATTAAACCTTATGATTCTTATAATCTCATAACTTATAGAGATTGAATCTATGATAAGTTAACTTTAATCTCTCATACAAGACATATACCACCCATTCTATTATTCTCTAAGATAAAAGAAAATCTAAAAGAGATGGAAATGAGAAACAAGAAGTATTACCTCAAGAACTCTTAAGCAATCTCTTGGAAGAATAAAAGTTAAAGCTTCCAAAGTGTATAATTTATGAGTCTAGCTCTCTTTCTCTCTCAAATAATTTAGGTTGGAATTTGTAAAACTCCTCAAATTAATCAATCTAGCCTCTTATTTATAGAAAACTAGAATGGAGGGCATAATTGACAATGAACCATCACCTCCTTACTATTCATGTGTGGTCACCAAGTAAAATACTTGGTGAGGTGACCAAGCCTTATGCTTGGCTTCCACACCAAGTAGCCGGCCCACCACTTGCAAAGTGACATCCCATGGGTTGCCCCATGGGTTTTATCCATTCGGTGACCCACCGAATCGATCCACGGTTCGGTTTTAATGAATTGGGCTTAACTAAATAAACATTGGGCCTAGACTTGGCTCAACCCACTAATCTCATTAGGCTTGGTCATTTAATTAATTGGATTAATAAAAATCAAACTCAAATGACTTAGTCATTAAGACTTAATCTTAATCCTATAATACGAATCGTATTCTACACAAACAATTCACGTATTCTTTCCGTATACTACACGTACAATAATCATATTGCAGTTCGTATTTACTCAACGTATTATACATAGATATTAAATAATATCATAAATGTATAACACACGCATTTCCCCTAACGACATTCCTTCTACGCATATTATTTCCTTCTCGGAAATCAATATACTCAACCCTTAGGTTTTAAGTCCGCAGGTGAAAACTGCGTTTGCCATAAATGAAATATTATCAGATATTCCATCTAATCTCAATATTTATCATCACGCGTTTCTCGGAATTTCAAAATAATTCCCCGAACAGAAATGGATGAATAGTGTTTTTACGGAAATTTCTCGAAAAATATTTATTTTTGTCTTGGAAATTCCAAACAAATAATTCTAGCACAAAGCCAGAATACTAACCACGTTAGCACATTCTAGGACATAGAACGACCTTCACATAGCTTACTCACATAATAATCAATCAAATTCATTTAATTCACATAATCAAATAAAAAAATTAATTGTCATAGAAATCCAATTTTCTCGGGCGTTACATTCTCTCCCCCTTATAAGGATTCTGTCACCAGAATCTTAGCTTATAATTACATAAACAAATGAGGAAAGTCTTCCTTCATTTTACTTTCGAGCTCCCACGTTACTTCTTCAGCATTGTGCTTTCTCCATAACACCTTCACTGATGGTATTACCTTATTTCTTAAAATGTGTTCCTTCCTATCAATAATTCGAACTAGAAGTTCCTCATAGGACAAGTCTTTCTCTATTTGAATAGATTCATACTCTATTACGTGTTTATAGTCCGGCTTATAAGGACGCAACACAGACACATGAAACATATTATGAATGTGTTCCATCTTTGGAGGTAAAGCTACTTCATAAGATACCTCTCCTACCCTTCTTAAAATCTCAAAAGGTCCTACAAACCTTGGACTTAACTTCCCTTTCTTCCCAAAACGTATCTTTCCCTTCCAAGGTGATATTTTCAGAAAAACAAAAGATCATACATCGAATTCTCTATTCTCTTTGTGAGGATCTACATACTTCCTCTGCCGGTCTTGAGCCGCAACCATCGAGTACATATTAACTTCACCATGTCTGCCGTCTGCTGTACCATCTCAGGTCCCAACATCCGACGTTCACCCACCTCATCCCAACACAATGGAGTTCGGTACTTCCTTCCATACAACGCTTCATAAGGCGGCGTGCCTATACTAGCATGAAAACTATTGTTGTACGAAAATTCCACTAACGGTAGATATTCGTCCCAACTCCCTTTGAAATCCATAACGCAAGATCTTAACATATCTTCAAGCGTTTGAATTATCCGCTCACTCTGACCATCCATGTGAGGATGATACGCCGTACTCAATCTTAACTGTGTTCCCATTTGCTCTTGCAAACTCCTCCAAAAGTTCGATGTGAATTGTGGATCACGATCTGACACAATCGAAACAGGTACTCCATGTCTGAAAATAATTTCCTTGACATACATCTTAGCTAACTGATCTAGGTTATACCTAACTCCTATTGGTAGAAAATGAGCCGATTTCGTCAATCGATCCACTATTACCCAAATAGCATCATATCCTTTTCTTGTTGTTGGAAGTCCCACCACAAAGTCCATCGTGATATGCTCCCACTTCCACTCTGGAATTTCTAACGGTTGTAACAACCCGCTCGGTCGTTGGTGTTCAGCCTTAACTTTTTGACAAGTTAAGCACTTACTAACGATTCTCGTATCTCCTCTTCATGTTTGGCCACCAAAGTTCGACGAAGGTCTTGATACATCTTCAGATTTCATAGGGATGTATCGAGTACCTCGAACTATGAAAGCCTCCATCAATATTTCCTCCTTTAATTCGGGATCATTAGGAACCCAAATTCTTCCTTCAAAACGAAGTAATCCCTCCTTATCGAGGTTATACTTAGTCTTTTCTTCATCTTCTATACTCTTCTTCATCTGCTTGCACTCCTCGTTGCTCAGTTGTACTTCCCTGACCCGCTTCACTATGGTCGATTGGGTTTCCATGGAAAATAACATCTCCACTGCTTCCTCCGGTAACTGAACTTCTAACTCCATTCTTGTCATCATTGTTACTAACTCATTCTCGAGTTGTTAACATTGTGATTTCTCTCTACTCTTCCTACTTGGCGCATCGGCTACTACATTTGCTTTCCCCGGATGATATAAAATATCACAGTCATAATCTTTTATTAATTCTAACCACCTTCTCTGTCTCATGTTCAACTTCTTCTGTGTGAAGATATATTTCAGACTTTTGTGGTCCGTGTATATCTCACATTTCTCACCATAAAGATAATGCCTCTATATCTTTTAGGCAAAAACTACAGCTGCCAACTCCAGGTCATGAGTAGGATAGACCTTCTCATAATCCTTTAATTGACGTGACGACATGCATAATGATCTTGCCATCTTTGCATGAGCACACGTTAACCCAGATCCTTTATCTGAAGCATCGCTATACACTACAAAATTCCTATGATCGTCGGGTAAGGACAATACATGTGCCTCACTTAACCTCTTCTTCAACTCCTGAAAACTGTTCTCACATTTTTCAGTCCACACATACTTCACCGACTTTCTTGTCAGATTTGTCAACGGAGTAGCTATTTTAGAAAAGTCCGAAATGAACCTTCTATAGTATCTCGCTAACCCCAAAAAACTCCGAACCTCAGTTGGCATTTTCGGTTGCTCCCATTCATTAACTGCTTCTACTCTTTTTGGATCTACGAAAATGCCATCCTTATCGATAACATGCCCTAGAAACTGCACTCGCTCAAGCCAAAATTCACACTTTGTGAATTTCGCATACAACTTCTCCTTCCTTAGTGTTTCCAACACTATTCTTAAATGTTCTGCATGATCTTCTAATGTCTTAGAATAGACTAAAATATCATCAATGAACACTACAACAAACTTGTCCAAATACTGTTTGAACACTCTGTTCATCATATCCATAAATGCGGCTGGCGCATTAGTCAACCCAAACGACATAACCAGAAACTCGTAATGACCATAACGAGTTCCGAACGCCGTCTTAGGTACATCCTCCTTCCTCACCTTTAAGCGATGATACCCGTGTGCAAATCTATCTTAGAAAAATACTTTTGCCCTTTCTGGTGATCAAATAGATTATCGATCACGGGCAAAGGGTATTTATTCTTAATCGTTAACTTGTTCAACTCTCGATAGTGATACAAAGTCTTAACGACCCATCCTTCTTCTTTACAAACAACATTTGTGCTCCCCAAGGAGACACACTCGCTTGAATGTACTTCCTATCTAATAGTTCTTGTAATTGAACCATTAACTCCTTCATCTCAACTGGCGCCATACGATATGGTTCCCTTGAAACTGGTGTCGTTCCCAGTAACAGATCAATTATAAACTCCACCTCCCTATCCGGTGGAATACCCAGTAACTCCTCCGGAAATACATCTGCGAACTCTTGCATTATAGGTATATGATCCAAGGATGTTCCCACTTTTTGGGTATCCACACCATGGCACAGATAATCTACACACCCTTTTCTCAACATCTTCCTAGCTTATGTCATAGACAGACAACAAGAGCGTCTCGGTGATTTACTACCGAAGAATACTACCTTGGTTTTCTTATAAAGCCGAAGGTTTACACTTTTCCTATGGCAATCTATAATCGCCTTATGGTTAATCAACCAATCCATACCAAGAATTACATCGAATTCTTTTAACCTTATCGGTACCAAATCTACCGATAACTTATTCCCTCTAATTTCTACGCAACAATCCTTATGAATATGTTCAATGGGGATTATCTCTTCGTTTGCTACCTTAACGTCTAAAGGTATAGGTAACTTCTCAGGGATTAAACCTAATCGCTTAGCAAATTCACATGCTATAAAAGAACAAGTAGCACCCGAGTCAAATAGCACATTAGCATTTATCTCATTGACCGGAATGATACCTACTACCACATCTATTGATGCAACCGCATCTTGAACAGTCATATTAAACGTACGAGCTGACTACCCACCGATGGTGTTAGTCCAGTAATGGCTAATTTACCACTACCAGAACTCTTATTCCCCTCTAATCCCTTCTTCGGGCAATTTCTTGCCATGTGGTCCATTGACCCATAGACAAAGCATCCTGGTTCTTCCTAGGGTTAGGACAGTTGGGTGACAAATGCCCCTCCTTCCCACAGTTGTAGCATACTGCTTTCCCTTTTAAACAAACTCCCATGTGAGGCTTTCCGCCTGTCTTACATGCTTCCGTCCTCCGTTTGGGATCTCCCTGCTTTACCCCGGTATTCCCAATGTTAAAACTCTTTCTCTTTGGCAAGTTTCCGCTTCCGCTGGCAACTTCAGCCTTACTACCTCCCTATAACTTGCTCTTGATCTTCCGCTCTTTATGGTACTGAGACAATGTCTCACCACCACCTTTAGCTATTATCGCCTTTTCCAGAATGGTCCCGTAAGAAGCACTCTGAAAAACTGATATCCTACTATAGAGCCAGGGCTTTAAGCCCTACTCAAACCTTCGCGCCTTCCTCGCTTCTGTGTCCACCTGATGTGGAGCAAATCTCGCCAATTCATTAAACTTGGTGGCATACTGGGGAACTGTCATATCCCCCTGCTTAAGTTCTAGGAACTTAATTTCCATTCTATCCTGCATGCTAGTAGGGAAATAGTTTTCAAAGAAGACCTTCTTAAACTGATCCCACGTAACAGCCTCTATTCTAGCCCCACCCTGGTGAGCCTCCCACCAGTAGTTGGCTTCCCCTTTCATCATGTAAGTCGCAAAAGAAGTCTTTTGCGCCTCACCTACGTTTGTTTTCACAAACACCTTTTCAATCTATCTAACCCATGTCTGGGCTTCTAGTGGGTCCGTCGTTCCTCGGAACTCGGGAGGACCCACACTTTTAAAGTCCTTAAAGGTAGTTGTTCTTGTTACCCCAGGAGCTACAGGAATCGCACCCCCCACTTGGTTAAATGCAGCCGTTAATAAATTAGCGAACTCTTGTATAGGGTTATTAGGACCCCCCCTGATTCTGATTATGAGACTCGGCCTCTTGGTTACGTTGTCTCCTTCTCGGCGGCATAATTCTGATTAAATAAATAAAGTTTCATTATTATCTATTTAACTACTCGGTTATCATTTTCAATCAACAACAACCATTCATACCACAACAAGCACATTTAATAAAACTTCATTATAAAAATATGCTTTCATAGTCAAAATTATTTACATCATGTTCCCTTGGCCAAAAGCTATTACATACTATCCCACGGTTGCCTTCTACAAAAATTGGGATTTACAAAAAGACTACCCTTAAATTATACAAAAAAAGGTTTTACGTCACTACCATATACATAAAAGATCTAATAATCTACTAACACTGTCGAACGACATTCTCATATTTCTGATTTGCCAAGATCGACATAATATCTCGACTTATGGTATGTCGAGTCTGCCCGGACTCAATAAAATAACAAGAAATTTTCAGCTTGAAATCCTCATGAGCACATTCGTGGATGTATGACATCCTAGCTATTTCTGGTCTTTCTCAACCAGTTTCTTTTGTAGCTCAAGGACCTCATCCTTATAGTCACGAGCCTTATCAGTCATAAGCACCTTCTCGTCGTGCTCTGACTCAAAGTCTGCCTCTGCAGATTCTTTCGCCTCATGTAGGGCGGTTATCTCCTCAATCTGCGTCTCCACTACAGTGCGCAGATGCACATTCCTATCCAACACTGCCAGATACAATGATCTCATTGCATCTGGAGGTGTTGGCTCCTGAGTAGGTATCACTGTGTTAATCGATGTTACCTCCATCTCCTCCTCCACATCTAGCATCTCATTCAAGTATGATGCTAACCCCATTGTCTCCTCAGAGTATTCCTCTTCAGAGATGTACTCCTCTATATCGGAGTCTTCTATGACCACTATTGGTACCTCTGCCACTGGTATTGGTACAATCTCAACTTGGTTAACTGAGTCCTCACTCACAACGTGAATGTCTCTATACATCATGCTATCGATTGACATCTATAAAACACATAGCACGTTGATTAGTACATAATACACAATAGTATAAGCACAAATCACATTTAATATCTTTAAGATTAATTTCCATCTTTTAATCCTTTCGATACTGAGTTATCTCAATACCTTATTAATTCAATGGACTTGAATTTCATTCTTCGGACTTTACCTTCCTTACGAGGTTATTAGCCTAAGGTTTTCCCCCTTAAGTTTTATAACCTATGGCTTTGATACCAACCTGTGACGGCCCCAAATCCGGGTATCTCCCAACCCGACATATGGTGCTCCATTGTACTAACATCCATACAATCATTCCATTGAAATACAACAAAATGAATGTAATTACTATCTTCTTATTACAATCAAAGTATAATCCTTCCCAGGTTCATAAATCGATTACATCGTTTGTTGTTCATAATGTAATAATACATACAAACATACTAATCTATTATATGATAGTTAAGTATCCATCTTAGCCTTGCCCTGATCTTTCTTAGCTTTCACAGTACGTTCATCCTTAACTGCAGTTATATAATTCACGTAAGAAGTGAGCATGACAGCTCAGCAAGTTTTAACAAAGGATAACAGTACTACCACATTCGTGAATTATATAACAATTCCAACATAACTGAACAATAGTTATGAAGTATTATGAATCAATAATACTTTAACAGTTCATACATCAATTCCCAAAGTATAGAATAGATTAGGAATTTCGAATCGATTCGATAGACCATGAGCGAAGAACTTTCAGGTTTTCATACATGAAAAGGAGTCCACAGCACTAAGGTCGTTCATCTGATAACTTACGAGCACTTCTAGGTGATCAGCCTATAGTACTCTATGTTGATCAACACTCATTCATTAAACGTATTTACGTTTAATATTTTTGGCAAACTCGCGTGCCCATCGAAATATCGATGAAAAATACTGTTGTTTGTTCATAGACAAACCTTACCTTCACATCCGTACCAATTACTTGGCATAGGATAGCGTTAACATTTCTATATAGAAAGATATGAATCATAATCAATCTATATATTATGAATAGTCTAGCTGAGTTAAAATCTGGCATCGACCCTGTCTTCAAAACAAGTCTTGCAATTCAGTTCAACGAATCACGTAAAACTTGGCTAACATGAAAGTTAGACGAGCGTTAAGAAAACTTGCCTTTCAGCATCTTCAAATAACTTACTCGTCTGACCACAGTCTTTATAGAATCTACATGATATATTCACATAGCACACTGTAATTAGCTATCAAACAACTACTCACATTGTTCCTACAAGCTTCTTTCTCTTCTATGTCTTTGTTAACTTAATATCTTTATTAAAGTAAACACGACTCATTACCCTTCGTCCCGGTTTATTACTCAACTGACGTTATTAACCGGACTCGAACTTCGTTGATAAAGTATCAACTTTGTTCATCGTTGTTTCATTTGCTAGCATGCATTCCATTCCTAAGTTTCAATACCATATACTCTAATATAGGTAGTGTAGGAATAGCTTTAATACACTTATGAAGTGTACAAACATTACCCCTTTAGGTTCCTGAACAAATGAAGTCCAAAACCTAAGTCACTATCAAAAGCCTAACACTTTTCATGCTGGCACGACCATCCTATATAAAACCTGGCTGCTGCATTTCGATTAGCGTGATGTTGGGCTTTGATCTTGGCGTCATGATCTTTGAAACGGTGGCATTGCGGGCGCCATTTTAGCAAAGACTCAACTTTATCATTGTGTCAAGAATGCGGTAGCGGCTTTTTACACTACGTCTCGGCAGCATGGATTTGCATGGTTCTCGATCGATTCTCAAAAGTTTTGAAAATCTTTGTAAAATTCCCGGGGCCATAACTTCTTCGTTTTAAGCCTGATTTGGTCCGTTTAAAATCCTACACGTCACAAATAATGTAATCTACGCGTTCATATAAGAATTCAACACTTTCGAATCCGTTAACTCAAAATTGACTATTGAGTTCATTTTCTAGACGTTCGTAAACGTTAAAGAGCGTTCAATGCTCGTTTTCTTCATTTTAAGTCAGAATCCAATGATTCTTGAACCTACAACTCTTAATCACCCTATCTCACGTGTTGACATTGAAAACCAACATTTTCAAGTCTCACGGCAACTTTTGACCCCCAATCCAAAATTCAACATTTTTGACGTTTAACGTCTAATTCCGTGAAATTCGCCATAACTTCGTTACTAGGGTTCTCTAAGCCAAATCACATGGAATACTCCATGGATTTCATATCTACATCCTAACCAAGCAACATGCATTTATTAATGTATTGATGGAGCTCAATCGTTTATCAACAATCGATCTCAACTATCAATATTTTCATGGTTCAAAACTATATTAAACCTTATGATTCTTATAATCTCATAACTTATAGAGATTGAATCTATGATAAGTTAACTTTAATCTCTCATACAAGACATATACCACCCATTCTATGATTCTCTAAGATAAAAGAAAATCTAAAAGAGATGGAAATGAGAAACAAGAAGTATCACCTCAAGAAATCTTAAGCAATCTCTTGGAAGAATAGAAGTTAAAGCTTCCAAAGTGTATAATTTATGAGTCTAGCTCTCTTTCTCTCTCAAATAATTTAGGTTGGAATTTGTTAAACTCCTCAAATTAATCAATCTAGCCTCTTATTTATAGAAAACTAGAATGGAGGGCATAATTGACAATGAACCATCACCTCCTTACTATTCATGTGTGGTCACCAAGTAAAATACTTGGTGACCAAGCCTTATTCTTGGCTTCCACACCAAGTAGCCGGCCCACCACTTGCAAAGTGACATCCCATGGGTTGCCCCATGGGTTTTACCCATTCGGTGACCCACCGGATCGATCCCCGGTTCAGTTTTAATGAATTGGGCTTAACTAAATAAACATTGGGCCTATACTTGGCTCAACCCACTAATCTCATTGGGCTTGGTCATTTAATTAATTGGATTAATAAAAATCCAACTCAAATGACTTAGTCATTAAGACTTAATCTTAATCCTATAATACGAATCGTATTCTACACAAACAATTCACGTATTCTTTCCGTATACTACACGTACAATAATCATATTCCACTTCGTATTTACTCAACGTATTATACATAGATATTAAATAATATCATAAATGTATAACACACGCATTTCCCCTAACTCCATTCCTTCTACGCATATTATTTCCTTCTCAGAAATCAATATACTCAACCCTTAGGTTTTAAGTCCGCAGGCAAAAACTGTGTTTTCCATAAATGAAATATTATCAGATATTCCATCTAATCTCAATATTTTATCATCACGCGTTTCTCGGAATTTCAAAATAATTCCCCGAACAGAAACGGATGAATAGTGTTTTTACGGAAATTTCTCTGAAAACATTTATTTTTGTCTTAGAAATTCCAAACAAATAATTCTAGCACAAAGCCAGAATACTAACCACGTTAGCACATTCTAGGTCATAGAACGACCTTCGCATAGCTTACTCACATAATAATCAATTAAATTCATTTAATTCACATAATCAAATAAAAAATTTAATTGTCATAAAAATACGATTTTCTCGGGCGTTACATACAAAGGGTTTGAATTTATAGAAAAATTCAGTTTTAACCAGATATATCAATGAAGTTTTGTAAAAAGTAGTTTTTCAAACCCTATGCTCAATAGTAATTGAGGCCTTTGATACTTCCATTTTATTAGTAAATGTTCGGCTTGTTTTCTTTTATTTTCGAGATGCGAGGCATCTTCGAAAAAATAATATCTGATATTAAACTCCTCATGGGCATGACAGCCATCCAAGGAAATTCAAACACTGTGAATAATGTACAAAAACTGCCAAGCCTAAAAAATGTCCATCACGGAACCGAATCTAGATTCAATGGGCTGAATCTGTGATCACATGATTCCTAGGCTTACATGATACTGCAGTTTGTATGGAAAATAGTAAGTAGTTATATATATATATATATAAGTTGTAAATATATATATACAGACATGATCAACCACCATGAAGCAACTCCATGGGGATCGGAAATGTAAATATATAAAATCAGAATATATATATATATATATATATATATATATATATATATATATATGGACATGATCAACCACCACGAAGTTAACTCTGTGGTGGAAATGAAAATAAAGTCATAAAAGCAATCAAGCGCCATAAAGTAAACTCCAGGCAGGATGAAATGTAAATAAATCAGTAAATCAATCGCGCATTTAAGTAAACTCCAGGCAGGACAAAATGTAAATATATATATATATATATATATATAAGTAGGTAAATGCTACGGATATAAAATCCAGGCTCATCAGATATGAGTGACAACAATATATATATATATATATATATATATATATATATATATATATATATAAGCAAAAAAATGCTCCAGACATAAGTCTAGGCTCATCAGACAGAGTCTAACCACAATTTATATATATAAGTATATATATATAAGCAAGTAAACGCTCCAGACATAAGTCTAGGCTCAATCGAGGCATAACTCGATAATGTTAGTCCATATATAAAATATATACATATATATAAGTATATATATACAAACAAAAATGAAAACCACGAACCGAAGTCCGGACAAACACACACAACACGACTCTCAATGTGTATAACAGTTTGAGCTAATATGAAAAGAAAGGCTTTATAGAATATAAGAAGGCTTACAGTGGGCTGCCAATGTAGACTTCTATGACTCTATGTGGATAAACACTCAGCTCCCGCCGGATAAAAGTTAAGTTATATGTGAGCTAACAGATGTTTAAACTGAGGAAACACTCAATATGGGTGTGTACAGAGTAAATTGGACAGGGCTTCCTCGCCTTTTCTCTCTCTTCTCTCTTCCAAATGGCTGACCCCAAGGTCTATATTTATAGATTGATGGTCGCAGGTGTACCTGCGGCAGCCGCAGTTACACCTGTGGTTAGTCGAGGTGACCCCGGGCTTTACGGGTCCCGTCGTCTCGAAGTACGTGCACTCGTACACTGTAATGTCCGCTCGAACTTGAACAACTTCAATCTGAGCATCCGAACGAGGTATATGTGACCTTCTTCGGATTGCTTGTGTCTAGAGTTACGCAATGACATGGATTAGAGGTTGTACGAAGTCAGGAAGAAGGGACTATGCCCATAGTCTTCAAGCTTCAAATTCTATCCGGTATACTGCCACGCGCAATAGTCACTCAGGATTGTAACTCCTCGGTTCTTGTGGGACATTGTTGTATGTATGTATGTATGTATGAAGTGTTGAGACGACGCGTAGGTGTTGATGTGGCAAGATGACTTTTGACTCCTCACCGGGGTTGTCACCGGTTTGAGTTGAAAATAGACGTTTCTCAGGGTTACATCTGAGATTGGACTGCTGCAAGTGTTTGAATGCCGCAAGGTCATCTTGTGAGTATGCCTGTCTACCCGTTGTTAGCTCCGAGTCTAAGAGATGAGTGCCTCGACAGGAGGTTTGAGATTGAAGCTGATAGCATGTGTTTGAAACAAGCATTTTCGGAGTTATCGTCTCCGAGGTTGGAAATGATCCTTCTGGTGTGTGTTCCGGGGTTGGAAATGATGTTCCCGATGTGTGTCCTGGGTTTTGAACTTGAACTTCCTGTAGTATCCGGAATGGATGTAAGTTGTCTACCAGGGTTATCTCTGAAAGATGAATCTGCCTTCCTGCAATTTCAGTAACAGGCGTGTAGAAAATTTTGAGTGTCTACACGGAGGACAGAATCGCTATATGCAACGGTTTGCAATGACCAGTCCCTTCGGGAGGTATGTCGTCATCAGTGAAAGATATCACATTGTTGTTAAAAATGTGATCACCCAGATGCTGGAATTTTTCAATATCCACTGATTTTGGCAAATGGGATTCTTCCAAAACCTTTAGCTAAACCTTCTTGTGATCTTCGAAAGAGAAAACCAAGTCTAGTATGGAAATTTGTTGTAGAGCTTCTCTCAAGCTTAAAACCACCTTGAATTCATTATGGCCCATAGTAAGGAGGAATTCTTTAATTTTCTCCATGGGAATTTTCCCCTTTAATTTGATGGTTGGCTTCATCACCCGTTGGGGAAGATACAGTGGATTCTCTTTCAATACTGCAGTAGTTATGTGTGATGTAGATCCTTTAGCCTCTCCATAAATCCATTGTACTTTTTGTAGGCTGACAACAGGATACTGTGGTCTGTATAGCAAGATGATTGGCTTTGGTGCAGCCACTTTCAAAGGATTGTCAACACCTTTGAGTTGAATTACCTGTATTGTGAGTGGCCTGGTAGCCAAATCATCCTCAACGAATATAATTGCTACGACGTCCTTCCATTTTGTAGGACATATGTTCCCACTCTCGAGTAACAAAGTGTCATCATCTGCCATTTGCAAGATATTGCTGTCAATTAAGTTCTGAATGAGATGGCAGAGTGTTTAGCATTCTTGTGACGCCCCCAAAATAGGTATACATCACCCATCTTGAGTCGCCAAATACATGGTACAAAATTCAAATACAACTTAATTATACAACAGTCGTGTAAAATACGACAAAACATAATATAAGAGTTTTAATAAGAATATTGTCATCTAGACAATATCCACACTCAATGGAGTCCTCATTACATTAATTGTCACACTATTTAATGTAATAGTGAGGACTACTAATGCTATCATCTAGGACCATCACTCCGTTCCTGCCTAGTCCCTTGCCACGTTCTCATTTCAAGAGAAAAAAGTGAAAGAAAGGTGAGCTCAACTAGCCCAAGAAGAAATATTATGACTATGATAATGCAAAATAAATTATCATTAGTCTTCAACAATGTTAAATTGATAAAATACAATAGACATCAAGTTTAGCGCTGCAGTGAATAAGCAATCCATTAGAAAAGTCAAGTAGAGCATGATATCTACTATCTTCTATGATTTAAAATGTTTTCATCAATTTTATCATTTGAGACTCGACTTAATAAATAAACCACATCATCGAGTCAACCCGCACTACAGGCCAAGGATATTCATTAAATCATCAATGGTCATGACTATCCGAATAATCCTCGGTCATAATCATACCAAAAATTGTCCATCAATGCACCACACAAAGCACGAGGACTTTTACGACATCATTTATAACATTACAGTCATGATTATACCGAATAATCCCTGGTCATAATCATACCAAGTCCATCTATGCACGTAAGCCAAAGATGACTTTCATCACAATATAAGCATGCGGATGATGACAATGACATAATAATTCAATAAAACAAGTTCAAGAATAAATTTTAAAGATTTATAAGTTAATTTATCTTGAAATCAATTACATACAAATTGTCAACATGATACTGCTTTGTGGAGTAAAATTCAAAAATGCTCAAAAGAATATTTCCATGAAAAGATACCGGATGAAGCAAAAATATCCAGGATATTCTACTAATTTCATGGAGTATAGAAGCCAAAACTTTAACCAAATGAGTATCATAGAATATATGAAACTGTAAATGGATTTTCACTCGCCATGCGGTAATCCATGTAGACAGATCATTTCCATAATTTAATAAGGAATGAATACGAAAGATCATTCACCATGCATGTGATAATCCACATAGACAGGTTATTCCAATATAAGAATAAAGAATGGAACCAGGTCATGCATAATCCCATGCAGACGGATATTCCAATGTAATAATAAAGAATGGAATAATGTAAGAATTCACCATGCATGCGATAACCGCAGCATGTACAAAAGTTATTCCAATAGAATAATAAAGAATGGAACCGAGTCTCTAGCGTAATCCGCATAGACAGGATATTCCAACAGAATAATAATGAATGGAATAATAGAAGAATTTCACCATGTATGCGGTACTTCGCATAGATAAGTTATTCCAACATAATAATAAAGAATGGAATAACAGAAGTATTTCACCATGTATGCGGTACTTCGCATAGACATGTTATTCCAACATAATAATAAAGAATGAAATAACAGAAACTCTCTTCATGAATACGAAAGAAATAATACCCCTTACCTTAGAAAGAAACTGGATACTGGAGTAGAGAGGTAGCATACTTCTCTTCTTCTTTCTCTCTATAATTTCTCTCTATAATAATTGCTCTATAGCTTTAGTGAATTAGTGAGAAATGAAGGAAGAATGAGCTTCTATTTATAGGAAAATATAGTTTCGATAATTACGCGTTTTGGGGCTCGAAATATTACAAAGACAATACCTTCAACTTTTCTTTCATTTTTAATTTAGTCCGCAAGTATTATCAAACTTGCACCACCTCCCCTAATAGTAAATAATGTGAATCAATAGTTCAATCATGTGAATCAATAGTTATAATCATGTGAAAATATGAATTACGAGATAGTACCTCCATCTATACCTCCATTTTTAACTTAGTTATGCAAGTATTATCAATCTTGCACCAACTCCCCTAATAGTACAAGAATGTGAATCAAATAGTACACGTGTGAACAAATAGTTATAATCATGTGAATTAATAGCAATTAATTGCTCATTTATCCGATTAATTCATTGAATCGGTCAAGATAACTTCCAAACATCAATTAATATCGAAATAAATGTCAATTTCCACTAACACTAATAATTCCAACACAATGGAACTATCAATTTCATCTTTAATCAACACGACCTTATTCATCATTAATATTATAACTCACAATATTTAATAACCAGGTCGTTCCCAGGAAAGAGGGGGCTTTTCGATAAGGATTTCTCCTTATTGGCGCGCAATTAGATGACCAAACCTCTCCTTGACAGAACTTCTAGACATTTTAAATATTGCAATTTAATAATATGAATAACTTTGTCATCTCAATTATTGATTTAATAATATATCATATAATGCAGATGATACTGTGATAATAATCGAATCAATAATATGAGAGATATGATGCAGTAATTACTATAGCAATAATTGAGTATAACTAAGTGACTTCTCACGTAAACATCAATAATCAATATCGTGTGCTACTATGCAACCACGCGTATTAATGTACTTTTAATACCAGGTAGTTCAACAGTTTAACGGTAAAACTTTCGCCGTTATTTTTATAAAAAGATAATTATGTCATTTTCTAACTACGACAATACTTCCGTTGTGGGGTCCACCAATGATTGTGCCGTCATACGAATATTCCCTGTTAAAACGAATATTCCCTGACCAATCGAATATTATATAACCACTTGCTTACTTTGCAAAATTTGTAAATATTACCCAACTATAGCATTATATCAAATCCACACCATAATATTCAAAAATATATTTCGAGAAAATTATTCTTTATTCATAAAAGTTGGGGTCTTACAACCTCCCCTTCTTATGAAATTTCATCCTCGAAATTAGGGTGCGTACCTGGTATGTCGAAGAGGTGAGGATACCTTGATTTTATCTCAGATTCTAACTCCCAGGTCATTTTCTCCATATCGTGGTTTCTCCACAAAACTTTGACTTGAGGTATAACTTTAGAGCGTAGAATATGATCCTTCTTATCCAAGATTTTAATAGGTAACTCTTCATACGTTAAATCTTCCTCTATCTCATCTGGTTCTAATTTAATAATATGGTTCGGGTGTTTCACATATTTACATAACATAGATATGTGAAAAACGTTATGAACACGAGACATACTTGGCGGTAAGGTGAGTCTATAGGCCACAGTTCCTACTCGATCGAGGATTAAAAATGGGCCAATGAATCGAGAATTGAGTTTTCCTCTCTTTTCAAATCTTGTAACTCCTTTCCATGGAGCAACACGTAACAACACGTGATCTCCAATATTGAATTCCACGTCTTTTCGATGAAGATCAGCATAACTCTTTTGTCGATCTTGTGAGGTTTTTATATGTTGTCGGATCATTTGAATCTTTTCCGTAGTCATATGTACCAAATCCGGTCCCAACAACGTTGCTTCACCCAACCTCATCTCAAAGATCTTCGAGAAACGACACTTTCTTCCATACAACGCCTCAAATGGAGCCATGCCAATAATTGCTTGATAACTATTGTTGTAGGAAAACTCCACCAATGGTAAGAACTTGTCCCAACTTCCGTTGAAGTCAAGGACACAAAGTTTTAATAAATCTTCAAGTGTTTGAATAGTCCTTTCCGACTGCCCATCCGTTTGAGGATGATATGCCGAACTAAATCGTAAATCCGTGCCCATAGCTTTTTGCAAACTAAACCAAAATCTTGAATTAAATCTTGGGTCTCGATCAGAAACTATGGATACTGGCATACCATGCAATCTTACGATCTCGTTTATGTACTTACTAGAAAGACGTTCAAGTGTAAAAGTTTCTCGTATCGGTTAGAAATGAGCAGACTTGGTCAATCTATCAACAATGACCCAAATCGCATCTATGCCTTAAGAAACCTTGGGAAGACCAGTAACAAAATATATGGTAATGTGCTCCCACTTCCATTCTTGAATTTTAAGTGGTTGCAATGGACCTTTTGGTACTTGATGCTCCGCCTTGACTCATTAACAAGTTAGACACCTTGAGATAAACCCCGCTATCTCTCTCTTCATATTGCTCCACCAAAATGTATGTCGAAGATCACGATACATTTTGGTACTCCTAGGATGGATTGCAAACGGTGTGTTGTGCGCCTCCATCATGATTTTATACTTCAAGTCAGAATCGTTAGGAACACAAAGTCTGGAGTTGACTCGAAGTATTCCTTCTTCATCGATTCTTGCTTCTGGAATAGCACCTTCTTGCACTTTCTTCTTCATACACATCAGCTCCAGGTCTATAGTTTGAGCAGCTTTAACTTTATCGATTAAAGTCGGTTCCACTCGTATATTTGTCATCAGCACATGGGTCCCTAGAGTCTTTAACTCTATTTCCATCCTTTCTAAGTCATACAAAATGGGTCTTTGCATTGACAATATTGCACTCGTACCCGCATATGATCTTCTACTCAATACGTCAGCTACTACGTTCGCTTTTCCAGGATGGTATTGGATTGTATGATCATAATCTTTCAACAACTAAAGCCATCATCGTTGCCGCATGTTGAATTCCTTTTGAGTGAAGAAATATTTGAGGCTTTTATGATCCGTATAGATCTCCACCTTCTCTCCATACAGGTAATGCCTCCAAATCTTAAGTTAAAACGATCACGCCAACTCTAGATCATGAGTAGGATAATTCCTCTCATATTCTTTGAGTTGTCGAGAGGCATAGGCTATGAATTTCCCATGTTGCATAAGAACACATCTTAACCCTTTGCCTGAAGCATCACTGTAGATGACAAATCCCTCCGAGCCAGATGGTATTGTCAGAACAGGTGCTAAAATGAGTCTTCTCTTGAGTTCATGAAAATTCTTTTCACATTCCTCGCTCAAACCGAATTTTATATCTTTTCACGTCAGCTGAGTTAATGGAGTAGCAATTTGAGAAAACCCTTCTATGAATCTCCGATAATAACCAGCTAAGCCGAGAAAGCTACGTACTTAGGTCACTGACTTAGGTTGCTCCCAGCTTTGAATTGCTTCAATCTTTGTTGGGTCAACAGATATCCATGATTTGATATCATGTGCCCAAGGAATGCAACTTCCTCAAGCCAGAACTCGCATTTCTTTAACTTGACATAAAGCTTGTTTTCACGAAGCTTTTGGAGTATCAGCCTCAAGTGTTGCTCATGGTCTTTGCGGGTTTTGGAGTATATGAGGATGTCATCAATAAAGACGACCACAAAGTGATCCAAATATTCCTTGAATACTCGGTTCATCATATCCATGAAGGCAGCAGGAGTATTAGTCAATCCAAAAGACATGACTAGGAATTCATAATGTTGGGCTTCGACGTAAGCGCACAATGAAATTAAAATTTTAAAGCAATTTCAAACCCTAAAACAGATCCATAACGAAAATCAATTAATTCAGAGGTTTAGAGATTATACCGGATATAAACAAAAACGAGAATCTGGCGATCAAGCCTCGAATCTCCAATGCAATACAAGCGGATTGCGCCTCTATGGTATCCACGAACGCGCATCTAACAGGTCGAACGATTCGCAATAAGAAGGACTTGCGGTACTAGCCACCAAAAGGAATGGATTTTCTAAACATTTTTTCTCTAGTCTCTCTCTAAGAGCGGCTAGGTTTTTCAATTATGATATCTTACCTAAGTAATTGCTATATATCATATATATAGTAGTTAAAAGGAATTAATCAAATCAAAACCTAATTTTATAAAATCTGAATTTATATATATATATATATCTCTTAATTAAGTCTTACTTAATTAATATACATATATACAAATTATCCTTTTAATTTAAATTGTGATTTAAATACTATTAATCATATTAATATATTTAAATCCTTAAAATTTAAATTAATTCCCTTTAAATAATGTTCTATGTGTGTGACCCTATAGGTTATTATTACGTTGGCAATAATTTTAAAATCATATTATAAAATTATAAGCAGTGAAAGCGGCATCTAGTAATGCATCATCGCTACCCGAGTAATAATAAGATCGATGATTCGATGCAACCTTTTCGTGACCAATGTTTCAATGTAATTTAATCCTTTTAACCTTAATATCCTAGATTAAACTCGAGTCATGGAATGTGTCATACTCTTCATAATTTAATCTCGAGTTTTCTTGATCAATGAGTAGACTATATGAAACAAATCACTATTTGAGCATGGCCATGCATTTCATAGTCCTACTCAATCAAGAGGCCTATGGATATCACCCATAATATATAGGATGGTTAAATTCCATCTAGATCACTCATATTTCTCACACGATTAATGATGAACCCAATAATCACCTTTATAGTCCACCCTATTAAAGGTGACATTTGATGATATCAAAGTACATAAATTCTCGTAGTAATATAGCAATTTCGGTCGGAGGACCATTACATCATTGTCACTATGAGAATTGCTAACGACATTTCGCATAATGCTCCATATAGAATTCTCATGGTGGGTCCATCCCAAAGACATCGTTTCTAACATGTACCTATGCATTGACTTAATATCTCATATATTTATGACCAATGAGATTTGGTCATCATCAATCCACATACTAGTCTCCATGCATCATTGTTGTCCCATCAACAATGATACTTGACTAGGACATTTAAGAACACCGATACTAATGGTAATATATAATCTCGTGTTCAAGTCACATACTTGAAACTATATAATTTGTATCACTATTCTAAGGAATTTTATTATGTTAACAATTATATTACGTGATAAATAAAACCATAATAAAATCATATATTTATTCAATCAAATATAATATCAAAAGCGTTAAGCAATTATATCAAATAATTGGCCTCTAGGGCATAAACTCTAACAGGTCTCCCACTTGCACTAGAGCCAATCACTCATGTATCTAATACCCATGGAACTAGTGTGATCGTTAGCTTCCTGCTGCGTGACAAAGCCTTGGTTAGTGGATCTGCAACATTATCATCTGTTGGCACTCTTCCTATATGTACATCTCCTCTATCAATGATTTCACGGATGAGATGGTACCGCCTAAGTATATGCTTGGATCGTTGGTGAGATCTGGGTTCCTTAGCTTTCGTGTAATGGCTCCATTATTATCACAAGATAGAAGCTAAATAGGATCAACAATGGTTGGAACAACACCAAGTTCGGTGATGAACTTTTTAATCCATCTGACCTCCTTGTTTGCACTTTAGAAGCGACAATATACTCACCTACTGTTGTAGAATCGACTCATCTCTTGCTTGAACTTTTCCAAAACAAACACCACCATTAAGGCAAAACACAAAACCTGACTGAGACTTATAGTCATCATTGTCAGTCTAGAAACTAGCATCTGTGTAACCCTTTACTGCTAGTTCGTCTTCACCTCCATATACCAAGAATGAATCCTTAGTCCTTTTCAGGTATTTGAGGATATTCTTGACTGCTGTCCAGTGACCTTCACCTGGATTCGACTGGTATTTGCTCGTCATGCTTAAAGCATACGAGACATCTGGACGAGTAAATATCATTGCATACATAATAGATCCAATTGCCGAAGCATAAGGGATCTTTCCCATACGCTCCTCATCATCTTGTGATTTAGGACATTGGGCCTTAGAGATCTTTACACCATGAGTCACGGGTAAGTTTCCCCTTTTTCGCCTCTTGCATTTGAACCGTTTCAACACTTTATCAATATATGTACTTTTGACTTAGGTAGAGCATTTTTCTTGATCTATCTCTATAGATCTTGATACCTAAAATGTAGGCAAAGATCGCCCAAATCTTTCATGGAGAAACATTTTCCTAACCATGTTTTTACAGCCTGTAAGGAAGGAATGTCATTCCCAATAATTAATATGTCATCAACATATAATACTAGGAATACAATGTGACTCCCACTAACCTTCTTATATACACAAGGTTCATCTTCATTTTTAATAAAGCCAAATTCTTTGATCGCTTCATCAAATCAAAGATTCCAACTCAGGAGAGGCTTGCTTCAATCCATAAATGGATCATTGCGACTTACATACCTTTCAACATCCTTTGGGTGACAAAACCTCGGGTTGTGTCATATACACATCCTCAAGGAGATTTCCGTTAAGGAAGCGGTTTTGACATCCATCCGCTTGATTTCGTAATCATAAAAAAGCGCAATAGCAAGTAAGATCTCGATGGATTTAACCATTGCCATCGGAGAGAAGGTTTCATCATAGTCAACACCTTGAATTTGTTTGAAACCTTTTGCTACCAAATCGGCCTTTATAGGTTTGTACATTACCATCCATATCGGTTTTCTTCTTGAAAACCCACTTGCACCCAATTGGTTTTACCCTTTCGGGTGGATCAACCGAGTCCATACTTGGTTAGTATACATGGAGTCCATCTCGATTTCATGGCTTCAAGCCATTTCGAGAATCTGGTCCATTCATAGCTTTTTGGTAAGAAGCGGGCTCATCTTGATCTATGAGCATCACATCGCCATTTTGAGTCACAAGATATCCATAATATCTCTCGGGCTCTTGGCGTGTCCTACCAGATCTACGAATGACTTGTGTAATTTGGCGGAGTTCACTTTCCACAATTTCTTGTGGTTCTGCTCATGTTCCAACTCAGTTCAATGATATTTTGTGGTTCTCGAATTTCTTGAGTTCTACTTTCCTCCCAATTGTTTCCTTTAGAGACAAATTCTCTTTCTAGAAAATACCGATTCGAGCAACAACCACTTTGTTCTCGGAAGGTTTGTAGAAATAATACTCTTTTGTTTCCTTTGGGTATCCCACAAAATTACATTTGTCGATTTGGGTCCGAGCTTGTCGTAATTCGGGGGCGTTTCTGAACGCCTCGCAACCCCAAATCTTCATGAGCGACACTTTAGGACGTTTCCCGGTCCACATTTCATATGGTGTCTTCTGAACCGTCTTTGTAGGAACACGGTTAAGTGTGAATGTAATTGTCTCTAGGGCATGACCCCAGAAGCTTATTGGAAGATCTGCATGACTCATCATTGATCGTACCATGTCCAACAAGGTTCGATTCCTCCTCTCAGATACACCATTCCATTGCGGTGTTCCAGGTGGAGTGAGCTGTGATATAATACCACACTCCTTTAGAAGGTCATCAAAGTCTTGGCTTAAGTATTCACCTCCTCGATCGGATCGAAGGGCTTTTATGCTTTTGCCAAATTGGTTTTGAACTTCATTCTTGAATTCCTTGAACTTTTCAAGGATTGATTTGTGTCTCATAAGATACACATATCCATATCTACTAAAGTCATCGATAAATGTAATGAAGTAATAAAACCTACCTCTTTGCTAATCTAACTCATGGGTCCACATACATCACTATGTATAAGTCCCAATACATCGCTAGCCCGTTCACTGTGTCCAGTGAAAGGGGCTTTAGTCATCTTGCCTAATAAACAAGACTCGCATTTCTCATATGATTCAAAATCAAATGAATCTAAGAACCCATCTTTATGGAGTTTGGATATGCGTTTCTCATTTATATGGCCTAAACGCAGCGATGCGAGAGATATGCTTGATTTAAATCATTTGATTTAAATCGTTTTTTTGTATTATGTTATAGATAGGCATTTCTAAATCAAGAATATAGAGACCGTTAAACAATTGTGCAACACCATAACAAATATCATTTAAGTAAAACAAACAACGATTGTTCTTTATTATAAATGAAAAACCTTTCTTGTCAAACAAGAAAGCGAAATAATGTTTTTGCTTATAGCGAGCACAAAATAACAATCTTCTAATTCTAAAACTAGCCCGGTGGGCAAAGATAAATGATAAGTTCCTACGGCCAAAGGCAAAGAACTTTTGCTCTATTTCCAACTCGTGGGTCAACCTCTCCTTTCGCTTAAAGTTCTACTCCTTGAGTCCCTCGACATTAACACAAATGTGAGAACCACATCCGAAGATCCAATACCCATGATGTAGAAGTAGATAAGTTGACTTCTATAACATATATACCGAATCAAGTCGTACTTCCTTTTCTTTTCTTCACTTCTTCCAGATAAGCATGCGGTTCCTTTTCCAATTGTCCAGATTTTCCATGTAGTGACATTCACCTTCTTTAGCCACCCCACCTTTAGGTTTTAAAGCCCTGTTTGGTTTTGGAATTGGGTTTGGCAAAAGATTTAGATCCTATCTTCTTCTTGCCTTTCTAATTTCCCCTTAGCATTCCCCTTTTGCACCATCATTATGGGAGCGGGTCCTGCCGCTTTTTCATGTTGTTCTCAGATTCTTAACATGCTCAACAACTCAAGAAGGGGTTTCAATTTCATTCATAAGATAGTTCATAACAAATTGAGAGTAGTCATTGCTCAAAGATTGCAAAACAAGGTCGGTTTGGGCTTCCGGAGTGATTGGAAAACCCAACCTATCAAGGTACTCAATCTACCCAATCATTTTCAAAGACATGTGGACCAACTGGATCACGTTCACCCATTTTGCGTTGATACAACGCCTTGCTTGTATCATACCTCTCTGTCGAGCATGCCCTTGAACAATTTCTTGAGATGCTCGATCATCTCATAAGCATCCATTAACTCATGTTGCTTCAAGCTCGGCGTTCATGGTTGCTAAGATGACACAACTCACATCCGAGCATCATCTTGATGCTTCTTGTAAGCATTATGTTCATGACGTAGTGCGATGATGACTAGTCTTTGCGCAGAATGGGCCCATCAAGGACATATAGCTTACGCTCTTGTTTGAGGACAATCCTCAAGTTCTTATGCGGTCGAGGAAATTAATTCCACTTAGCTTGTCCTTTTCAAGGGTGATCGTAATGAAAGACTATTTGTGTTGTTGTTGTTTGCCATTTGATATCTACAATTTATAAGTGCAACAATAATAAGTCAAATTACTGAGTTGATATTATATAATTGATAATAGTGCATTCAAAATATACCTCCCACTATTTTATTCAAATTAATAGCCCTCACCATTAATTTGGAAAGCATTTTCTATTAAATCTTTCTAGTGAGCCAAGATCCATATTTCATTATGCCTTAAGTTAGCTTTGGCTATTCTCTCAAAACATAATTATTTAGGTAGACAACCCTTTGTCAATTATATCATATATAACTCCCCGGATAGTTTGGTAAACAACATTTGTTTCTAGTCCATCTAATGGTACCAACCAAACTTTATGCCTCTAAGTCCACAATCCTATTGAGATAACTTAGTTAAGTCAGCCCAATGATTTTAATAGTTTGGATATCACAATTATCCTATCGCATCTTACCTAGATAAATAGGGTACTTTGCTTTTGGCAAACCTACATCTAATGATCAAGGTCTTGATGAGTGTTATTCATTGGAAGGCATCCGATTTAGACTTAATAATTTAATGAGGATTTTATTAATTTAGATCTCACCGATTTTAATCTTGTTAAGCATGCACATTATTAATCATATCATATCACATACAAGCATAAATAAAGTGCAAAATTAAATGTGTCACAGTTATGGCCCAATCCATCGCCAATCTTTTCAAGCTAATGAAAGATTGAAGGTCAATATAAGGTGGTAAAAGATCTTAAAATAAATAACTTCCTTGGATCTTCCTCTAGCATCGCCTCCTCTCCATCATCATCTTTCCTTTGGTTCTCCATCTTGACATCTTCATCAATTACAGATTATTACATGACATAAAGAAACCTCGAGTTACATTCGAGGGGATTTAGATGAGAAGAGAATATTACATTAGAATTTATAGAAAGGCACGACATGCAAGCCGTATTTCAAAACCAAAAACCACTAACCTATGGGTCAAAAGGCCATAACTGTGCACCATGCATATCACAATAAGCACATAACAATTTATATATAATTAAAGAAAACTATATATAAAATATAGGGGACACGACCATCGCATGCGCTTCTGACGGGGGGTCCAAGGGAAGTCTCCCCGGCGGTGGTCCGGTGATCGATCGATCACCATGGGTGGTCTCATTGATCGGTCAATGGCGGTGGTTCGGGGCGCTACGAAAAAAATTTCGAACTACATTACAGATTGCGATTTTTCCATACTGAATCAAGCAGTTTGAGAATCATACATTTTAATCCACCAAAACACCCATAATAACAAATCATATATGTCCGGTTTGATTTAATCATATTAAAACGAATAACAAGACACCTAGAATTTATCATATATTTCCAGTTTCGATTTAATCATATTAAAACGAATAACAGTACACCCAGAATTTATCATATATTTCCTGTTTTGATTAATCATATTAAAATGATTCTTCATGCTTCTAATCCGATTAGAATAGTTATATTGTTATTCCACCGATTAAAGATACGATTAACAGTATCATCATATATATTACCAGAATACACATTCTATTCAATTTTATATCGGTTAACATGCATCATCATATATCATATATATCGAATACAATTAAAACACGTAATCTGAATTAATCTTTTCGCAAGTAGCTCTGATACCACTGTTGGGCTTTGACATTTAAACGCATAAATGAAATTAAAATTTTAAAGCAATTTTGAAACCCTAAAGCAGGATCCATGCGAAAATCAATTAATTCGAGAGGTTTAGAGATTATACCGATATAAACAAAAGCGAGAATCGAAGCCGATCGCCTCGAATCTCCAATGCAATACAAACGGATTGCGCCTCTACGGTATCCACATCGAACGCCAATACGTAACCTGGTCGAACGATTTCGCAATAAGAAGGACTTACTAAGACTAGCCACCAAAAGGAATGGATTTTTAAAGCTGTTTTCTCTCTAGTCTCTCTCTAAGAGCTGCTTAGGTTTTTCAATTATGATATCTTACCTAAGTAGGCTGCTATATATCATATATATAGTAGTTAAAAGGAATTAATCAAATCAAAACCTAATTTTATAAAATCAATTTATATATATATATATCTCTTAATTAAGTCTTACTTAATTAATATACATATATACAAATTATCCTTTTAATTTAAATTGTGATTTAAATACTATTAATCATATTAATATATTTAAATCCTTAAAATTTAAATTAATTCCCTTTTAAATAATGTTCTATGTGTGTGACTTTACATAGGTTATTATTACGTTGGCAATAATTTTAAAATCATATTATAAAATTATAAGCAAAGGATGCTGACATCTAGTAATGCATCATCGCTACCCAAGTAATAATAAGATCGATGATTCGATGCAACCTTTTCGTGACCAATGTTTCAATGTAATTTAATCCTTTTAACTTAATATCCTAGATTAAACTCGAGTCATGGAATGTGCCATACTCTTCATAATTTAATCTGAGTTTTCTTGATCAATGAGTAGACTATATGAAACAAATCACTATTTGAGCATGGCCATGCATTTCATAGTCCTACTCAATCAAGAAACTATGGATATCACCTATAATATATAGGATGGTTAAATTCCATCTAGATCACTCATATTTCTCACACGATTAATGATGAACCCAATAATCACCTTTATAGTCCACCCTATTAAAGGTGACATTTGATGATATCAAAGTACATAAATTCTCGTGTAGTAATATAGCGATTTCAGTGTCGGAGGACCATTACATCATTGTCACTATGAGAATTGCTAACGACACTTCAGCATAATGCTCCATATAGAATTCTCATGGTGGGTACATCAAAGACATCGTTCTCAACATGCATACTATGCATTGACTTAATATCTCATATATTTATGACCAATGAGATTTGGTCATCGGTCAATCCACATCTTTGGTGTCTCCATGCATCATTGTTGTCCCATCAACAATGATACTCGACTAAGGACATTTAAGAACACCGATACTAATGGTAATATATAATCTCATGTTCAAGTCACATACTTGAAACTATATAATTTGTATCACTATTCTAAGGAATTTTATTATGTTAACAATTATATTACGTGATAAATAAAACCATAATAAAATCATATATTTATTCAATCAAATATAATATCAAAACGTTAAGCAATTATATCAAATAATTGGCCTCTAGGGCATAAACTCTAACATATAATGCCCGTCTTAGGGAGTTACGAAAGGTCTTTGGAATGTCATCATTTTAATCTTCAATCGATGATATCCGAGCTAAGATCAATCTTTGAAAAGAATTTGGCTCCTTGCAATCGGTCAAACAGTCATCAATACAAGGCAACGGTACCTATTTTTGATGGTGACATGATTAAACTCCGATAATCAATACAAAGTCGCATACTTCCATCTTTCTTCTTCACGAATAGAACAGGAGCACCCCAAGGAGGCGTACTAGGATGAATGAAAGCGATGTCTAAAATTCTCGTAGTTGGGTTTTTAACTCACGAAGTTCAATAGGAGCCATTCGATATGGGGCTTTGGAAATGGGTTTTGTACCGGATTCAAGGTCGATACAAAATTCAATTTCACGCTCTGGGGTAGGCCAGGAAGTTCTTCAGGGAATACGTCAAGATTTTTATTAACAATAGAAATATCATTCAAATCTGACGTATCTTTATTTAAATCCGTGACATGGGCTAAGAAAGTTTGACATCCGTTTTTCAATAAACAAATAGCTTTATGATTTGATATGATAGTGATTGATTTTAATGGTTTGGTTGTTTGAATTCGCATAATAGGTTGGTTAGGAATATGAAAGCTAACAACCTTACAAAAATAATCGATTTTAGCATGATGAGTAGTTAACCAATCAACCCCTAAAATCACATCAAATGCAAGCATTTTCAAAGAAATAAGATCGACAGGTAACGTGCGATTACCGATTTAAATCAAACAAGACTTATAAACCGTGGATGTAATGAAGGTTTCTCCCAACGAAGTTTCAACAGATAAGTCAAAGCCTAATTTCTCCGGAGTCAAATTTAAACGTTGAGCGCAAGTAGGAGAAATAAAGGAATGGGTAGAACCGGTATCAAATAAAGTATAAACTTCGCTAGAGTTTAGGATTACCTTACCCGTGATCACCTCGTTCGGATTCATTGCTTTTTGGGAGGTTACAACAAATGCTCTCCCTTGAACTACCGATTTTGTTTTGTCTGGGACACCCTTTGATGCCTCCATCCCAGCTGGACTTGACTTTGGTGCACGACAAAATCGGGCTAGGTAACCTTCTTTTCCATAATTATAACACGCTTTGGACTGCATTGTGCAGTTTGGACTTATGTGTCCTTCCCATCCACATTTGTAACATACGACCGGTGGTCGTTCTCCTTCCTTAACAACAGGTGCTGGTGCTGACGTCTTTCCATCCTTGTTGAATTTCCTCTTCTTGAAATGTCCACTCTTATTGTCATGGCCATTCTTATTGTCATTGCCATGATTACCACCGAAGTGATTATCATTTCTGGCATGTTGATTCCCTCCATGTTTGTTGTCACAGCTTCGATGACTGCTACCACTGGTATTATCGACTTGTCGGGTGCTCTCTCTTGGTTGGGTTGACTCATTATCGCGCTCCAATAACTGAGCCCTATTCACAACATCTCGAATACAAACACGCGGTTTGAGAAATTAGGTATCGACGTATCTCGGGTTTCAAACCTCTTAGAAACATCCGCGTCATTCTCTCCTCATTATCAACCAAGTGGGACGCAAACCGAGACAACTCGGCAAACATAGCTTCGTACTGTGCCACGGTCATATTGTTTTGCTCAAGCTTGATGAACTTTATCTCCTTCATGTGATGAATACTTTCAGGAAAGTACTTATCATTGAATAGCTCTTGGAACTTCTCCCAAGACATTTTAAGTGCGGCAGGTTGAGTACGCTTTACAGATTCCCACCAATAATCTGCCTCTGCTCGCAACATGAAGGTGGTAAAGGAAACTTTTTTCTCCTTGGAGCATCCCAAGACATCAAATATCTTGTTGATCTGCTTTATCCACGTCTCCGCCTTAAGTGGTTTTGGCTCTCCAAAAAACTTCGGTGGTCCCATCTCCTTGAACTGCTTAGCGGTGACCGTTCGAGAGTTGTCGGTGTTTCCACCGCATTTTTAGGCGGAGCCAGCCGCAGCGATGTTGTATGAATTGCATAAAGCCTCTGAACATCCCATCGTTCACCATTTCATCGGTGTTATTATTTACATGAGGATTATTGTCTTCCTATTGCTGTGACACCCCCAAATTCGGGTTACCTGACCCCCGAGTTTGGTGTTCACGATCCACAATATAATACCATCTAACTACCCATTTTAATATAAATAGGAATACATAACTCATTAACATAGATTGTTAATACATAAGTCCCAAGTCTACTAACCTTAACATTACAGACATACCCCTTTAGATATACGAAAAGGGTTTACAATACGACATAATTATAATAATGTTCATCATAACTAATTTATTACTATGCCTTTTTCCTTGTTCTTCTTCGCAAAGACCACCTCGCAACTTCGTCCCTAAATTTAAAAGTTTTATTTATAGCAAGGGTGAGCAACAAGTTTGCTCCGCAAGTTAAGAGATACAATAAAGATATAGAAATCAATTTCAATCCTTATCACATTCTACACAACAATAATTCGATAATGAAAGAGTACAATGCTTCCAAGGTTTTCTACGATATTCATTGAATAATCAAGAATTAATTCTACGAAATAGCAAAGTGGAATGTTTTCCATATTTATGCTGAGCGATCCAATGGATCTTGAACTTCTCTTCTCGAGTAACTATCAAAGTTAAACTTTGATATGCCCAGGTGTATCAGATAACCATAAAGATTAAATCATACCCCTCTGCAAGTATATAAAGTGATCAGCTTTAGTATACCCTATATTATGCATAATACTTAATCATACAAAAGTAGAATACTAAACCGATAAAATATTCCCTTTATATAAAAGGTTGTTCTTCTAGGTCTTAGAATCAAGATTTTGATTTTACAATGAAATCTTTGTGATTTCGTAAAAATCAAAGTTTAAAATTTTACAAACCATATACGGATCATCCTTTATGCCACACATTATTATTAATTAAACGAAAAGATATGAAGAAAAAGAATCATACCCTTGAAGATTCGAGATCCTCCAATTATTAATTAAACAAGTTCACTCCAATCATTTCACATCCAAATCCTTTCGCTCAACTTGAATCCACCGGGTTTGGTTCTTTCTTTGATCAACATTAGCCACCCAAGTGTTTGGCCTCTAGAGGTGATCCACCAAGAGGAAGAATAAAGATTCAAGAAGATGGGTGTTTAGCAAAACCCTAATTTTTCTATCTCTCATAGAAAAAGGTGTACTCTCCAACAATTGGAATCACGTATGTTGTGAAAAAAAGTCAACAACCACTTCACCCATAATAAGACTCCTCTTATTTATAGATGTAGGCAACCCTCCTTAACAATTAAGGGATTGGATTTTATTTTAATTAATTAAACTCCTTTAATTAATTAGGCTCTTAATCTTATTAGGAATAATTAATTAAAATCTTTTAATTAATTTACCTCCTAATCTTATTAGAATATATGAGAGTACTTTTATTAATTAATTCCCAAACTCCTTTAGAATTAAATAATAATAATAATAATAATAATAATAATAAGACTCCACTTATTAATTTATATTTAATATTTCAAAATATTAAATAAAAATATTAAGTTATTTAATTTATTCTATCACCATAGATTAAATTAAATATACTTAACTTATTATTACGATTATGCCATTAACTTCTTAAATAATTATTCTTCCTTTTATGGTGTGACCCTTTAGGTTCTCCATATTAAACCGGTTATGAATAAATCAATTAGAACAATTCTAATCTTATTTAAATAAATAAATTAAACTATTAATCTATTTAAATAAATAATATTTATTCTACAATAATAGGATTAGCCTCCCTAGCGATCAACGACTTTTCAGATAATATAGATTTCAACATTAATCATAAAAGAACCTTTGAGTAAATAGTTACCGTACAATTCAATCCTTCCATCATATAATGTCCCAATTAAATATAAGACATGAAATTAGTGTCAAGTCTTATTTTATTTAATTATATGTATTTCGACTCTTAAATGCACAACTCCAAATAATATAAATTAGAAACTCCTTTCTAATTTTATTCTGCCTTGGCCAAGGACTACTGGGTTGTCATTTTTTGAATCACATAGGACATTTCTCTTCTTTTACTAGAAGTGGTAGATTCTTTATTGATCATACATTATCTTCATGTACAACTTATTATACCCAAGCACACCCTTTGATATACCCTAAGGGTCTTAAGGAATAAGTCAAAGTATAACTCATCATACACAAGATACTATGATGATCTCAAGTCCAAGGATCACTTGTACTATTATCACTACAGGAATTCCTATTGACAGGCAAGTAAAACTCCATTAGGTATTCCTTAGCGAGCCACGTTCAGTGAACTTATTCTCTAATAAGCACCTACATACTTGCTTTAGTGTCTCCACACAAATGATCATGAGATCAATCATCCTCATCCAATGAACAAGCAACGTATGTACCAATCTATCCAGATTTACTAATCCCCAATTTAGTAATCCAAAGATTGAAAACTATTTTAGTTTTAAGCTTTCTAAGAATTTAGAACTCATTAGAATGATCATCATCATCATTCTAAAAGCATTACTTAAAACTATGGGTTTATCACTTATTATAAAACAACATCATGTAGATAATTAAAAGCCTTTAATAAATTAATACTTTTTATTAATAAATAAATAAGATTGTTACAAAGTATATGCTTTATCATCAAACATGATTGGCTTGTGTGCATACTACTTTCAATCTCCCACTTGCACTAAAGTCAATCGTCATGGTATCTCATACCCTTCTTCTCTAAGTGACGATTATCCCGTTGTTGGATAAGCTTTAGTTAATGGATATGTAATGTTGTTCTTGAGAGTCCACTATCTCTATAGTGATTTTCCATCTTTCAATGATTCCTATAATCAAATGAAAGTGCCACAACACATGTTTAGATCCAAGATGAGACTTAGGAACTATTCCTAATTTTGTAATGAACTTTTCATCCAAACAATCAACTTGTAGCTTCAGTTATAGCTATATACTTTGTCTTTATCACTAAACCAACAACTCTTTGTTGTTTGGAACCTTTCCAATTTCACTGCACCACCGTTCAAGGTAACGCTTTACCTTAAAGTAGATTTTCTGTCGTCTTGGTCTGTCTGAAAAACTTGAGTCTATTAAGCCCTCTAATTTTAATTCAGACCCACCATAAATATGATCACATCCTTAGTGTCGATAAAGTACTTTAAGATGTTTTTCACTGTCTTACAGTGATCTTCTTCAAAATATGACTGATCAACATCAGGTCTCGTACATTTCATTGTATACATGATTATCACTCATGCAATCTCTCTTTAGGAGTCTTTCGGGACTATTAAGAGAGATACACTCCAGGGCTCATCAACATGAGACATCTCTTGGAGTTTGCCATGCTAAACGACTTTAGCATCAAATGAATATACGTTCCTTGGGTTAAGTCGAACATCCTCTTGAATCTATCTATATAGATTTGTATCCCCAATTATGATACTCTTCCCAAATCATTCATGGATGAATGTTTAGACAACTTTATCTTTACTGATTATAGCATTGGTATGTTATTCATTATCTGTAGTATATCAACATATAATACTAGGAATATCACGACGCTCCCAATGACCCTTTTGTACACACTAGGTTCATTCTTGTTTTTGATAAAATCAAACTCTTTTGATTGTCTCATCAAAACGAATGTTCCATATTTGAAAGCTTGCTTCAATCCATTTCTCTGAGTATCTACAACTCTTACCTCATCAGTATGTAATGAATCATCATCATCTTCATGATGTGTACCTCATCATCATCATCTATGATGAATCCATATCTCTCCAGGTATCTTTAATCGCTACTTTCATTTACGATACAACATGATATAATAGGTTTATCTATAGATTCCTCTTATTTGACTTATAGTGATTTGTGGATGTTCTTGAACTCTTCAAGATTTATTATTCTTCCACTAGCCCTTCAATGATAAACATCTTTATCTTAGAAGGTATTATGCGCAACATTTCGTGAACAAACACCTTTTACTAAGTAGGATTATAGAATATATACCCTAAACTTACTTTAGGATGTCCCACAAATAGCTTGTCAAATCTTGATACCAAGCTTATCCTTTGAAACTTTTTCACATGAATTTGGACAACCCCTTATCTTAACATTCATTTATTAATTATCAAAATAATTTAGGTCTTATTTTAAATTGGTATCTCCCACTATTTTCTTCAAACTATATTACCCTCAATATATATAGTTTTCGCAATATCTAATTAAAGATATGCTAGTGAGAATAAGGATCCCATTTCAAATGTATATAGCCTTGTGTGTGCACAACAAACTATATATAAATAAATAGGTAGACAACTCTTGTCAATTACATCAACTATGTAACTCCTTGTATTTTGCCTCTTAGATCATAATGGTCAAGTGTGTGCACATCCGAACTAAAATGATCTAAGTTAAGTCATACCTAGCACTTCCATATATTCGAAAGAAAAAAACTGTCCTTGTGTGTGCACAACAAAACAGCATTGTTCAGTCTATTTATAAGCATTAAATGTGATAAAACAACATCTTAAATATTTAATACTTGCCTTGTGTGTGCACAACAAACTCATATTAAATATTTAATACTCTATTGTTTTACCATGCTAGAAGGCGACGTTCGATATTCCAAATATCTTTGAACGTTACAACTTAATATAATTTATTTGAGGGGTTTGTTATTAATTTGTCTCATCTTGTTTTTAGCATGCAAATATATATATATATATATATTAAATAACGCGTCATATTAATTAATATATATATATATATATATATATATATATATATATATATAGTATAAGCATGCACATATAAAATACTATATTCTACCCGGATTGATTATGGACTTTTATTCTAATTTGGTTCACTAGAGTTACCAAGTGAACCAAAAGGCCAAACCTTAGGGGTGCAAGAATTAATATTTAAATATAACTATTACATTTAAACTCGGGCTTCATTACAAACGGGTCTTCAAGCGCTCCTTGATCCTTGATCTCTAATTCTTCAAAATTAATTCTAGCTATTCCTATTACAAAACTATTTAAAATTAATAGAAACATTGATCAGCAGTCAAGGGGAAATACATAGGAGGGAGTTAAAATTTACATTAAGAAAAAAATTAGAGAAGACGAGGTACGCATAAACCCTATTTAATAAAACTCATACATTCATGCATCCAACTAAAATAAAATCCAATCACATTGATCAATAGTCCATAATCAATCACATTTATTATCATACACATCACCATATGCATCAATAAATAATATTCATCTCATGAATAATAAACATTCAATATATATATTGATATCATTTAATGGACAAAATTAGTTAATATAAAATTTAATTTTGAATCAAAATAAACTCCTTTATTTTAATCCAAATTTAAATCAAAATAAACCTCTTTTATTTTAATTTATTCTATTTTGAATAAAATAAACTATTTTATTTTAATTAAAATCTTTAATCAAAATAAACTTCTTTATTTTAATTAATTATGGAATCCAATTCCAAAAAAAAACTCCTTTATTAAAGGAAACACTTAATTCTCTTTCTATTCACAAATAAACTCTTTTATTTTGAATAATATGAAATCTTATTTCATATTTAAATAAACTCCTTTATTTAAGGAAATATGGATTCTCTTTCTTATTCACAAATAAACTCTTTTATTTTGAATAATATGAAATTTTATTTCATATCTAAATAAACTCCTTTATTTAAGGAAACATGGAATCCAATTTCAACTATAATTAGTTATTCAATGAAATTCATAAAATTTTTTAAAATTAAAATAAACTTTTATTTCAAGATTAAAATAAATATTTTTATTTTAATTATTAAAATAAATTTTTATTTTAATTATAAAATATATAATATATATATATATATATATATATATATATCCGAGATTTCGATATATTAATATAATCAAATATATGATAAGTTTATAGAACCTGCGAGGAAACTTTATGAGCATATATTGATTCACGCCACGGAATCAATGAAATTCCTCCCGTATACTAAGTGGTGAATCATATAATTTTATTTTAATTTAACATGATATTACCCAAGCCTCCTTGCAAAGTCGCAAATCACGAATTCAATAATAATAAAAAAACCGATTTTTTTTTTTTTAAAAAAAAAAATTATACAACAAATTTATGTCTAATTAAATTGTTCTAAACACATATCAATATACATATTAAATTAAAATAATTAATAATTTATATAAAAATTTGGCTCGATACCACCGTTAGGTTTGTAATATTCATTGATGCAATCAAATTGTATAAAAAAAGTAAAAACGTAAAAATCAAAGTTTAAAATTTTACAAACCATATAATTCGAATCATCCTTTATACACAATTATTAATTAAACGAAAAAATATGAAGAAAAAGAATCATACCCTTGAAGATTCGAGCTTCCTCAGGTACAAATTCACCTCCAATCCTTTTCACGTTCAACTTGAATCCACCGGGTTTGATTCCTTTCTTTGATCAACGTTAACCACCCAAGTGTTTGGCCTCTAGAGGTGATCCACCAAGAAAGAATAAACATTCAAGAAGATGGGTGTTTAGCAAAACCCTAGTTTTTCTATCTCTCATAAAAAAAGGCGTACTCTCCAATAATTGGAATCACGTATATTGTGAAAAAGTCAATAACCACTTCACCCATAATAAGACTCATCTTATTTATAGATGTAGGCAACCCTCCTTAACAATTAAGAAATTGGGTTTTATTTTAATTAAGTAAACTCCTTTAATTAATTAGGCTCCTAATCTTATTAGGAATAATTAATTAAAATCTTTTAATTAATTTACCTCCTAATCTTATTAGGAATATATGAGAGTACTTTTATTAATTAATTCCCAAACTCCTTTAGAAATTAAATAATAATAATAGTAATAATAATAATAAGACTCCACTTATTAATTTATATTTAATATTTCTAAAATATTAAATAATAAATATTAAGCTATTTAATTTATTCTATCACCATAGATTAAATTAAATATATTTAACTTATTATTACGATTATGCCATTTACTTCTTAAATAAATATTCTTCCTTTTATGGTGCGACCCTTTAGGTTCTCCATATTAAATCGGTTGTGAATAAATCAATTAGAATAATTCTAATCTTATTTAAATAAATAAATTAAACTATTAATTTATTTAAATAAATAATATTTATTCTACAACAAAGGATAAGCCTCCTAATGATCAACGACTTTTCAGATAATATAGATTTCAACTCATAAAAGAACCTTTGAGTAAATAATTTTTGAACAATTCAATCATTCCACCATATAATGCCCCAATTAAATATAAGACATGGAATTACTGTTAAGTCTTATTTTATTTAATTATATGTATTTTGACTCTTAAATGCACAACTCCAAATAATGCAAATTAGAAACTCCTTTCTAATTTCATTCTGCCTTGGACAAGGACTACTGGGTTGTCATTTATCGAATTACATAGGACATTTCTCTTCTTTTACTAGAAGTGGTAGATTTTTTATTGATCATACATTATCTCCATGTACAACTTATTATAACCAAGCATACCCTTTGATATACCCTAAGGGTCTTAAGGAATAAGTCAAAGTATAACTCATCATACACGAGATACTATGATGATCTCAAGTCTAAGGATCACTTGTACTACTATCACTACAATAATTCCTATTCGACAGCAAGTAAAACTCCATTAGGTATTCCTTAGCGAGCCCGTTCAAATGAACTTATTCTCTAATAAGCACCTACATACTTGCTTTAGTGTCTCACACACAAATGATCATGAGATCAATCATCCTCATCCAATGAAAGCAAGCAACGTATGTACCAATCTATCCGAAATTTACTAATCCCCAATTTAGTAATCCAATGATTGAGAACTATTTTAGTTTTAAGCTTTCTAAGAATTTAGATCTCATTAGAATGATCATTATCATTATTCTAAAAGCATTGCTTAAAACTATGGGTTTATCACATATTATAAAATAGCATCATGTAGATAATTAAAAGCCTTTAATAAATTAATACTTTTTATTAATAAATGAATAAGATTGTTATAAAGTATATGCTTTATCATCAAACATGATTGGCTTGTGTGCATACTACTTTCACCAAATATTTTTAAATCATTTTCTCATTTTTAAATGATTTTAAATCAATAAAATCATTTTTAATTCATTTATTTAATATAATAATTAAATAAATCTAATATCATTAATATTAAATTATTAATGAAAATTCTCTAAAAATATTAAAAGTTACATTTTATAACTCAAAATATATTTAAATACATTATTCTTATTTAAAATGATTTTTATAATATTAAATCATTTTCTAATTTATTTAATACACTAATTAAATACCTTTAATATTTAAATAATTATAAATATTTTAAAAAATATTCCAAATAGTCAGAAATTATTTTTCATAATTTAAAATAATTTTTAAAACCATTTTTGGTAATTTTTATAATTTATTTTCTATTTTTAATTAATTTCCAGAAAAATCAGAAAATAAATAAATAGGAACCGTCGCTAAAGCCTTTAGCTACACAAATATGTCATATTAGGTATTTTTGAGCTTCAAGAACACTGTCAAATAGGTTTCAATGGTCCATGTTTGACCGTGATTAATTCCCAATATATTTAGTTTCTGGGCTAGTTTGAAGTGTGATCGTGTTTATGTAACACTACAACACACAACTAACATCCAAGTCATAACACACTCAAACAAGTGGATCAAGCCTCTTAAAATCACTGTCAGATCACATCTGGGTTTCCCCAGAAACCCAGAACTTCGACTGACTACTTTTATGCTCAATTTGTTTTATGTTCTGGTCATGGTTTAAGTGATATTAAGGTTCAAACATGTAGCCCATGCGTCAAGGTACATTTACATCACAACAGATCAGTTAAACAACATCTAAAACTCCAGATCAATCTCGGTCAAACGTTGTCAGAAGGCTTGTTCAAAACTTCATAGAAATTCCCAGAAATACAAAAACAGAGTGAGTGGCCTACTTTGACCACTTCATATGTTCAATCCAATTATGTTTTAAGAGATCTAAGTACCCAGATCTGTAGTCCATCATACAAACTACAACATGAATACAACGCATCATAAAAAACGAACACGACTGACAGATCTACTCGCTACAAAACTTGTCAGACTCGATTTTGAACATTCTAGGTTTTCCCAGAATTCATCCGGTCAACCTCGGTCAACGATGTTTGACCCTAAATAACATCAATTCCAGACATCAAATGGTTATACTACCACTTGCAGATGCAAGCCAGCATAGCAAACTATAGATCCAAACAATAAAACAACAAGAATCATAAACACACCAAGATCTAGAGCGACTGACATTTCTTGTCAGAACACAGAAATTGCTCAAGAACAGTTTTTGAAAAACTCAACTTTTACCCACTTTGATGCTATGGATCCATCATGGATCACCATAGATCAACTAAAAACACCATATAACACAAATATAAACACTTAAACACAATTATTTTCTTAGCATACAAGATCTAGGTTGAGTTTGGGTTTTACCTTCTCTTGTCCAATCTTTGATCCTTGCTCTCCAAATCTGATCTAGGTGTTCTAAGAGGTTAAAGAGTGACTGAATCACTTAACAAATTCGTAGCTTTGGATGAGAGAGAGAGTTGGGTAGTGTTAGATAGCCAATTAGCTTGATATGTGAACTTTCTCTCTCCTAGATCTCTTATGTCAAAGATGTAATGAATCCAAGTGTGCAAGTTGGCAAGATATGGATAAGATTTGATATAGAATTTAAGCACATGGGATAATCTCAAGTGATGACTCACTAGATTTGCAAATCTTCTAACTAAATATCTAAGTAAAGGGGTATTTTGGACTTTGTACATGAAATTTTAATGGCATACAAGGAATTTACCAAACTCTTAGGGTTTGACCCTAAGGCTCTAACCCTAAAGTTTTACAACTTTAGCTTCTAGGATTTTCTAAATTAGGATCTTTAAAATAGAAAATTAAGATTTTCATAAATATAATTAGTGTTCCCTAATTATATTAAAGGTTACTAATCACTTTAGAGCTTAATAATTAGGATTAGGGTTTCTTAATTAGGGTTTAGGATTCCTAAATTAAAAATTAGGGTTTCTCGGCTTTTGATTAGGGTTCCTAACTACGCGTTAGGGTTTCAAATCTTGAGATTAGAGTTTTCAATCCCTTATTAGGGTTTACAAATATTGTACCCTACCCAACCAATCATTGATTAACATTCTATACCGTACAAACACGTACTCATCAGTATAATTATTTCAATTATATTTTCAATCGAATCCCCATTCCGGACTTAAGGTTAGGGTTCCTATTCTCCGTTAAGCACAACTCTACTCTAATTTCTTAGTCAATACACAAATTGACTACTTCTCGATACTCGTATCACAGATACACAGTACAATATTAACAGTCAATGTCAATATTTAATAAAAATAAATAAATAAATTATTCGTGAAATTTGGATTATTCGAAATCCCGGGTTATCACATCCACCCCTCCTTAAAAGGATTCCATCCTCTGAATCACTGCTTTCTTATTCTCTACAATCTTTTAAAGTTGTATCATCAATTCATTTTTAAGAACACAATATTAATTTGTGTTTCAAATTCTAACCTGTGACTTGAATCTATAAAAGAAAACAATTCACAGCAATAACTAACCAAGATTACTCGCGTAATTAAATTTCTAAACGAAATCGTTACCTGCCATCTCCTGAGTAGTCACTACATCTTGCGTCGTCATGTTGAAAGTACGGGCCGTTGGTCTTCCTGGTTGTGCAGGTCCTCAAATCGCCAAGGTTCCACCATCGGGTCCTTTGTTGACACTTTCCTTCTCCGCATTCCTTTTCAGACAATTCCGTACTATATGATCAATTGATCCATGTGCAAAACAACCTTGAATTTTCTTGATTTGGGACAATTGGGTGACATGTGCCCTCTCTGCCCTTACGGTTATATGCAGACTCCTTTCTTCTTTAAATAGACTCAGAATGGTTCTTTTCGCAGTCGCGCATGGTTCCCTTCCTTCTTATTCTCTTGGTCTTCACCCAGATTAGGTATTCTCACTCCACTTCCTCTTATTCTATTTACTACCACCACTGCTTCCACCATCATTGGTCTTCTTCTTCTTCTCCTGATGAAATCGAGATGCAGCCTCGCTTCCTCCTTCAGCAATTAACGCTTTCTCCAACAAAGTCGCGAACGTATTAATCTGCAATACCGCCACCTTATTGAATATCCCTGGCTTCAGTCCGTTCTCAAATCTTCTCGCTTTCCTTGCTTCCGTGTCCACCTGATGAGGTGAAAATCTTGCTAATTCATTGAATTTGGCAGCATACTCCGATACCGACATGTTCTCCTGCTTAAGTTCCAAGAACTTAACTTCCATCCGAGCTTGCATACTCGGTGAGAAGTAATTCTCAAAGAACAACTCCTTAAATCTTGTCCACGCTACCACCGCTGTACCAGCTCTTGCCTGATTAGTCTCCCACCAGTAGTTAGCTTCTCCCTTCATTAAGTATGTTGCAAAAGTCGTCTTTTGCTCTTCTGCTACTCGCGCAATGACGAACGCTTTCTCCATCTCCTTTACCCAAGTTTGGGCTTCAATCAGATCCGTGGTTCCCTTGAATTCAGGAGGTCCTACCGCCTTAAAGTCCTTGAAGTTAGCCAATCTGTCAGCTGGCTGATTCCTCGCTCTTCCTCTTGCAGAAGAAGCTCTATTCTCCATAGCTTTGGCTATCATATTTGCAAAGTTTTGCATTGGGTCAGCATGACCTCCTTCGTTATTCACCGACTGCTCTTCTCGTTGGTTTCGATTTTGTCGTCTAGGCGGCATGATCTGATAAAAATCTTATATTAATTTTTTTTTCTCCATACAAATTCTTAACACAATAAGAATTCAACACATAGTCCTCATGTAATCGCATATTTATTCAAATAGCACATAGTACATATAGTACTTAACACATATTACTATCCCTCTTAAAATAATTCTAAGATTAACATACTCAACTTTACATAGGAAGCTACAATTCTCCAACTTTACACAAAAAGTTGCCATTTACCAAATTCACATATCTAATCCCCGTTCATCAAACTTACCACACTTAGGAGTTCAGTAACTTGCCACGATTATACGAGTGTATGAACTTATCCTAGTCAGACCTTTGGCGTCAATTCGCTGAGGGGTTTAAAATATTTCATATAATCATGAGTCATGAACTTACCATAAGTATGAGTTTTAAGAACACACAACTTAATCTTAATCTTATATTCATATAGAAAATAAAGATTTCATTCATTCAAACATATATATTTATATATGCTTAAACATCATTCTCGATATTATAACACTTACTATCATAAGCTTCTACCAAAAGATACTATTACATATATCTAAGTTGTCTACCGACCACTCCCTCACCAGTCTTCTTCTTGTTGGGACACTTGTTAAATCTGTGACCCGTTCTTCCACATGAGAAACACTTCCTCATATTCGGCTTAGGACAATGCAAAGAAATATGTCCTTCCTACTTACAGTTGAAGCAGACGTTCTTCCACATCATACATTCTCCCACATGAGTCTTCCCACACTTGCTACAGGCTTGCCTCCTCTTCGGGTTTGACTTTTCAGAGTTGTCGTTGTCCTTCTTTCTCTTCTTCTTGTCTTTCTTGATGGTTCCTTCAGATGATCCACCACCTTCAGTCTTCATCCTCTCCACCTGCGCCTTCAGCTCGTTCCATTCTTCAGTCATTTCGTGTAACACCCGCTTTGTCTTCCACAACTCCTCCAAGAAAAATACCTTACTCCGGAGTTCCTGGAATTCTACAGTTAGCTTCTTCAGACTCCGCCTCCTCATCACCACTTAGATACATCTCGGGATAATCATCATGATCACTCCTGAGATTGATCATTGGTTCATCTTTCTCCACTTCTTCCACTGACTCGCTCTACACTGGCACCTCGGCTATTGGCACTGGTGCAATAGCCGCTGGCATCTCCGTACTCATCTTATCTTCTCCCGACATCCTACAATCAGTTTAAACAACTTGATTAATACTTCACCAGTACACACTCCTCACACTATGTGTCTACTTATCTCGCTATCGATACGCTTCAGCAATCCCTCACTTAGTACTCTAAATGAGTATTCTCTATCTTGCTCATGGTTATAATCCTAGGGTTTTTCCCACCCCACCTAAGGTTTATAACCTACAACTTTGATACCAACCTGTGACACCCCCAAATATGGGTTACCTGACCCCCCGAGTTTGGTGTTCACAATCCACAATATAATACCATCTAACTACCCATTTTAATATAAATAAAAATACATAACTCATTAACACAGATTGTTAATACATAAGTCCCAGGTCTACTAACCTTAACATTACAGACATACCCCTTTAGATATACGAAAAGGGTTTATAATACGACATAATTATAATAATGTTCATCATAACTAATTCATTACTATGCCTTTTTCCTTGTTCTTCTTCGCAGCACCTTCTGCAACTTCGTCCCTAGCTGAAAAGTTTTATTTATTGCAAGAGTGAGCAACAAGTTTGCTCCGCAAGTTAAGAGATACAATAAAGATATAGAAATCAATTTCAATCCTTCTCACATTCTACGCAACAATAATTCGATAATGAAAGAGTACAACGCTTTCAAGGTTTTCTACGATATTCAATGAATAATCAAGAATTAATTCTATGAAATAGAAAAGTGGAATATTTTCCAGATTTATGTTGAGCGATCCAATGGATCTTGAACTTCTCTTCTCGAGTAACTATCAAAGTTAATCTTTGATATACCCAAGTGTATCAGATAACCATAAAGATTAAATCATACCCCTCTGCAAGTATATAAAGTGATCAGCTTTAGTATACCCTATATTATGCATAATACTTAATCGCGCGCAAAGGCCGAATACTTGTCCAATAGAATATTCCCTTTATATAAAAAGTTGTTATTCTCAGTCTTAGAATCAAGATTTTGATTTTACAATGAAATACTGTGATTTCAAATTCTATTTTCTTCTCGATCTAGCTGAAATAATTGGCATCGATCTGTCAATAATAATTTAATTCTCTTCTCGAACCTATCAAGTTCTAACAAATGTCTGCCTAACCGTAATAATTCACAAGACATTTCTCAACATAATTCGACAACAAAAATGTGAATTATATATGATCATCAATTCTAACTTCTACGGATATGTATATCCAACAACAATTATTCTACGAATGTATATATTCTGAATCAGTAATTCATTTTTAATTATTAAACATGCACTAACTACGAAAAATCAACAATAAATTCCCTAGACGTGGTGTAATTAGCATTAATTAACCACTATAATAATTGAATGAATATAACTCAAGGTTGAGTTAGGAAACTTGCCTCTTCCGCTGATTACAGCTACACAATAAACTTATCTGCTTTTGAAAGACCTATAACCAATAATATCGGTCTAACAATTAGCACAATTATTTATAACACATAACACTATAATTCACAGTCAAACTTCTCCTAGACACATTACCACATAGCCACATCAGTGTTTATAACCTATATAAACACATAACAAGTCTAACTATTTTGGTGCAGGTTGGACTTCTACCATTCTCATTGATCCGGTCACCCTATCCAAACACAATTAAACACGCCTATTGTCAATTAAACTTGGTCACTAAGCTTCAATATTATTTTAGATAAGTCAAATATCATTTATAATATTTTTCGAAATCTTTTAAAATGATTTAATTATCAAATAATCTTATCATTATTAATATTTAATAATATAAAATATTAATAACATACTTGTCAAAATATTAAAGTTATTTTTAATAACGTAAAATATTTTTAAATCATCAATATTCTACTTAAATGATTTTTAAAGTAATTAAAATCATTTTAAATCATCACCATTAATAATGAAATTATCATCAAAATATTAAAAGTTATTAATTATAACTTAAAATATTTTTAAAATATTTTCTCATTTTTAAATAATTTTTAAATCAATTAAATCATTTTTAATTCATTTATTTAATATAATAATTAAATAAATCTAATATCATTAATATTAAATTATTAATGAAAATTCTCTAAAAATATTCAAAGTTACATTTTATAACTCAAAATATATTTAAATACATTATTCTTATTTAAAATAATTTTTCATAATATTAAATCATTTTCTCTAATTTATTTAATACACTAATTAAATAAATTAAATACCTTTAATATTTAAATAATTATAAATATTAAAGAAAATATTCCAAATAGTTAGGAAATTATTTTTTATAATTTAAAATAATTTTTAAAACTATTTTTGGTAATTTTTATAATTTATTTTCTATTTTTAATTAATTTCAAGAAAAATCATAAAATAAATAAATAGGAACCGTCGCTAAAGCCTTTAGCGACACAAATCTATCATATTAGGTGTTTTTGAGCTTGAGAACTTTCGGGGCATGGAGTTTCAAGGGTCCATGTTTGACCGTGATTAATTCCCAATATATTTAGTTTCTAGGCTAGCTTGAAGTGTGAATGTAACACTACAACACACAACCAACATCCAAGTCATAACACACTCAAACAAGTGGATCAAGCCTCTTAAAATCACTGTCGGATCACATTTGGGTTTCCCCAGAAACCCAGAACTTCGATTGACTACTTTTATGCTCAATTTGCTTTATGTTCTGGTCATGGTTTAAGTGATATTAAGGTTCAAACATGTAGCCCACGTGTTAAGGTACATTTACATCACAACAGATCAGTTAAACAACATCTAAAACTCCAGATCAAACTCGGTCAAACGTTGTCAGAAGGCTTGTTCAAAACTTCCTGAAAATTCCCAGAAATACAAAAATAGAGTAAGTGGCCTACTTTGACCACTTCATATGTTCAATCCATTGATGTTTTAAGAGATCTAAGTAGCCAGATCTGTAGTCCATCAAACAAACTACAACATGAATACAACACATCATAAAAAAACGAACACGACTGACAGATCTACTCGCTACAAAACTTGTCAGACTCGATTTTGAACTTTCTAGGTTTTCCCAGAATTCATCCGGTCAACCTCGGTCAACGATGTTTGACCTTAAATAACTTCAATTCCAGACATCAAATGGTTATACTACCACTTGCAGATGAAAGCCAACATAGCAAACTATAGATCCAAACAATAAAACAACAAGAATCATAAACACACCAAGATCTAGAAGCTTAATCGACATTTCTTGTCGAACACGTAAATTGCTCAAGAACAGTTTTTGAAAAACTCAACTTTTACCCACTTTGATGCTATGGATCCATCATGGATCACCATAGATCAACTAAAAACACCATATAACACAAATATAAACACTTAAACACAATTATTTTCTTAGCATACAAGATCTAGGTTGAGTTTGGGTTTTACCTTCTCTTGTCCAATCTTTGATCCTTGCTCTCCAAATCTGATCTAGGTGTTCTAAGAGGTTAAAGAGTGACTGAATCACTTAACAAATTCGTAGCTTTGGATGAGAGAGAGAGTTGGGTAGTGTTAGATAGCCAATTAGCTTGATATGTGAACTTTCTCTCTCCTAGATCTCTTATGTCAAAGATGTAATGAATCCAAGTGTGCAAGTTGGCAAGATATGGATAAGATTTGATATAGAATTTAAGCACATGGGATAATCTCAAGTGATGACTCACTAGATTTGCAAATCTTCTAACTAAATATCTAAGTAAAGGGGTATTTTGGACTTTGTACATGAAATTTTAATGGCATACAAGGAATTTACCAAACTCTTAGGGTTTGACCCTAAGGCTCTAACCCTAAAGTTTTACAACTTTAGCTTCTAGGATTTTCTAAATTAGGATCTTTAAAATAGAAAATTAAGATTTTCATAAATATAATTAGTATTCCCTAATTATATTAAAGGTTACTAATCACATTAAAGTATACTAATCACTTTAGAGCTTAATAATTAGGATTAGGGTTTCCTAATTAGGGTTTAGGATTCCCGAATTAAAAATTAGGGTTTCTCGGCTTTCGATTAGGGTTCCTAACTATGCGTTAGGGTTTCAAATCTTGATATTAGAGTTTCCAATCCCTTATTAGGGTTTACAAATATTGTACCCTACCCGACCAATCATTGATTAACATTCTATACCGTACAAACACGTACTCATCAGTATAATTATTTCAATTATATTTTCAATCGAATCCCTATTCTGGACTTAGGGTTAGGGTTCCTATTCTCCGTTAAGCACAACTCTAATCTAATTTCTCAGTCAATGCACAAATTGACTACTTCTCAATACTCGTATCACAGATACACAGTACAATATTAACAGTCAATGTCAATATTTAATAAAATAAAATAAACTAAAAAATTTATTCGTGAAATCTGGATTATTCGAAATCCCGGGTTATCACAGTTGCACATTATCCTGGGCATTAATCTGTGGTGACTAAACGGTCTCATGTGCTTCATTGTTTATCTCAACATTTTCGGATGCCATTTTCAAATACTGCCACAAAACAAGGGTTAATTAACATATCACATATTATCCCTATACTCTGACCGACCAGTTAAATAAAAAATAAACTTAGGTAGGTCATACTAGCGAAGCGAATTCCCGCTCTCCCTCCTAGTTCTTGTCTCACATCTCACCAAGGATCATATCCTAAGCTTTGATACCAACTGTGACGCCCCCAAAATACGAATACATCACCCATCTTGAGTCGCCAAATACATGGTACAAAATTCAAATACAACATAATTATACAACAGTCGTGTAAAATACGACAAAACATAATCTAAGAGTTTTAATGAGAATATTGCCATCTAGACAATATTCACACTCAATGGAGTCCTCATTACATTTATTGTCACACTATTTAATGTAATAGTGAGGACTACTAATGCTATCATCCGGACCGTCACTCCAGGTTTCCCCACTCAAAGTGCTTGGCTACATTCTCATTTCTCAAGAGAATAAAGTGAAAGAAAGCGTGAGCTCAACTAGCCCGAAGAAGAAATATTATGACTAAGATAATGCGAATAAATTATCATTAGTCTTCAACAATGTTAAACTGATAAAATACAATAGACATCAAGTTTAACTGCAGCGGAATAAGCAATCCATTAGAAGAGTCAAGTAGAGCATGATATCTACTATCTTCTATGATTTAAAATGTTTTCATCAATTTTTATCACGAGACTCGATTTTAATAAATAAACCACATCATTCAGTCATCCCTGCACTACGGGCCAAGGATATTCATTAAATCATCAATGGTCATGATTATACAAAATAATCCCTGGTCATAATCATACCAAAAACTGTCCATTAATACACTACAGGCTACTGATAACTTTTACCACATCATTTATAACATTACAAGTCATGATTATACCAAATAATCCCTGGTCATAATCATACCAAGTCCATCTATGCACGTAAGCTAAAGATGACTTTCATCACAATATAAGCATGAGGATGATGACAATGACATAATAATTCAATAAAACAAGTTCAAGAATAAATTTTAAAGATTTATAAGTTAATTTATCTTGAAATCAATTACGTACAAATTGTCAACATGATACTGCTTTGTGGAGTAAAATTCAAGAATGCTCAAAAGAATATTTCCATGAAAAGATACCGGATGAAGCGCAAATATCCAGGATATTCTACTAATTTCATGGAGTATAGAAGCCAAAACTTTAACCAAATGAGTATCATAGAATATATGAAACTGCAAATGGATTTTCACCCGCCATGCAGTAATCCATGTAGACAGATCATTTCCATAATTTAATAAGGAATGAATACGAAGGATCATTCACCATGCATGTGATAATCCACATAGATAGGTTATTCCAATATAAGAATAAAGAATGGAACCAGGTCATACGTAATAAAGACAGCATGTGATATTCCAAATGTAATAATAAAGAATGGAATAATGTAAGAATTCACCATGCATGCGATGCCTGCATAGATAGGTTATTCCAATGTAATAATAAAGAATGGAACCCAGTCTAGCGAATCCGCATACAGACGAGGATATTCCAATGAATAATAATGAATGGAATAATGAAGAATTTCACCATGTATACGGTAGCCGCAGATGACAAGTTATTCCAACATAATAATAAAGAATGGAATAATGTAAGTATTTCACCATGTATGCGGTACTTCGCATAAACATGTTATTCCAACATAATAATAAATAATGGAATAATAGAAGCTCTCTTCATGAATACGAAAGAAATAATACCCCTTACCTTAGAAAAGCGGATAATTTGGAGTAGAGGTAGCAGACTTCTCTTCTTCTTTCTCTATAATTTCTCTCTATAATAATTGCTCTATAGCTTTAGTGAATTGGTGATAAATGAAGGAAGAATGAGCTTCTATTTATAGAAAAATATAGTTTCGATAATTGCACATTTTGGGGCTCAAAATATTACAGTACAATATCTTCAACTTTTCTTTCATTTTTAATTTAGTCCTACAAGTATTATCAAACTTGCACCACCTCCCCTAATAGTAAATAATGTGAATCAATAGTTCAATCATGTGAATCAATAGTTATAATCATGTGAAAATACGAATTACAGTATAGTACCTCCATCTATACCTCCATTTTTAACTTAGTCATGCAAGTATTATCAATCTTGCACCAATTCCCCTAATAGTACAAGAATATGAATCAATAGTACACACATGTGAACAAATAGTTATAATCATGTGAATTAATAGCAATTAATTGCTCATTTATCCAGTTAATTACCCGACTGGTCAGTATAACTTCTAGACATCAATTAATATCGAAATAAATGTCAATTTCCACTAACGCTAATAATTCCAATACAACGGAACTATCAATTTCATCTTTAATCAACACGAACTTATTCATCATTAATATTATAACTCACAATATTTAACAACCAGGTCATTCCCAGGAAAGAGGGGGCTTTTCGATAAGGATTTCTCCTTATTGGCGCGCAATTAGATGACCAAACCTCTCCTTGACAGAACTTCTAGACATTGTAAATATTGCAATTTAATAATATGAATAACTTTGTCATCTCAATTATTGATTTAATAATATATCATATAATTCAGATGATATTGTGATAATAATCGAATCAATAATATGAGAGATATGATGCAGTAATTACTATAGCAATAATTGAGTATAACTGAGTGACTTCTCACGTAAGCATCAATAATCAATATCGTGTGCTGCTATGCAACCACGCGTATTAATGTACTTTTACTACTAGGTAGTTCAACAGTTTAACGATAAAACTTCCGCTGTTATTTTTATAAAAAGATAATTATGTCGTTTTCTAACTACGACAATACTTTCGTTGTGGGGTTCACCAATGATTGTGCCGTCGTACGAATATTTCCTGTTAAAACGAATATTCTTCGACCAATCGAATATTATATAACCACTTGCTTAGTTTGCAAAATTTGTAAATATTACCCACAACTATAACATTATATCAAATCCACACCATAATATTCATAAATATATTTCGAGAAAATTATTCTTTATTCATAAAAGTTGGGGTCTTACAATTCTTCTGTGTTGTGACCGCGAGAATGAGAGTGATACTGACATATTCCATTAGAATTAAACTGTCTTAAAAGGGGATTGATTGGAGGTAGAAGGGATGCAATTCTTCCTTAATTGATCAACATCTAAAATATCTCCTCCATAGGTTGGCCCATGTATTTAAATTCCCTTCTGTTGGCAAAATCCCGACGGGCTTCGGCACTTGCTCTTTTTAAAATTTTATTCTCCAGTGTTTCATTTTCTGGAGACGGTGATGGAGTATTCATAACAAATAGAAGGAGACTAGCATGCTCCTGACTGACTAATTGGCATGTAACTTGGTGCTGATGGATCACCAGTTCTGCCAATTGCTCAACTTGCTTACAAAAAGCTTTCATTTTTTGTTCCATCATAAACTGGAACTGTGCGTAATCCTATTTGTCAGCACCGTCCTTGCTGGTCTGGGAGGATTCTCCACCATAATTGGAACTCTATCCATTGCTCCAATTAATCATATTGACCTCTTCTTCTTTGTGTTGGGGAAAAGGGTTGTCTTGCACATGAGGTTGGTCGGGTTTAGTCACCACGATCTCACCGTTGTCAATCAAATCTTAAATATTGTGTTTTAAGGCCCAGCAATCCTGAGTATCATGTCCTGGAGCTCCAACATGATAAGCACACTTCCGATTAGCATTGAAACCCTTCCCATTCGAGTTGGCTGGTGGAAGAAGATGGGTAATTTTCTTCTAAGTTATCAGAAGATTGAGAATGTTCTCGAGTGAGTCCCCTAAGGGGGTGAACACTCAATAGAGTCTGACTTCTTCACTCTTAGGCAATAGAGGGTTTGGAGACTGTGCTTGAAAGGGGGAGTAATTTCTCCTCTAGATAAGCATATTTTGACTGCCTTTTTGACCTTATAGTATCAAGGAAACATCCTCATCTTTCTTCTTATGGACCCTTCGGGGGTTGTTTTCATAATTTTTGGACTGTATGTGCTTAGTAACAACTTTAAGAGCGACATGGTCTTGAATCTTTCCTAACTTTAACCCCATCTCAGCCATTTCTCCATATTTGATCATTTAAGAAAATGGCTTGCATATGTCGGCTAAAACTCTCTCAAGAAGGGAGCTTCTTGTATGTCTATGAAGGTCATCACCATCTCAGACTCAGTCATAGAAGGAATAACTTGAGTAGCAAGGCGCCTCCACCTTTAAGCATGCTCTCTGAAAGACTCATTGGCGTGTTTCTTGACTTTAGTAATTTGGTACCGGTCTGGAGACATCTGAGACTGGAAACTGTACTAATTAAGGAAGGCATGAGCTAGCTCCTCCCAGCTGTGAATCTTAGAGTTGTCTAATCTGGTATACCATGATTTGGCTTCTATAGTTAGACTCTTTTGAAATAACTACATTATGAGCTTTTCATCTTCTGCATAAGATCTGAGTTCTCCAATGAATGCCTTCAAATGTGTGTAAGGATCTCCCAAACCATAATACTTTTTGAAATTCGAAGTCTTGAACTTCTCTGGATAATGCACACCAGGGAATATATAAAGGTCAGCATATGAAACACTCCCGTGTGTTCCAATTCCTTTGATAAAACAAATGGTTTCTTCCATTTGAAGGACTTTTTTCCTGATATCACCAGTGTCTAGATCTTCTTTGAGATGGGTGATTTTAGAGATTTTGTTAGTTTTGTCCAACTGAGACTCAAGTATGTGAGCTTCTTTATCTTAACCATGGGTTTCTCCCTGTGCAGAGGATTCTATATGTATGAGTATTCGTGGACCCTGAGTAGACTGGTGTAGTTCTTTAAGCAGAATAACTAAATCTGTAATTTATTTGCTTAATTCGTCAAACTCCTCACGATAGACAGGAGTAAGATTAGACTGATCATGTGACGCCCCCAAAATAGGTCCAATCCATCCAACCTATTCTGAGTCGCCAAATACATGGTACATAAAATAACTATAACTTTATTACTACAATTGTCGTGCAAAATACAACAACATATATGTTGTGAGTTTTGATATAAATATATACCAACTGTGACTCTGGACACCAACTTGGATAGCACGTCACAATGGCACCTTACATAAAGGTACAGTTAATAACTGTTTTAGAAATTAAAATCTTTGGGAAATGCTCAAGAAAACCTTCGTACATAGGAGGCCATGCGTCTAGGTTATGATAGATATCATATGCCCATAGAATTATCCTTGGTTGACCCAATAGACCCCAAAGAAAAACGAGAAGATTACTATCATGTTCTTTCCAATGGTGAGTCTTCTCTTGACATATAATTATCTCCACTATCTGCAATTGAAAATTATATTTCAACCAAACTCCAAGATCATATAGGTAGTGCTCGTAGATATACTCAGCAAGTGGATGTGCACAACCCTGTCTTATGATAACACGAGGTTGTATGTCATTAGACATCTTGTATGATAGTGGCAAAACACTCTTCCAAAGTTGGGTTCACCTCACCTTATTCAGTTCATCAAAATTAAATATCAAATGACGTATACAATATGACACACTTATCTAAAGTTCTCAATAAAATTATTTCTATACTATTTAGGGAGAACCTCAACAGCTATAGACCACCGTTCTATTCCCCTGTTATTCCCGCTCGACCCGACAACACTCTTATTACCTGAAAAGAATTATGAAGCAAAAGGGTGAGCACAACTAGCCCAGTAAAGGATATCATGACTAAAGATAATTAAATTATCAATAGCCTTCGTCAGTAATAAATTAGAGATTTAGAACATATGGTAGATGATAAAACTTTTCAACCATAATTGCAGCGGAACGAGCAATCCATTAGAAGAGTCAAATAGACCATAAAGTCTATTATCTTCTCCATGTTCAAAGTCCACCAACAATGTTTTATTCCTGTAACATCAATCAATAGTTCCTGTCCACAATCATGTAAATAACTCATAACCATAATTGTGGTTCTAAATTCCTCTTCTCATCCATGACGAAGATAATTTACATCACATGTCTTTACCTGAAACATCAAAGATCATGGTTATACTAAATCATAGTTCTGTTCATAATCATACTAATATATTCATCTTTTGCACTACGGGCCAAAGATATTCATCAACAGATTCATCTTTGCACCACTGTGCCAAAGATATTCAACAACAGGACATCTTTGCACTACTACGCCAAAGATATTCAACAATGATCATCTTCAGACTACATGCCAAAGATATTAATATCTCAAAGAAATATATAATCATTTCAGAATTTATATAAACCATAATTATAACCATGTTGATCAATTCACCTTTGCATTTAAGCTAAAGATATTCAATTATAAATTCAATGGTCATGATCATACCAGTCAACAATTCAACTTTGCACTACTGGCCAAAGAGAACCCATAGTCAGGATCATACCAATAATCTACTCATCTTTACACTCAAGTCAAAGAGAAATATCATTATTAGGGTTATAAAAATGTTATATATGATAATAAAAACAATATGATCAACAACTGCATTTAATTTCAAGAGTAAGATTCATAAATCAACAATAATTTGGTCAGAAAAAGAAATCAATTTTATCGTGAATAGTACCCGTGAATAGTAACTCGTGAATAGTAACTTATGAATAGTAACTCATGAATAGTAACCCGTATTCATACATACTACCATATACGTAAATAATATCATATACGTAAATAGTGCCATATACATGAATATAGTGCTATATACGTCAATAGTGTCGTATACGTGAATAGTAACCCTGACATAAAAAGGTAGAAATTCCACAATAAAACTCATATCAATAATTCGGCATAATGATATTGAAAGAAATAATATCATTTACGAAGAAAATAGCATCCCTTACAATCACTTAAAATACCTTACAATCCATTACCTCAAAAGAGCAGTACTTCTGACTGGAATATCGGATATGACGCTGAAGGAAACTTCCACTGATTAGCAACTCTCAAAGTATCAAAATACTCACAAAAATACGCTCGATAATATAGGGAGAGAAAACTTATGTTTCTAGTGTGATTTTCAATTCTAACCTAAGCACCTATTTATAGGAAAATGCTAGCCTTACCAAGCTGAGACTTGACTTTGCTAACGATGGATTTACCTGCTACTATTGCCACCCACCACATTTAAAATAAAATTTGAGCACATTTCTCACCAACCAAAAGTGGGGCCCACCAATTCTAGAATTTTCCACCAAAATGATAAGTTTAGAAACTTCAACAATTTCTGAACCAGTCACCTCTTAAAATTTATAACAAATTATACGTTCATTTTTAATGGTTCAAAATTTGTGGACATATACTCAACTTATATATGTATGACATATCCAAAAATCACAACGATGCAATTCTATCGGATTAAAAATTATAACTCACTTAATATATCTCAAGAATAATCGATTTTTGAATTATGAGTCCTTCGGACCGGTTTCATTCAAAACAATACCACGAAAAGATCCACAATGAATTTTTGGGTGATTCCAATTCCTACGGTTCGCTTACTTCCAGGGCTTTCTTTTGATATATGGCTCATCTCCTAACTCATTATACACAAAGACTTATAGATTTTATAAAATCAAGTAATAAACTAATTTTCTGAAAATTTCCAAATTTCATTCTTCATTTCGACAAAATACTAATAAAACACCCCAACATTAATTCCTTTATTTATAATCACATAAAATAAATATTTCCCCATCCTTCATTTATATCCACATAAAAAATATATATTTCCTTATCATATAAATCGATAATTAATTATTCACAAATAATATTAGACAATCACAATAATGACAACCAGGCCGTTCCCAGGAAAAAGGGGGCTTTTCGATAAGGATTTCTCCTTACTGGCGCGCAATTAGGTGACCAAACCTCTCCTTGACAGAAATTTCTAGACATTGCCAATAATGCTATCTAATAATATTATTCAAATAATATGAATTATTGATCTGATAATGAGAAATATTGTGCAGTGACAATTATTGAAACAACAATAATATAAAATATCAACGTAGCAATTATTGAATCAATAAAATAAAATATTGAACATTAATTACTATAACAATTATTGAGTAGTGCCTTCTTACATAAGAATCAATAATTTCAAAAATTTGTGCAATCGTCATGTGCTATTGCATCTGAACCACGCCAGACATCGTATTTTAACCACCGGGTATTCCAACAGTATTAACGGTAACTACTACGCCATTATTTATAAAAACTCAAACTTATCATTTTCTTCATCCGACAATTATTCTGTTATGGGGCCCACAAATGGCTGCGCCATCGTACGAAAATTCTCCTGACAATAAGAATATTCCATGACCAAACGAATATTCCCCAACAGAAATGAGTATTTTATAACCACTTGCATATTTTGAAAATTTTATATATAACACCCTTAACTTTAACTTTTTATCAATTTAACCGTTTACTAAATAGGAAAATTGAATACTTTTATTTCATAAAATTCGGGGTTTTACAGATCATATGAAGACATAATTGGTTGTAGGCGTGTTCCCTTTTTGTACTTTGAACGGGTAACAGACCCAATTGTTTCCCTACAAAAACTTATGTAGTTTAGTCTTAGGGAATGTATAAATGTTTACATGGTATCATAATGTGTCCGTTTTAGGAGTATTATCCTGCAAAACGGATGTCAGCTATTTGTAATACAAGATAGCATGTCAGGCTTTAAATATGCATGTACACATATTTTGTGACAGCCCCAAATCTGGGTCCCAAATCACCACGGATCTGGTACAATCATTCTATAACTTATGCGAAAGATATAAACATAAATTGTTTATACAATACACTTTACACACTATTTCCCCAAAATCGAGTAACCTTAACTAATACACAAATCATAAACTATCTAACATATATCATTATTATCCAACTATACTATTACAAACTAGTCAAGACATTTTATCCCAAAAGTGAACTTGGCATTATCCTTTTTCACGATCCAACGCATTTGCCTTATCTGCAATGTTTATCATGATATAGCAAGGGTGAGCATGAAAGTTTCCCGGCAAGTTTAAATATAATTTAAAGATATATCATGATTGAAAGAGTTTGAATAATAAGCTGGCTATAATTCATCAATATAATTGAGAACTAGCACGAACAAATATTTGACTGAACAAGTATTAAACATGAATAAATTTATCTGGACCGAACGGTAATGAAGGTGATCACCTTTCATACCGACTTATATACATGCAAGATGTACAGAGTACAATTCTACACGGCAATCAAAGAATAATTAACCATAAGCATATTCGAATGAAACAACTCTTAGTAGAGAGTTAAGAAAAACTTACTCGAACCTGCTTATTATTCAGTTATGCAATTTAATAAGCTTTGTCGGAAGACCTAATATATAAATAATATCGATATACAAATTAGAATAATATCATCACAATATAATACTATTATATATAATATATAAAATAACTTTACACATAAACACATAATCCTATCAGTCTATACAACACATAAGACCTATTATCAAGTCAAACTATTTCAGTTTGAGTTGAAACCAACATAATTTCGTCATCCCGACGACCTAGTCAGACAATTCTCGAGCCTAATATCGCTAAGACTCAGTTTAAACTGGTTCGCAATATCTTAGATAATTTATTTATTAGACAAAATATTGTTCAATAGCTCACAAAAATTTTCAAATAATTATTATCATTTAATAATATTCAAATCATTTACTAATATTATTAATCATTTAATAATATTTTAATTATTATCTAATATTATTAATCATGTAATAATATTTTACTTTATTTTACTTGTTCCATAAATAATAAAAGTCTCACACATTTAAAAATATAACTATTTTACATCTTGAAGCTTAAATCCTTTATATTCCCCTTTAGATATATCTTTTACGTTTACTTGCAAATTTGAGGTTTAAAAAGCTAATACATAGCTTTTATAGTAAAACTCAATTTACTATAATATTTCTTTAATTTAAATAATTTTTACTTACATACTCTGTTACATAAATCTCAGATCAAAAACCACATTTTGAGCACCGAAAATCTCAAAATATCATTTTTACTTAATACAATTTTTAAAAGTTTCTCGCTCTTTGTTGCACCACAAAATAATTTCATAAGAAACTACAGATTTTATTTCGCTTAAGTATGTAACTTATATTTATTACATATTTTTATTACTTTATTTATACCCAAAAGAAAGTTTCTCGGCATAAAATATTACTTATAGTCAAATCTCGCCCCGTAGGACTTTATTAAATTTATTATGACTTATTATTTCGCCGGAACGCGATTCGGAACGTCAAACGTCAAAATTGCTCGACGCACCGACCCTCGACGTTCGCTAAAATTTTAGTTCTAACATGCATGTTCGCCCATTTTTAATTCTCAAATCATGAGTCATATAACAGCGAAAATTCGGGCGTATTATAGACCTCATGAAATAGTATTTTAGAAAAATTTTACACCGCAAAAATGGATCACGGAAACTAATCAAAACGGTCTCTGCATAAAAGGACGCCGAACCATAGATGTACTGGCGCGCCGCTGGCAAGGTGGCGGCGTCTGTGGCCGCGCTTGTTCTTTGCCGCGCCCTAGCCGCATGCTTTATCAACCTAGCTACTTCGCGATTTTCTCACGCCTTGCTCGTTTATTAGAAAATTCCCAACTTTGGATATGTTATACATGGTATACCAAATTAATTTTAAAAAATATCACCCAGTAATTTCGGACTTCTTAGACAGTCTAAAACAAGCCCCAAAAATTTCCACTCACAACAATTTTTATCTTTTTCCCAGATTTACCCTTTTTTGCTAAAATAGTCATAACTTTTTCATTTTAAAACATTTTTAGGCGATTCTTGAGTCCACGCGAAGCTAACTTCCGGGACTACAACTCTTCTTTGATGCTTTTCGAGATTCCGAACACATCAGCCCAGAAATTCCGTTCAAATGGACTTCACCGCACTTGTTGGACAGTTTTGACACTACTACTTTGAAATGTCATAACTCTCTCCTCCGAAGTCGGATTTAGTCCGTTCCGGAGTCTATGAAAAGATTATTCAGTGTACTACAACATATCAAAAGCCTAGAATTTTTAGAGCATCCTAGAAAATCCCGAATTTTCCTTTTAGGGACAGCAGTCCACTAGATTTTGTTTTTTTTAAAGGTTTGAAAACTGTTTTTATTTATCTTCTTTGATCAAGCTTGTTAACATCAAAAATTATAAGATCTACACATAAAACATCATTTAACATGAAGATCTAACATTTTTTTTGAGTTTAGAATCATAATTCCAATATTTGATTTAAAACCACCAAAATAAAATGTATTAAACTAGTTTTCACACTTTAGAAAATTAGTTTTCTTTCCTTTCCTTTTTTAAGCTTTTCACTATCCAAAATGGTTAGATCTACTCATGAAACACTCAATAACATGTATATCAAGAGTTTTTTTTTTGTTCAAGATCACAAACTCATGATTTTAACAAAAGAAATTAAATAAAGCTTGAAGTTTTTATACCTTCTGTTTTCTTCCTCTTTTTCTTTTCTTCTTCTTCTTTTTTCATCCATGGCATAATTTTTCTCTTTCTTTCTCTCTATTTGGCCGGGTGGGAGTGGAAAAAATAGGAGAAACATGCTTCTTATTTGTTAAATGACTTAGAGATTTAATATTAATTAAAGGGAAACTAGATCCACTTTTTAGGGGAAATTGTTGGGAGAGTTGGTGAGGCTAGTCACCAAACCCATGTGCTAAAAATCTCCAGCAGATTTGGCCCTTGTGGGTCCCGCTTTTAATTCCTCATTTTGCGTGTTTAATCCCGTCTTTAATTTTTGGACCCGAAAACTCAAATTTTCGAGTTTATAGTCGATTCCTACTAAATTCGACGCTCCCAACGTCATGGGCACATCCATTTCTTCAAATTCATCTCCTAATTTTAAGTTTGACTTTTTTGAAAGAGTCAACTGTTGACTTTGACCAAAAAGTCAATCCCGACATATTTCTTGTTTAGAGTCTATTCTTACTAATTTTGACGTTCCGGACTCAATTATTGTAATAACCCATTTTTTTAATTAAATATTAATTGATTTTATCTTATACAATTGTGTTTAAATTGAAAAGGGTAAATAATTTTGTTTTCTCTTTCTTCCTTGATTTGTTGGAAAATTAAATTTTTAGTTGGTAACTAAATAACTGATTAAATTAAAATTGAGAAAGATAATTTCTTTTGTTAAAGTCTTGTGGTAAAATCATTCGGAGCGGGAACTACTTGGGAGATAGAGGAGTCTATTCGAGCGGAGTATCCACATCTTTTGATAATTAGATACGTTCCATTCTTGTGATTCCGGGGACGGAATCCTTTTTAAGGGGTAGGTGATGTAATACCCGGTAAAAATAAATAATAATAAATAAATAAAATAAAAAAGTAATATTTAAATTCATATTTTAATTGGGTTTTTCTTATGTCGGGTCAAATTGTATTTAATTTGTGTGAACTATAATAAATATGTGATTACATTTATTTGGGATATAATAAATAAGGAATTTCATTAAATTTGGGCCTTAAAACTATTTGGGTAATATTAAATCCTATTATAATTAAGAAAAGTTGTAAAATATTTTAATAAATAAATAGATATGTAAAACCTAGTTCTGCTAGTCATTAGTTTTGATACGTAAAAGAACAGAAGAGGAGGAACAGAGGCGGCAAAGAAACAGAAGAGGAGAAATTAGATTCCTTTGTGCAATACATATAAGTCTTTACCTAAGTTGTTTTTTTTTTTAAAAAAAAATTTACTGTGAAGGGAAATAATCACGGATAATTGAAAACATGCTTCTTGTACTAGTTTTGTTTAACCTAATTAGTTAATAGAAATTGAATGCTTCTGTCCAATAATCATAGCATATGACCCCACCATCTTCTTATCAATTCTATTATTTTTTTTCACCGCTTTCAATTGTGCAGAAACAAAAGATTTGCTTAATTAATAAATTAATGGATGCGAATTAATTAGCAACAGTCGTAGTCATTGTTTTCTTCAAAATTTTGATAGCTATTATGAATTATGTAAAAGGGGAGATGTAAATTATTTAATACAGTAAGTTACTGATTCTTTGAAAGTGATTGCTAGCATGCTTCCTTATTATATATATATATATATAGAGAGAGAGAGAGAGAGAGAAAAAGATCATGTAAATTGCGGCTGCAAACTTATAAGTCGGAATTGGTAAATTAAATTGAAGTTATGTATATTAATTTAAATTAATTAATTTTGCTAGCATAGTTATAAAAGTTCTTAATAATAAATTAAATAATATTATGTTTGTAATGACTAGATTTGTAATAAATTTTATTTTATTATTTTATTATTAGATCGGACGGAGAGAATTTAAAGAGTTATATTTGGAATATAAATTTTGGAGTATTAATAATTGTTATAAGGCGATGATTAAAGGCATATTAAATAGATTATGAATTATTTTAGAATTATTAGTTTGGATTGTTTTTAATTTGAGGTGAATATGTTTAGGTTGCGAATAACGTTTCGTATTTGATATCGTTGGCATTTGAGGGTAAGATTTTGTGGAGTGTGCTATAAATGGTTTGGAGGTATCAGGTACGGATTCCATACTCTTTCAGCGATAATCTTGTTAAATTTGCTTTGTTCGTTTTGTCGCTTGTTCGAATTTTGTTATTATTTCACATAATTGTTTCCTGTGAAATAAATATATTAGTTTTATTTTGGAGTTGATACATATGACTCGTATTTGTACTCTTTAAATTAGGTTATCATGTTTAATATTTATTTTTGATAATTGTAGAGCGGTACATGTTGTTACCTTCTTTTTGAGACCTTGTGACCATAATTTGATTTGGTTTAACATGTACATATATAACCCTTTTGTTGGTATTATGTCGCATGTGTTGTGACATGGTATTTTTGTTAGAATATACCGTAGGGTATACTTGAGCTATAACCACCTTTGGGGGTACCACAGGCATGTCGTCTTGGCACGAGAGACATGACACTTTCCGTGGTGGTGTGATTAGTCCACGGCGTCTCCGTTTTGGGCTCCGGAGGAAGTGGGCCATTTGGTGTTTTGTTGTGGGAGGCGTATGGGTTAACCCTAGTTTTCTGTTATGCGGATTGGTGATGTTGTGCCAAACACATCTATCCGATTTTCATACATTTGGATTCGCGGTCCAATGTATGATTTGCTTATGTGGCATTATTTTGACTTGCCTGTGTGGCATGGTTTTGACTTGCCTATGTGGCATTGTTTTGACTTGCCTGTGTGGCATTTTTTTGACTTGTCTGTGTGGTAAGATATATTTCTGAGCAATTATTATAGAGAGAAAATCTATAGAGAGAAAGAAGAAGAGAAGCCCGCTACCTTTCTATTCCAGTATCCAGTTTTTTCTGAGGTAAGGGGTATTATTTCTTTCGTATTCATGAAGAGAGCTATTGTTATTCCATTCCTTATTATTCTGTTGGAATAACCTGTTTATGCGAAGTACCGCATACATGGTAAAATTCTTATGTTATTCCATTCTTTATTATTATGTTGGAATAACTTGTTTACGCGAAGTACAACATACATGGTGAAATTCTTCTATTCTTTCTTTCTTTATTATTCTGTCGAAATATCCCGTCTGTGCGTTTTACGTCGGACCTGGTTACGTCTTTATTATTCTGTTGGAATAACCTGGTTGTGCGGTCTACCGCATGCTTGGTGATTTCTTTTGTTATTCCATTCCTTATTATACTCAGTTGGTTAAAGTTTTGACTTCTATACTCCATTAAATTAGTGAAATATCCTTGATATTTGCGCTTCATCCAGTATCTTTTCATGGAAATATTCTTCTGAGCATTCTTGAATTTTACTCTACAAAGAAATATCATGTTGACAATTTGGACGTTATTAGTTCCTAGATAAATTAATTCTTGAACTTGTTTTTATTGAATTCTTCTATCATTGTCATCATCCTCGTGTTTATATTATGTTGAAAATCATCTGTGGCATGTAATGCATAGATGGACTTTGTATGATTATGATTGAGGATTATTCTAAGATAATCATTTAACCGTAATGTTACAAATGATGTGATAAAAGTCATCATTGGCCAGTAGTGCATTGATGGATGATTGTTGGCATGATCATGACCATTGATGAATACACGAATGTCCTTGGCCCGTAGTGCATGGATAATTGTGGTCGTGATACTAAAGAATATCCTTGGCCGTAGTGCAGGGGTAATTCGATTATGTGGATTATTTATTAAGCTGAGTCCCAGCGATAAAAGTAATGAAAAATCTTTTAAATCATAAAAGATAGTAGATTTTATTCTCTACTTGACTCTTTTAATGGATTGCTTATTCCGCTGCAGTTAAACTTGATTTCTATTGTATTTTATCAGTTTAACATTGTTGAAAACTAATGATAATTTATTCTGCATTATCTTAGTCATAATATTTCTTACTGGGCTAGTTGAGCTCACCCTTTTGCTTTCATTGTTCTCTTCAGGAAATGAGATCGTAGCGGGGACTAGTCAGGGAACGGAGTGACGGTCCAGAGGATAGCATTAGTAGTCCTCGCTATTCTGTTAAATAGTGTGACAATAAATGTAATGAGAATTTATTCTGAAAGTGGATATTGTCTAGAAGACAATATTTGTTTTAAAACTCACAGCTCTTTTGTTGTATATTAAAGATTGTATTTGTATCCTGTACCATGTATTTGGCGACTCAGGATAGGTGATGTATACCTATTTTGGGGGCGTCACAGTTGGTATCAAAGCTTAGGGATATGATCCATGGCTGAGATGTGAGACAAGAACTAGGAGGGGAGAGACGGAGAATTCCTTCGCTAGTATGACCTACCTAAGTTATTTGGTATTTAATGGGTCGGTCAGAGTATAGGGATAATATGTGACATGTCAATTAACCCTTATTTTGAAGATATATTCTAGAATGATATCTAATATACAGGAGATGAGCAATGGAAAAATCATGATACAGAGGATATAACCGGGAAGGTACAATCCGAAAAGAAAACAAGGTATTCTCATCTCTTCGAACTACCAGGTACGTAAATTTTGAAGGCAAAATTTCATAAGGAGGGGATATTTTAAGACCCCAAATTTTACGAAATGAAAGTATTTAATTTTTATAATTATTATTCTATTTAATAAATGGTTAAATGGATAAAGGTTAAAGTTAAGGGTGATATTTAAAAATTTTGCAAAGTAAGCAAGTTGTTATAAAATAATCGGTGGTAAAATACGCGTGGTTTCATAGTAGCATACGGTATTGATTATTGATGCTTATGTGAGAAGTCACTCAGTTATACTCAATTATTGCTATAGTAATTGTTGCATCATATCTCTAATATTATTAATTCGATTATTGTCACAGTATCATCTGTATAATATGTTATATTATTAAATCAATAATTGAGACGACAAAGTTATTCATATTATTAAATTGTAATATTTATAATGTCTAGAAGTTCTGTCAATGAGAGGTTTGGTCATCTAATTGCGCGCCAATAAGGAGAAATCCTTATCGAAAAACCCCATCTTTCCTGGGAACGACCTGGTTGTTAAATATTGAGTTATAATATTAATGATGAATAAGTTCGTGTTGGTTAAAGATGAATTTGATAGTTCCATTGTGTTGGGATTATTAGTGTTAGTGGAAATCGAAATCTATTCTGATGATAATTGATGTCTGAGGGTTATATTAATAAATCAGGGAATTTATCAGATAAATGAGAAATTAATTGCTACTAATTCACATGCTTATATAACTATTTGTTCACATGTGTGTACTATTGAATCACATTCTTATACTATTAGGGAGTTGAGTGCAAGATTGATAATACTTGCGTGATTAAGTTAAAGATGGAGGTATAGATGGAGAGTCTTATCTTTGTAATTCAGTATTTTCACATGATTATAACTATTGAATCACATGATTGAACTATTGATTCACATTATTTACTATTAGGGAGGTGGTGCTAGTTTGATAATACTTGCAGGACTAAATTAAAAATGAAAGAAAAGTTAGAGGTATTGTACTATAATTTTTTGAGCCCCAAAATGTGCAATTATCGAAACTATATTTTTCAATAAATAGAAGCTCATTCTTCCTTCATTTCTCATCAATTCACTAAAGCTATAGAGCAATTATTATAGAGAGAAATTATAGAGAGAAATTATAGAGAAAAGCTATAGAGAGAAAATCTATAAAGAGAAAGAAGAAGAGACATTTCGCCACCTCACTATTCCAAAGATCCAATTTTTTTACGAGGTAAGGGGTATTATTTCTTTCGTATTCATGAAGAAGCTATTGTTATTCCATTCCTTATTATTTTGTTGGAATAACTTTTGTTTTATCTAAATACCGCATACATGATAAAATTCTTACATTATTCCATTCTTTATTATTATGTTGGAATAACTGCTTTCTGTAATCTGACATACGTGGTGAAATTCTTCTATTATTCCTTTCTTTATTATTCGTCGAAATATTCATGCATGCGTTTCACCTTGGGACCTAGTTCGTCTTTATTATTATGTTGGAATAACTCACTGCATGCGATCTACCACATGCTTGGTGATTTTTTGTTATTCCATTCCTTATTATACTCGGTTGGTTAAAGTTTTGACTTATACTCCATTAAATTAGTGAAATATCCTCGATATTTGCGCTTCATCGATATCTTTTCATGGAAATATTCTTACGAGCATTCTTGAATTTTACTCTACAAAGAAATATCATGTTGACAATTTGGACGTTATTAGTTCCGGATAAATTAATTCGTGAACTTGTTTTATTGAATTCTTATATCATTGTCATCATCCTCATGTTTATATTTTTGAAAGTCATCTTTGGCACCAGAGTGCATGTAGATGGACTTGGTATGATTATGATGAGGATTATTTGGTATAATCATGGTAGTAATGTTACAAATGATGTGATAAAAGTCCTCATTGGCACGTAGTGCATTGAAGGACGAGTTGTTGGCATGATCATGACCATTGATGAATACACGAATGTCCTTGGGCGTAGTGCATGGATAATTGTGGTCGTGATACTAAAGAATATCCTTGGCCAGTAGTGCGGGGTGATTTGATTATGTGGATTATTTATTAAATTTGAGTCAAATGATAAAAGTGATGAAAAACTTTTTAAATCATAAAAGATAGTAGATTTTATTCTCTACTTGACTCTTTTAATGGATTACTTGTTAAACCTGCAGTTAAACTTGATGTCTATTGTATTTTATCGGTTTAACATTGTTGAAGACTAATGATAATTTATTACGCATTATCTTAGTCATAATATTTCTTCATTGGGCTAGTTGAGCTCACCCTTTTGCTTTCATTGTTCTCTTCAGGAAATGAGAACGTAGCGGGGACTAGTCGGGGAACGGAGTGATGGTCCAGAGGATCTTCTTGACAAGTAGGGGTCCGCTCATGTGAGGGCCACATACTCTACCATGGATCTCATCACGAGTCTCTGAGCTTGGTCTTTATCTAGACATCTGAGGAGACCTAATCCAGCATCTCTTTTGTAGAGTGCATCTCCGCTCAGGTAGAATTTCATAGCAAGTTGATGAATCCGCCTCTTCTCAGTTAGGCTCGCCTCAGCGGGTGTAGATCCATCTCGTAGATACTCCTTGATGCATTGATACGAAGGGTTATGGATGGGAGGTAGTTCATCCGATACTTCTCCAAAATAATTCCCATAGACTGGGCTTTTTACAGAGCAAATGTGATGCTTGGTATATTTCCCTTGTCAGGTATGTAAACCAAGGAGGCCAACGTTGCTAATGCATCTGCAAAATCATTCATATTACGAGGAATGTGTAGAAAGGAGATTTCTTCGAAGTCCAAAGCCATCTGTAAAACTTGCCGATGGTAAGGCAACAAATGTAATTCTTTGGTTTGATAGATTCTCGTGGATTTTACGATTACCAATTCGGAATCCCCAAAGGCGATTAACAAATCGACGCCCATTGAACAGTGCAAGTTTTAGCCCCATGATATGACCTTCATACTCAATTTGTGTTGTTGGTGCTTAATAAAGCGCAATTTGATAATGATTTAAATATTGCTCCCGTGCTGGGATATTAGAACTGCTCCAGCTCCAGAACCTTTTGTGTTAACACTACTACAAAACAGTAAATAGACAACGCAAAAAAAATGTTGTGATTTCAGTCAGAAAAACGCCGTGATTAAGGGTGTTGTCTATTTGACACCCTTACACAACGTTTTTAAAACGTTGTAGTTAAGCACATTACACAACGTTTTTAAGAAAAAAATGTTGTAGATTTGTTTTCCATAAATTAACAGATGCTTAAAAACGTTGTAGAAAGTATGATTCCACAACATTTTCTGGATAAAAACGTTGTAGTTTAATATATCAGACAACGTTTTTAACCAATTTATACAACATTTTTAAAATTTTGTAGATGAAGAAAAAAAAAGAAAAAAAAGAGTTATGGTTCACCTATATTACCAATGCACCTGCAATGCCATGAAAGAACATGAATTAAAAAATACAAGTGAAACTAAATTTCTTTCAAAGACAATGAGACTGAACTTGCACTCAGAGGCCTAGCCTGGTTCTTATATGGAATTACCTGTTTCCTGAATAGCAATAACAATAAAAATGACCCCAAAAGATCAGAAAGGGTACCTCCAAAATAAAAGATATTATAGGAAAATTATAAAAGAAAAGGGTCACTTTACCTAAAAGCAGGCTGTTTTAGCAAACTCGATAACAACGTATTTTAACTGCTTACCAGTAAAGAACCTAACTTAAGACTAGTTTAGCTTAAAAGCATTGAAATTGTTTTGAAGGAAAAAAGATGTAGAAAAAAACAATTACCCCATCAGATGCTGCAATAATTGAGTGCAAATTAGGTATAGAGTCTACACTCTCGATTTTTGGAATAACATGTATATCCATGCCACAGCCTACAAAGGTAATAAGAGAGTGACAATAAAATTAGAACTGCAGTAGTATATATCTATATGTAACATGATATTAACCTTATTCCATTATTTCCAAGAATATCCATGTAAGCTTACTTTTCAAATAATTCTTCAATTCATGCACCACTGCTGCATCTTTAACAAAGGAAACAGCATAGAAGTCTACTTTATTGTCCACTCCAAACTTGATGTCATCCTAGTCCTTTTCTGTTGAACATCATTTGACGCAGTTATGTTCATTTGCAAAACAAACAGTTAGCACTCTGTTGTAGGAAGACAAAAACATTTTATAAAACTGAAGTCATTAGATGGTCAGTGCTTGGAGATAACCAGTGATAGATGGCAGTGTAGCACTTTTTCCTCAAACATTTAGATGTCGCCTCGACTTGAGCTCTCCTCCATCAACAACTTCACATTTTACTGAATCTTGATTTTGGACTTGACCACTAACGACATTTACAAACATTTACGTACCATATAATAATTAATGAAAATCCACCCTTCTGTATAAACCTAGCAACTGAGAATGCCAAATCTTCAGCAGGACGGTAAGGAACTGCACCTCCAAAATTAGTAAACCTGGAACAAAATTTTATAGGAATAATTTGTGAGGAAATGAATTGCAGCACTCTTATAAACTTGTTGGTGAGTAGAAGGTAAGGACCAAGGACATAGAAAAGAAGCATATATTAGATGAGAAGCCTGCAAATTTACCATCCTGTCCAGGCTTCAGTCCACATCTTGGGTTTATAAGCCTTGTTAGGAGAGAAGTAGTCGCAATAAAAACCATTGCAAGCATTGATCTGTAAAAACAAAACTGAATTAAAATGGATTTTAAGAATAGAAAGGAAGTAAAAGCATCATTGCAAATAAGTATTCATACAATTTTAACTGATAGAAAGATCCTTCCTATGACTATGATATAATAAGACAACCATATAATTGATTCCCAACTGCTCATTTAATAAATCATTTAATTAATATATTATTTACAACCCACTGCTGATGGAAGGTGAAACAAGTGTTCATAATGAACAAGGAAAATGGCCATCAGCAATCCAAAATGAATATTAAATCTAGACATATCACAACACAATAAAAGAGAAAATCTCAACCAGTGCAAATGATAAAAATTTCAATAATAGTAATGACTAAATATGGGGACAACACACTGTTACATAGTAACCCCACTAAGGGAGAGAGAACAAAACAGTAATACCATCAAAGAAAATTACAGAAAATGGTAAAAGAAATTGCATCGAGCAAGGACACTTACAATGGGATCAGGGGCATCATCTTGCTTGCACATGACCCACGGAACTCCAGTGTCTAGACCCACTGCCATCTGGGGGCTGCCCATTTTGTATAAGCTTGACTAGGAGCACCAAGTTCATACTCCATGGGTCCATATTCATTCTCAATCTGTCACATTTATAAACGCAGAAAGATACACTTAAATATCCTTTCTCCTTATAGAATGTAATGGATGACTATAGATTAGCAGGAAAACTTTATCTTGGGCTCAATGAGCTAATAGAGAAATTTTACAAAACTGATGAACTTGGCTACTTGATTACCTGAGACATAATTATTGGACCACCTTGAGTCTCATATAACCTCTCTGCTTTCATCATATTCACTATCTTTGTTGTAAATTTTTGCATAGCAGCCTTCACCATTTTACATGCCCAAGTTAGTACAAACATAAAAAATAAAGTATAGTGAGCAAAAAATTAGATGCAAGATTGGGAGGTGCTTAACCTTGAAAGGCCCGTTATCCGTTCTGAAACTGATGCCTGGAACATATTTTAACCAAACAGGAAAGCCTCTGAAATTATGAAGGCAAGTGCATAAGATAACATTAATGCCATATATTTTAAATTTTCTATTTATAGCAAGTTTTTTTTATCTTTTATTTTTACCCAAAGTTCCATTCAGCACAAGCATAGGGACCAATTCTGAGATGAACATAAAGACCAGCTTGCTTCACTAGCTTTATAAATTTATCCAGGTCATATCTCTCCTCAAAGTAATACTACACCCAAAAAAGAACAACCAAGTATTAGTAAAGACAATAAAAAAATGGTATTAAAAGAAAACCAGAAAAGATAATAGAGATTAATTATGTTTACTTTGCCAGGTTGGGGTTCATGCCCATTCCAGAAAACATATGTCTGTATCACATCCAATCCGCCATTGACAAGAACATTAATCAAGCTTCGATATTCTCAAAGCTATTGTCTGCTTAAAATTTGTGCATCTCCCCCATCGAAGTGCCTAAGAACATAGGCTAACTATGTAACCTAAACCCAATAGTTTTATTGCCCAAGGCCTGAAGCGATAAACTAAGAATCTTGTTTCGCATACAGGATGGACAGATGGAAATAACCCATATGGAATTTTTTTAATAAAGCTATGCAAAAAAAGAAAATTTCAATGAATTGTACCAAATTAACATAACAAGTAATAATCTAAGGCTATAATAAAAATCTTTAACCTACAAATCAGATATTCTATTCACCATTATTGCATAGACAAAGACATAGCAAGGACCCAAAAGAACTAGAAGTGAAAATCTCCACAAGATTAGTGCCCAAAGTTAGTCAATTATATGCCCTTTTTTTCTCTTTTCTCTTTTTTTTTGGGAGGGGGAGGGGGGGAGTGAGGGTTTGAAGAGATTACTCTTATGTGACCAATACTAAAATTTTCCCTCCTTTTTTTAATAAAAAAAATGTGATGTATCTGAGAAGAATGGTTTTCCACATTGTCTCCAAAACAACTGCTCCTTGGTGTGAAAACGGGAAACTTTTTGAAAAGAAACAGACAGCTTTGCTATGCATATAATCTTGTGGTCAGAATCAAACATCAGGAAAAAAACATGCCATCACTTGTAAATGCAGATTTTAATCTCTAACTGATTCAAGACTTGGATCCTTAAGAAATATGTTAACCCATATTTTCAATACCCAAAAAACTTCGCCAACTGAAATTAAGGCTGAAATATATCCCACAAACGTATTCAACTACGTAAAATATATCCACTAGGACAATAACCAAACAATAAGTCCACCAAGTTGAACAGTAGACAATGGAATATATCAGAAACTGAACTTGATGCTCTTGAATAATTACAACAAAACCAGTGTTAACGACCATAAAAATTAAATTGAAAACAAAAACAAAAATAAAACAATAGTACAGTTAAGGGAAATTATACCTCAAACAATGCTTCAGCGAGCATTACTATTTTAATTTTTGAATACCTTTTGGAGAAGCTGTTGTCAGAGGTGACGGTGATCTTGCTCTTCTCGCGGACGACGGAAACAGGTGATACTCCGGCCTTGCCGTCGACCTTGAAATCGGGAAGCGTGATTCGACGGCTGTGAGGGCTTTAAAGGAGGTCGCGGCGTGAAGAGAGAATCAACAGGGCAGCGGTGAGGGTTTTTAACCTAGCTTTGAGATCGGGAAAGGATGATTGAGCTCTGAGATTTGCGAGGAAGATTTGGCTATGAAATTTGGCGATGAAGAAAGGGGAAGATCTGAGATATTGAATCCCCTCTGGATTTGGCCATTTGAACCCTAGAGTAGAGAAAGAGAGAAGTGTGAGATGAAATACGGAGAGAGAGAAAAAATGGATTTTTAAGTTTTCATTTCCGCCTAAATTAAGCTCCGTGTTTTTCATATACACAACGTTTTTCAAAAAAAAACATTATCTATTTAAAATTAAAAAAATGTCTTTTTAAATAGATAATATTTTTACATATATATCTATAACGTTTTTTAAAAAAATGTTATGAAATAAAATATCACAACGTTTTTATAAAAAACGTTGTGGTTTAAGTGTTGTCTATTAGGTACTTTGTAGTAGTGTAACAACTCCATCAAAATATATTTTCCACGTACGACATGTATCGTACTGATGTTGCAGCTGAACTGTCATTACCCCCTCATCGAAGAAGTATGTTTCTAAGGGTTTGTAGTCCCCTACAGGTGCGACGACCAGTTGATCCGCAATTCCTTGACCTTTGACAGACTTTTGCGTCACGTAGACGATATCAAATTGCTGTAGGATCAACTGTCATCTGGATAGTCGGCAATTCAGTATGGGCTTACTGAACACATACTTGAGAGGATCCACGCGGGATATGAGATGGGTTGTATGACCATGGAGGTAATGTTGTAACCTCATAGAAGCTCATGCTAAAAAGCACAACAAGTCTTCAATCGAGTGTACTTGTGTTCACCGATCTTTGAATCTTTTGTTGAGGTAATAGATAGCTCATTCTTGGCCTCTATCGTCTTTTTGCTTGTTCAAATGACCCATGGCATTATCATTTATGGGGACAGTACATGAACAAGGGAACATCATCCCGGGAGGTACCAAAATAGGAGCGTTAATCAGTTGCTCTTTAATGGTAAGGAAGGCTTTCTGACACTCATCGTTCCATTTCATGGAGGTGTTCTTCCTTAACAGCTTGAAGATAAGCTCACATGTTGCTGTGAGTTGAGAAATGAATCTGCTAATGAAGTTGATTCTTCCCCAAAAATCTCCGTATTTCCTTCTTTGTCTGAGGAATGGGCATTTCATTGATGGCCTGGATTTTGGTAGGATCCAGTTCAATCCCTTTGTGGCTGACTAGGAAACCTAGCAACTTGCCTGACTTAACACCAAAGGCGCACTTGGCTGGATTCAACTTCAAGTTGTACTTATGCAACATGTTGAAAAGCTTTCTAAGATAGTCTAAGTGGTCCTCCTCCTTTCGGGATTTGACAATGTTGTCATCCACGTAAATCTCTATCTCCTTGTGCATTAAATCATGGAAAAGAGCCATCATAGCTCGCTGATAGGTTTCCCTGGCATTGATGAGGCCGAATGACAACCGTCTGTAGCAAATGGTTCCCCAAGGCATGATGAAAGCAATTTTCTCACGGTCCTCCTCAGCGACCATAATTTGATGGTACCCCGCAAAGCAATCAGCAAAAGAGTACATGCCGTATTGAGCAGTATTATCAATAAGAATGTAGATCAATGGCACAGAAAAGCTATCTTTAAGGCAAGCTTTGTTCAAATCCCGGTAATCCACGCAGACTCGCACCTTTCCTCCTAGTTTAGGCACGGGAACAATGTTGGATATCCACTCCGAATATGTAGACACCATGATAATGACAGCTTGAAATTGTTTCAAAATTTCTTCTTTAACCTTTAAACTCCACTCAGGTTTCAATCACCTGAGCTTTTGCCTAACTGACTTGAATCCTTCTTTAATGGGAAGGCGATGAAGAACAATGTCAGTGGACAAACCCACCATGTCTTCATGATACCATGCAAACACATCCTGGAATTGGGTTAATAGTGCAAAAATGTCATTCCGCTGATTTGTGGTAAGGTCTGAACCAATTTGGATTAGCTTAGGGTTGTCTAAGGTTCCAAGATTGAAAGAAGTGGTTTGATCAAGATTGGGTTTGGGTTTGTCTGCAACCCATTCCTTAATCTCCTAAGGTGTCTCAATGTTGTCTTGGATGTCCATCAAGTCTGAGTCCAATATTGCATCAAAGTTACAGCCCTTGTTGAGAGAAGGCACCTCATCAGCAAGTACATGCACATCTAAACTTATAGTCCTGAAACAGAATATGTTTTCACTTAATATATGCAACTATTCGATCATACAAAAGTGTTAGCATGTACTTGATAAAATAACTGCTAGTACTGTAAAGGAAAGCAAGCAATTAAAGTTATCAACAGGGCAGAGGGATTTTCTACCCATTTTACCCTCGTCGACCAATGCATGGAGTGCTGCTCCAATTGTCGAGGGCAAAGTCCTGATGGACTGCAGTGACGGAAGGATCATCATTGTCCTCCTTTTCCCGAATGATAACCATGACATCCGGGCAATCATAAATGGGGTGTATCTGTTTGTATGTTCATCATGAAACGACGACGCGTATATGCCGCCATCATTAAGCGAAAGGTCATGTTTACGTTTCCGTTCCTTTTCTTCCACTTCGGGATCAGGAATCAGCACCTCTTTTGTTTTGATTGGTACTGGTTTAGGAAACAACATGGCCATAACATGGGCTGGCACCTTTACTGGAGACTGTATTAACTCATGAGCTAAATGTATAGAAAATCGCCTTGCAGCGGAAGCTTGAGGAACCTGCTTGTGCTTATGAGGATTCTTGTGACTGGAATTGGCAGAATAGCCTAGTCCAGTTGTTCCAATTTGGTTGAACACTTGGATAGGGTGCTTAATACCCTGCTTATCTTTACCAAGCCCTTGTCTAGGTTAATGACCCAATGACATCATTTATTGATTGGCCGACATAACCTTGGAAGAAATCTTGGGTATGGGAAGTGGCGCTCCAATAGAATGGTATTGCGTGGTACTCACTTCCAGAGTATTAAAATTGGCCGGTTCAACTTCTGAATTGAAGCTGATGATTGGTAGAGTTCCTTGTTCAGGACATTCCGGCTCAGCGTTGACAGTGACTAGACTGTTGTTGATAATGTATTTGAGTTGTTGATGTAGCGTGGAGGGAACGGCTCCAGCCATGTGTATCCATGGTCTCCCTAATAGCAGGTTGTATCCTGAATCTATCTTGAGGACGTGGAAGGATACATTGAATGTATTTGGACTAGTCTCAATTGGCAATTCAATCTTTCCAACGACATTTCGTCGGGATCCATCAAAAGCTCTGATAACCGTATGGCTGCTTTGGATCCGCTTGAGATTGACATTCATCTTTACCAAGGTGGCATAAGAACAAATATTTAGAGATGAGCCTCCATCTATCAAAACTCCAGCTAGCATATACCCGGAAGATAAAAACTGTAATATGCAATAGCTTGCAATGACCGGTCCCTTTGGGCGGTATATCGTCATCAGTGAAGGATATCACATTGTTGTTGAAAATGTGATCAACCAAATGTTGAAATTTTCCACATCCACTAATTTTGGCAAGTGGGCTTCTTTCAAAACCTTCAGTAAGATCTTCTGATGATCCTCGGAAGAGAAAACCAAGTCCAGTATAGATATCTGGTGTGGAGCTTCTCGCAAGCTTAAAACCACTTTGGCTTCATTATGACCCATAGTGCGGAGGAATTTTTTAATTTTCTCCATGGGAAACTTCCTCTTTGCTTCGCAGATAGGTTTCATAATCTGTTGAGGAAGATACAGTGGATTATCCTTCGACATTGTAGCAGTGGTATGAGACGTGGATCCTTCAGCTTCTCCATAATTCCATGGAACTTTGTGTAAGCTGACAACAAGATATTGTGGTCTAAAAGGTAAAGAAATTGGCTCTGGTGCTGCCACTTTCAAAGGATTGTCAGCTCCTTTGAGTTGAATTGGTTGTATGGGAAATACTTTGACAGTCTCATCATCCATTTCGGATATAACTGCTACTGATCCCTTCTATTTGGAAGGACATGCATTCCCGCCCTTGAGTTGCACAGTGTAATCATCTGCTATTTGCAGGATACCGCTATCAGTAAGATTTTGAATGAGATGGCGGAGTGCCCAGCATTCGTTTGTGCTGTGACCGCGAGAATGTGAATGATATTGACACACTTCATCAGAATTGAACCGTCCTGAGCGGGGATTGATTGGAGGGAGAAGGAAAGTAATTCTTCCTTCATTTATCAACATCTGCAGTATCTCCTCCATAGATTGGCCCAAATAGGTAAATTCCCTTTGATTGGCAAAATCCCGACGGGCTTTAGCATTTGCTCTTCGCAACCTTATGCTCTATAGCTTCGCTTTCTGAAGGTGGTGAGGAAGCATTCATAACAAAAGGAAGGATATAGGCATGCTCCTGCCTAATTAATTGGCGCGTGACTTGATGATGGTGGGTCACCAGTTCTGCCAGTTGCTCAATTTATTTGCAAAGAGCTTTCATCTTTCATTCTATAGTGAACTGGAACTTTGCATAATCCCATCTGTCAACACCGTCTTTGATGGTTTGAGATGACTCGCCATTAGAATTGGAACTGTAAAAACCCAAAACCCTAATAAGACTCGTAAGTGTAAAATCCCATTATATAAATAAAAATTTTTTGTTCTGAATGTGTTATGTGTTAATATATACTTGGTTTTACAAATTTGACCAAATAAATTTTTGTCCGAAAAACGTCATGCTTGACACCTCATGCTTAAATTTTTTTTCTATATTCGGACTTTTCGGTAAAATTATTTTGACAAGTTGCTTTGTCGTGCTTACATTGACAAAACGCTTTGTCGTGCTTATTAGGATTAGCGAGAAATTTAGGTTAACAATCCTAGATTAACAAACCCTAACCTTAATTAGCAAAAACCTAACCCTAATTTTTAAATTAAACCCTAATTAGCTAATATAACCCTAATTAGCTTATCTTAACTCCTAATCATGGTTAGTAAACTTCAATTAGGTATTAATTAACATTAATTAACAGTCCTAATCATTAGAAACAAAACCCTAATCAAGATTAGTGAAGATTTAAACCTAATTAAGCTACTAATTTGATCAACTAGCTCACAAGTAGGTTGGGAGTCACCATTTCAAGTTCCAAAACATCACATGACATGCTTTCAAACTCCCAAGCACAGAAGAGTCATAAATTCAGATCTTTATAGAGGCAAGTAGGTGGAAAAATGACCAAAAAGCCAAGTTGAAGAATTCTATAAATAGGAACCTTAGGGCTGAGCAAACTCACGAATTCTCAAAGCCTAGATACACTTATAAACCTACCAAATCAAGCCTGGGTGATAGCAACAACAACATCAGAAGCTAGAATCACAAATTGCTCAAGAAAAGGTGCAAACCCTAGTTCATAATTTTCTCTTTGATCTTATTTTAGATTTGTTTTTTAGATGTTTAGAATTATGTATTAGGATGTTAGAAAGTATGTTAGATTGGTAGAACACGTTTTCATAACATCTAGATGACTTAATTAAGTGTTTTATGAAATCTAGAATTTTTGTAAAACTTGGTCTGACAGCCAAATGTCAGGGCTTGTAGATTCGTGTGTGTTTATGTTTTGGTCTGTTAATTGATTGGTATTTGTAGCCTGTTAGTAGGTCTTTAATCTGAAAAAGAAAACAGGTTCAGTTGAACCATAGATTTCAAGTTATAAGCAATCAAAGTGGGTTGACCGTTCACGGATGTTGGTTTTCTGGGTTGCCCAGAAAACTTAAAACAATGATCGAGCAAAGCTACTTAATCAAATTCGTTTAATCGTCTTCTGATGGTTAATTGTTTAAGTTTTTGTTATAGATTGGTACCCTATTATACATACTACATATCTATGATCTTTAATTGAACAAACAACGTATAGGTTTCTTTGGAATTATTAGTCAAAATCCGTTGATGAAAGTATGTGGAGTTTTTGGGTTTTTCGAAAAATGAAGAACATGAAGAACAACATCTAAATTTGTACTTTGACCAACCAATTTAGAGACCTTAGATTTATGATCATTCTAATAATGTTATATATATGTACTTACGACATATATACTACATATTACAACAAGCAAAATACACATCTAATACATAGAATCGAAGATATTTAAGCCACAAAACCTGTTGACCCATTTATGACTTACAGTGCGGGTTACCCAGAAACCAAGAACGACTCGACAATGACTTTGAGCTTCTATAACTTCTTGTTATGTGTAAGTTAGAGTCTATGATTTGTTTTCATGTTGTCTTATTGTATGAGTACTACAACATCAATGCTTGACCAAACCGAAAATCATTACGATAGCTAGTTATTTAATGGTCAAAGTGATCACTCGAATTACGACCAAATCACGCCCGGAAAATTAAGAACACCTACAGCGACACTTTCTGTCATTGTAGGGCTTTAGCGATAGACAGAAATTATTTTCTTTAAAAATAAATTTTAAAAATTAGAAATAATTAATAAATAAATATAAAAAAGCAGTTTTTAAAATTATATTAAATTATTATAAATAAATTTAATAATTATTTTATATTATTTTGATATTATTAATAATTAACTTATTAATAAAGAAACTAGAATAATTATTTATAAATACTAAATAATTATGGAAAAATATTATTATTGATATAAAAATTATAATAAATGAATATAAATTATTTAATAATAATAATCAATGTTTTTGTAAAATTTTAGGTAAATATTAGTTACTTATAAATAGAAATAAATGATTTAAAAATCATTTAAAGGATAAATAAATATTTTAAATATTTTAAAATTTATTATAATGGATAAATAAATGTTATAAATAAAATTTAGTCCATATAACAAAGGTATTAAATACTAAACCCTATTAAATCTAACCCGATATTATTTAAATGTTATAATTGGATATTGTTATCAATATTAACGTGTTAGATTTATATATATGAATATCGTAGGTACTTATTAACGTTTGAATAACATAACTTGACTAATCTACGTTTAGGCAAGTTCTCTATCCTTAAATCTCTTATAAAGCAGAGTTCTTAAATCCTGTTTATTTATTGATCAAGATTTTTATCTTGATAAGCTGTTGATATAATACACTACACCTACAATTGAATTACCTTATTATTGAAAAGTTATTGCTTAGTTCCAGCATAACTAAGAAATGAATTATTTATCCATATGATATTGTTTATTGAGCATAAACTGTTGTGTTAAACCAAATTGTTTTGGTAAGACAATCTTATACTGATGTTGAGTATCCCGTAAGGGAGCGAAGTTTAGTCAATTCATATATTGACAGTAATTTTAGTGTATCTCGAGCATTGTAGGTGATATGCATACTTCTAAGATGTTGAATAGGCTGATCCCCTATGTCATATCTGAACAAAATTTCTAAGTCTGTGTGACTGATAGAAATAAGAAAAATTCCAGAATTGGTTGAAATTAGAGAAATCCAGAAATGGTAACAACTATCAGTCAAAATTTGAATTGTTATATTTCTTCAAATCCTATATTATTATAAATACACAACTTGCTGAGCATGTCATAGCTCACCCTTGCAAATTATTCCCTTTGCAATTTTAGATGGTAATCCTGGAACTTCTGGAGTAGATAAAGGGAAGCGTCCCTACATAGATTAGATTATATTCTTGTTTGTTTGAATACCTTGTAATAAGAACTCGTTATGAGAATCATGTAATCAAATCTTAATATTATGATATATATATATATAACATCTTTTATTTCCGCAACCGTGTGTTCTTACATATATAGATGTAAAATTAGACTTCTTCGAATCTAGTTGAGATCCTTGGGAACTATTTAGCTGAGTGAGGGTATTAATAGCATGGATTGTTCATGTTGTTATTAATACTCTGGATTTTAGATAAGTAGTTACTATCGATACGATAGTATAAATTAAACTATACATCTGGGTGAGGGTATTAGTAATATGGAGTGTTCATGTTATTACTGATACTCTGAATTTCGGATAGATAGACTCTAGTCACAGATACAGTTCATATATTCAAGTGAGGGTATCCAAACACAATAATAGTTCCCTTGAGAATTACCAATTGTTATGGGATACTGTGAATCTTGAATCTATGAGAATTGTATCTGATAGTCCCTCTATTTAATGTAATCTTATAATAAGATACCATGGGTGTATAGATTTAAAAGTATTATGTTGATTTTCTATAAACACCATATCAGATACCGTGGGAGTATAGATATGGGGGCGTTACAGGAACCCTGTCCAGTGCTCCAACTGATCATGTTGACCTCTTCTTCTTTGTGTTGAGGAAGAGGATTGTCTTGCACGTGAGGTTGATTTGGTTTTGTGACCACGATCTCACCGTTGTCTATTAAATCTTGGATCTTATGTTTCAAGGCCCAACAATCTTGAGTAGCATGTCCAGGTGCTTTAGCATGATAAGCACACTTCCGAGTAGCATTAAAACCCCTCCCATTAGGGTTGGCTGGTGGAAGAAGATGTGTGATTTTCTTCTGAGCAGTCAGAAGAGCAAGAATATTCTCGAGTGAGTCCCCTAAGGGTGTGAACGTTCGAGGACGCTTTGCATCTCCACCTTTTGGTAATGGAGGATTTGAATATTATGATTGAAAAGGGGAGTAGTTTTTCCTCTGCATAGGCATGCTTTGATTGCCTTTTTGACCTTGTAGTATCAAGGAAACATCCTCCTCTTCCATTTTATGGACCCTCTGGGGGTTGTTTCCATAAGATCCAGATTGGATGTGCTCAGCAACAACTTTAAGAGCGGCTAGGTCTTTAATTTTACCGGACTTCAATCCCATTTCAGCCATTTCTCTGTGCTTAATCATTTCAGAGAATGGTTTGCCAATACCAGCTAAGACTCTTTCATAGAAAGGAGCTTCTTGTACATCTATGAATGTCATAACCATTTCTGATTCCGTCATGGAAGGAATAACTTGAGCAGCAAGGTGCCTCCACATTTGAGCATGCTCTCTAAAAGACTCATTAGACTGTTTCTTGACCTTGGTAATTTGGTACCGGTCAGGAGCCATCTGAGATTAAAAACTATATTGAGTGAGGAAGGCGTGAGCCAGCTCTTCCCAGCTATGGATCTTTGAGTTGTCTAATCTGGTATACCATGAACGGGTTTCTCCAGTCAGACTTTTCTGAAACAGCTGCATTCTGAGCTTTTCATTTTTTGGATAAGATCCAAGTTCTCCAATGAACACTTTTAAGTATGCATAAGGATCCCATAATCTGTCATACTTTCCAAAATCAAGGGTATTAAATTTCTCTGGATAATGAACACCAGGAAATATGCAAAGGTCTGCATATGAAACACTGCCATGTGTTCCAATCCCTTTGAGAACACGGATAGTTTCCTCCATTTGAAGGACTTTCTTCCTGATATCACCGGTGTCTGGATCTCCTCTAAGAAGGGTGTTTTCAGGGTCTTTGTTGGTCGTATCCAACTGAGGTTCTAGAATTGTTTTTTCTAGACCTTGAACTCCTCCTTGTGTAGAGGATTCTGTATGTGTAGGTATCTTCGTACCCTGAGTGGACTGGTGTAATTTTTTCAGTAGACCAACCAAGTCTGTAATTTGTTTACTCAATCCGTCAAATTCTTCTCGGGAAACAACATTAGATTGGTCAGAAGAAGACATGAGTGGCTGTAGGCTCGCGGCCTTCTTGGATTTTAAGCGGGTAATAGGCCCAATTGCTTCCCTATAAAAGACTTACGTAGTTTAGTCTTAGGGTAATTTAAATGTTATCATAACATATCCGTTTTAGGAATTTTGTCCTGCAAAATTGGGTGTTAATTGATAACATGTCATGCATGCACATATATTCTTCATATTTTCCATTACATATGGATTAACATGAAATAAAATTACAAGTAAATGCTTTTACAAGTAATTGAAAATGGAAAGTATGAATAGACTTTCCTCCGCATTTGGTTTATCAGAGGTTGACCTATCTTAGGGTTACTCTCGCGGATTTTTGGCATGAAGGTTCCCAGATCATCACAATTTACTTGACGAGAAGTTAATCTGGTCTTTCAACTGGAGTGAATTTGGGTGGTGCCTTTCCTGAGCCTCGCTAGAATTATTCTTCCTCCGAGTCCAATAATCAAACACCGATAGGATAGCCTCCTGATGGAGGAACCACACAACATACATTCACATATAACGCGTCTCACCGTTTATGCAAAATGATGACATGTGCGAAGCACTAATATTGCAGATAGATATAGTATAGTGCAATAAGTAAAAATGCATTTGTACACATTTATCATAAATGTAAATGCAACATTCATACACAAGCATATAACAATTTTGAAAAGCTTGTAATAGCGGCTTAAGCCCTCTTACTAGAGTCCCTAGTAGAGTCGCCACCTGTCGACATCGGGATTTTTAGTGTCCCTTTTCGTTACTTATTCTTTGGTGTTCTCATGTTAATGTGAGATTTATTTAAAAAAACAAGTGAAAAAGGTCTAACATGTATAATGTCGACGATTTAACTTTAAGAGTCGCCAGTTGGTGTATTTAATTGGTTGCACCAACGCAACCGAAAAGGTTTGCACATTGACCCAGTGATGTGACACTGCTAAACGGGTCTGTGAAACCGAGATCCATTTAGGTCCGGGGGCTTGATTATGCGGAGGAAAGGTGTTAGGCACCCCCCGACATCCATGTTGCCACGATGACTGCAATTTTTCAAAGAAATTGTTATATGAATGTGTGTGTGTGTGTGGATCAATGTGCAATTATTTGGAAGTAGTGTTGTACCTCATTTGCACCTATGTACATAGGGTTTGAATTTATAGAAAAATTTAGTTTTAAACAAGATATAGCAATAAGGTTTTGTAAAAAGAGGTTTTTCAAACCCTGTGCTCAATAGTAATTGAGGCCTTTGATACTTCCATTTTATTATTATATGTTCGGCTTGTTTGCTTTTATTTTCGAGATGCAAAGCATCTTTGAGAAAATAATATACAAAGATCTTAGAACTCCTCACAAAAGCATGACATGACCATCCAAGGAAATTCGCATAACCTTTGTAAAATAATGTATAATTCGCTCACAAATTTGAAAAATGTCCATCATGGGAACCGAATCTAGATTCGATGAGATCGAATCTGTGATCACATGATTCCTAGGCTCACATGATAATCTGCAGGTTTGTATGGAAAGCGAGAAGCGATTATATATATAAAAGTCGTGTAAATATATATATATACGCATATGATCAACCACCACGAAGCAACTTTATGGGGGATCGGAAATATAATTATATAAAAGCGGTAAATATATATATATATATATATATATATATATATATATATATATGGACATGATTAACCACCACGAAGTAAACTCCATGTGGGACAAAATGTAAATAAAGTTGTAAAATCGATCAATCGCCACGAAGTAAACTCTGTGCAAGACGAAATATAAATAAAGTCGTAAAAGCGATCAATCGCCATAATAAACTCGAAGCGTGATGAAATGTAAATAAATGTAAAAGGCCACAGAGGAAACTCTGTGCCTAATAGAAAATATATATATATATATATATATATATATATATATATATATATATATATATATATAGCGAAAGAACGACTGGATGTGAATCTGTGCTCATCGGATATGTCAAACAACAATATATATATATATATATATATATATATATATATATATATATATATATACAAGAGCAGATAAACTCTCGCATCAAGTTCAGGCTCAATCGAGACATAACTCGATAATATTAGTCCATATATGAAATATATATATATATATATATATATATATATATAAATATATATATATACAGATAGAAATGAAAACCACGGACCAAAGTCCGGGAAAACGCACACAACACGACTCTCAATGTGTATAATAGTGTGTGCTAATATGAGAAGAAGGCTTTATAAAATGTGAGAAGGCTTATAGTGGGCTGCCAAAGTAGACTTCTATGACTTTATATGGATAACCACTTAGCTCCCGCCAGATAAAAAGATAGCTATATGTGAGCTAACAAATGTTTATAGAAGAGGAAACACTCAATAGGGGTGTATACAGAGTAAAATGGACAGGGCTTCCTCGCCTTTTTCTCTCCTTCTCCTCTTCAAATGGTTGACCCCAAGGCTCATATTTATAGACTGATGGCCGCAGGTACACCTGCGGTAGCCGCGATTGTACCTGCGGCTGGTTGTGTCAAGAGTTACGCAATGACATGGATTAGAGGTTGTACGAAGTCAGGAAGAGGGGTCCATGCCCATGGTCTTCAAGCTTCAAATTCTATCCAAAGTACTATCATACGTAATAGTCACTCGGGATTGTTATTCCTCGGTTTTTGTGGGACATTATATTATGTATGTATATATGAAGTGTTGAGACGACGCGCAAGTGTTGAAGGGAAAAGATGACGTTTGACTCTTCGTCGGGGTTATCACCGGTTTGAGTTGAAAGTAGACGTTGTTCAGGGTTACATCTGAGATTGAACTACTTGTTTGTATGCCGCGATATCATCTTGTGAGAGAAAACATTGAGGCAGTAAGATGACATTTTGACTCTTCACCGGGGTTATCGCCGGTTTGAGCTGAAATTAGACGTTGCTCAGGGTTATATCTGAGATTGGACTGCTTGTTTGTATGCCTCACTGTCATCTATAAGTGTGCCTGTCTGCCCGTTGTTAGCTTCAGGTCTGAGTATGAGTGCCTCAGCAGGAGGTCTGAGCTTGAAGCTGATCGCATATATCTGAAATAAGCATTTCCAGAGTTATCGCCGGAACTTCAATGGCATCCCTTGGGGCTATCACCAATGATGGAGTCGCTACTCCCAGTGTTGTTTCTGGGACTGGAACTGAGTGTCGCGGTGTTATCGCCGAGTAAAAACTATCCTCTCCAATGTTGTTGCCGGTCTTTTGATCTGCGTACCTCGGGGTTATCTCTGAGATTGGAAATGACATTCCCGGTGTGTGTTTCGGGTTTGAGATGAAGTTCCTGGTTTGTGTTCCGGGTTGGAACTAAACTTCCGGTAGTATCCGAAATGGATGTAAGCTGTCTTCCAATGTTATCTCCGAAAGACTTAATCGCCTCCCCGCAATGTTAAGTAAATGTGTATTGTAAATTTTTGAGTGTCTACAATACTTAATTATTGCTACAGTAATTGCTGCATCATATCTCTCATATTATTGATTCAATTATGGTCACAGTATCATCTTTATAATATGTTATATTATTAAATCAATAATTGAGAAGGCAAAGTTATTCATATTATTATTTGCAATATTGACAATGTCTAAAAGTTCTGTCAAGGAGAGACTTGGTCATCTAATTGCGTGCCAATAAGGAGAAATCCTTATCGAAAAGCCCCCTCTTTCATGGGAACGACCTAGTTGTTAAAATATTGTGAATTATAATATTAATGATGAATAAGTTCGTGTTGATTAAAGATGAAATTGATAGTTCCATTGTGTTGGAATTATTAGTGTTAGTGAAAATCGACATTTATTTCAATAATAATTGATGTCTGGAGATTATATTGACCAATCGGGTAATTAATCGGATAAATGAGGAATTAATTGCTATTAATTCACATGATTATAACTATTTGTTCACATGTGTGTACTATTGATTCACATTCATGTACTATTAGGGGGGAGTCAAAAAGAGTGATAATACTTGCATGACTAAGTTAAAGATGGAGGTATAGATAGAGGTACTATATCTTCGTTATTCATATTTTCACATGATTTTAACTATTGAATCACATGATTGAACTATTGATTCACATTATTTACTATTAGGGGAGGTGGTGCAAGTTTGATAATACTTGCAGGACTAAATTAAAAAAGAAAGAAAAGTTGGAGGTATTGTACTGTAATATTAAGAGCCCCAAAATGTGCAATTATCGAAATTATATTTTCTTATAAATAGAAGCTCATTCTTCCTTCATTTCTCACCAATTCACTATAGCTTTAGAGCAATTATTATAGAGAGAAATTATAGAGAGAGAAGAAGAAGAAGTCTGCTACCTCACTATTCCAATATCCGGTTTTTCTAAGGTGGGGTATTATTCTTTTCGTATTCATGAAGAGAGTTATTTTCTTTTCAATACTCGTAAGGGTTGTTATTCCATTCTTTACTATTCCGTTGGAATAACTCCTATCATGCTAAGCATCGCATATATGGTGAAATTCTTCATTATTCCATTCTTTATTATTCTCGTTAGAATAACCCGTCTGCATATGTTCTATCACATGCCCGGTGAATTCGTTGTTATTCAATTCTTTATTATTCGTTAGAATATCACCTGCGTGTGGATTACGCATGACCTGGTTCCATTATTTAATATTCATTGGAATAACCTCGTCATGCGGTCTATCGCGTACCGTGAATTTTGTTGTTATTCTATTCTTTATTATTACATTTGGAATATCTCGCTCTGACGCATTATTTCGCATGACCTGGTTCCATTCTTTATTATTCGGTTGGGAATAACATGTCTGTGCAGTCTATCGCATGCATGGTGAATTCTTCTGTTATTCCATACATTATTATTCTGTTGGAATAACCTGTCTATGTGGATTACCACATACATGGTGAATAATCCTTTGTATTCATTCCTTATTAAATTGTGGAAATGATATGTCTACGCGGATTACCGCATGGCGGGCGAAAATCCATTTGTAAGTTCATATATTCTATTATACTCAGTTGGTTAAAGTTTTGGCTTCTATACTCCATGAAATTAGTAGAATATCCTGGATATTTGCGCTTCATCCAGTATCTTTTCATGGAAATATTCTTCTGAGCATGCATTCTTGAATGTTACTCCATAAAGCAGTATTATGTTGACAATTTGGACGTTTTTGAGTTCAGTATAAATTAACTTATAAATCTTTAAAATTTAATTCTTGAACTTGTTTTATTGAATTATTATGTTATTGTCATCATCCTCATGTTTATATATTTAAAGTCATCTGTGGCCTGTAGTGCATAGATGGACTTGTTATGATTATGACCAGGGATTATTTGGTATAGTCATGACCGTAATGTTACAAATGATGTGGTAAAAGTCCTCATTGGCCTGTAGTGCATTGATGGACAGTTGTTGGCATGATCATGACCATTGATGAAAACACGAATATCATTGGCCCGTAGTGCATGGATAATTTATGGTCGTGATACTAATGAATATCCTTGGCCGTAGTGCAAGGATGACGTGGTTTATTTAATAAGCTGGGTCTCAGCGATAAAAGTGATGAAAAACCTTTTAAATCATAGAAGATAGTAGATTTTATTCTCTACTTGACTCTTCTAATGGATTGCTTTTTCCGCTGTAGTTAAACTTGATGTTTGTTATATTGTATCAGTTTAACACCGTTGAAGGCTAACGATAATTTATTCTCCATTATCTTAGCCATAATATTTCTTATTGGGCTAGTTGAGCTCACCCTTTTTCTTTCATTATTCTATTCAGAAAATGAGAACGTAGCAGGGACTAGTCGGGGAACGGAGTGACGGTCCAAATGATAGTTGTGAGACCCCAAATTTTATGAATAAAGATTTAATTTTCTCGAAATATTTTTTTTGAATATTATGGTGCGGATTTGATATAATGTTATAGTTGTGGGTAATATTTATAAATTTTTGCAAAGTATGCAAGTAGTTATAAAATATTCGTTTGGTCGGTGAATATTCGTACGACGGCACAATCATTGGTGAACCCCACAACGGAAGTATTGCCGTAGTAAGAAAACGACATAATTATCTTTTTATAAAAAATAACGGCAGAAGTGTTACCGTTAAAACTGTTGAACTACCCGATAGTAAAAGTACAGTAATACGCGTGGGTGCATAGTAGCACACAGTATTGGTTATTGATGCTTACGTGAGAAGTCACTCAGTTATACTCAATTATTGCTATAAAGAATTGCTACATCATATCTCTCTATATTATTGATTCGATTATTGTCACAAAGATTATCATCTGTATAATATGTTATATTATTAAATCAATAATTGAGACGACAAAGTTATTCATATTATTAAATTGCAATATTTACAATGTGTAGAAGTTCTATCAAGGAGAGGTTTGGTCACCTAATTGCGAGCCAATAGGGAGAAATCCTTATTGGAAAGCCCCCTCTTTCCTAGGAACGACCTGGTTGTTAAATATTCTGAGTTATAATATTAATGATGAATGTTATTAATAATCAAAGTTGAGTTTGGAGACGCGGACGTGATATTTGAGTCTGGAATGATGAAATTAGTAGAAATAGACTATAAACTCAAAATTTGCTGGGGTTGACTTTTGGTCAAAAAAGTCAACAGTTGACTTTTTTGGAAAAAAGTCAAACTTTGAAATTTCAAAAATGAACTTTTTGAGAAAAATATTTCCATTGTGTTGGGATTGTTAGTGTTAGTGGAAATCGACATTTATTTCGATAATAATTTATGTCTGGAGGTTATATTGACCAATCGGGTAATTAATCGAATAAATGAGCAAGTAATTGCTATTAATTCACATGAATATAACTATTTGTTCACATGTGTGTACTATTGATTCACATTCATGTACTATTAGGGGAGTTGGTTCAAGATTGATAATACTTGCATGACTAAGTTAAAAATGAAGGTATATATGGAGGTACTATACTGTAATTCGTATTTTCACATGATTATAACTATTGATTCATATGATTGAACTATTGATTCACATTATTTACTATTAGGGGAGGTGGTGTAAGTTTGATAATACTTGCAGGACTAAATTAAAAATGAAAGAAAAGTTGGAGGTATTGTACTATAATTATTCGAGCCCCAAAACGTGCAATTATTAAAACTATATTTTTCTATAAATAGAAGCTCATTCTTTCTTCATTTCTCACCAATTCACTAAAGCTATAGAGCAATTATTATAGAGAGAAATTATAGAGAGAAAGAAGAAGAGAAGTCTGCTACCTCTCTATTCCAGTATCCAACTTTATTCTAAGGTAAGGGGTATTATTTCTTTCATTTTCACGAAGAGAGCTTCTGTTATTCCATTCTTTATTATTTTGTTGGAATATCCTGTCTGTGCATATTACGCATGACCTTGTTCCACTATTTATTATTCTATTAGAATAACCTGTCTATGCGAAGTGCCGCATACATGGCGAAATTCTTCTGTTATTCCAATTTTTATTATTCTGTTGGAATATCCTGTCTGTGCGTATTACGCATAACCTGGTTCTATTATTTATTATTATGTTGGAATAACCTGCCTGTGTGGTCTATCGCATGCCTGGTGAATTCTGTTGTTATTCCATTCTTTATTATTCTGTTGGAATATCTTGTCTGCATGGATTTCGTATGAATTCGGTTCCATTATTTATTATTATTCGTTGAAATAACTCGCTTGTAAGGGTCTATCGCATGCCTGGTGAATTCTGTTGTTATTCCATTCTTTATTATTCTGTTGGAATAACCTGTCTGTATGAATTTCGCATGACCTGGTTCCATTATTTATTATTATGTTGGGAATAACCTGTCTGTGTGGTCTATCGCATGCATGGTGAATTCTTCTGTTATTCCATTTTTTATTATTCTATTGGAATAACCTGTCTATGTGAATTACCACATGCATGGTGAATGATCCTTTGTATTCATTCCTTATTAAATTGTGGAAATGATCTGTCTACGTGGCCAAAATCCATTTGCAGGTACATATATTCTATTATACTTAGTTGGTTAAAGTTTTAGCTTCTATACTCCATGAAATTAGTAGAATATCCTGGATATTTGCGCTTCATCCAGTATCTTTTAATGGAAATATTCTTCTGAGCATTCTTGAATTTTACTCCACAAAGCAGTATCATGTTGACAATTTGGACGTTTTTGAGTTCATGATAAATTAACTTATAAATCATTAAAATTTAATTCTTGAACTTGTTTTATTGAATTATTATGTCATTGTCATCATCCTCATGTTTATATATTGAAAGTCATATGTGGCCTATAGTGCATAGATGGACTTGGTATGATTATGACCAGGGATTATTCGGTATAGTCATGACCGTAATGTTACAAATGATGTGGTAAAAGTCATCATTGGCCCGTAGTGCATTGATGGACAGTTGTTGGCATGATCATGACCATTGATGAAAACACGAATATCCTTGGCCCGTAGTGCATGGATAATTTATGGTCATGATACTAGTGAATATCCTTGGTCGTAGTGCAGGGATGACGTGGTTTATTTAATAAGCTGAGTCTCAGCGATAAAAGTGATGAAAAACCTTTTAAATCATAGAAGATAGTAGATTTTATTCTCTACTTGACTCTTCTAATGGATTTATTTTTCCACTGCAGTTAAACTTGATGTTTGTTATATTGTATCAGTTTAACACCGTTGAAGGCTAACGATAATTTATTCTCCATTATCTTAGCCATAATATTTCTTACTGGGTTAGTTGAGCTCACCCTTTTGCTTTCATTGTTCTCTTCAGGAAATGAGAACGTAGCAGGGACTAGTCGGGGAACGGAGTGACGGTCCAGATGATAGCATTAGTAGTCCTCACTATTATATGAAATAGTGTGATAATAAATGTATTGAGGACTTATTTTGAGTTTGAATACTGTCTAGAAGACAATATTTGTATTAAAACTCACAGCTCATGTTGTATATTTAAGATTGTATTTGTATTCTTTACCACGTATTTGGCGACTCAGAATAGGTGATGTATACCTATTTTGGGGGCGTCACAATAGCATTAGTAGTTCTCACTATTCTATGAAATAGTGTGATAATAAATATATTGAGGACTTATTTTGAGTTTGAATACTGTCTAGAAGACAATATTTGTATTAAAACTCATAGCTCATGTTGTATATTTAAGATTGTATTTGTATTCTGTACCATGTATTTGGCAACTCACAATAGGTGATGTATACCTATTTTGGGGGCATCACAGTTGGTATCAAAGCTTAGGGATATGATCCCTGGCTGAGATGTGAGACAAGAACTAGGAGGGGAGAGACGGGAAATTCCTTCGCTAGTATGACCTACCTAAGTTTATTTGGTATTTAATTGGTCGGTCAGAGTATAGGGATAATATGTGATATGTTAATTAACCCTTATTTTGTGGAAGTATTTGGAAATGGCATCTAAAAATGTTGAGAATAGCAATGGAGAACATGAGACCGTTGAGTCACCAACGATCAATACCCAGGATAATGTGCAACAGGAAGGCGATAATCCTCGTATAAACAACAACACTGACCAAATGACAAACGACGGTACGTTTAGGAGCTTTTTAGAATTCATGCAACACCAGACGAGAGAGACTCCTGTTCATAATACAGGAGGAAACAATGGCAACCAACGGTTGGTCACCGCTAAGCAGTTCAAGGAGTTGGGACCACCGCAGTTTTTGGGAAAGCCAGAACCACTTAAGGCAGAGACGTGGATAAAGAAGATCACCAAGTTATTTGATGTCTTGGAATGCTTAGATGAACAATAGGTTCCATTCGCCACCTTTATATTGCGTGAAGAAGCAGATCATTGGTGGGAATTTGTAAAACGTACCCAGCCTGACACACTCAAGATGTCTTGGGAGAAGTTCCGAAAGTATTCGTCACATGAAGGAGACGGAGTTTATCAAGTTGGAGCAAAACAATATGACCGTGTCGCAATACGAGGCTAAATTTGCGGAGTTATCCCGGTTTGCATCTCATTTGGACGATAATGAGGAGCGAATGACGCGAATGTTTCTAAGAGGTTTGAAACCCGATATACATCAATACCTCATTTCTCACAAACTTTGTTTATATTCAGATGTTGTGAATAGGGCTCAGTTATTGGAGCGCGATAATGAGTCAGCACAACCAAAAGGAAACGACCAACAACACGATAATAATTATACCGGTGGCAACGACCATCAGAACAACGATAACCATCATGGAGGAAATTATCATGCCAAGAATGGTAACCACTTCGGTGGTAATCATGGCCAAGATAATAGGAGTGGAAATTTCAAGAAGAGACGGTTCAACAACGATGGAAAGACAGCAGCACCAACACCCGTTTTCAAGGAAGGAGAACGACCACCAATTGTATGCTTCAAATGTGGAGGGGAGGGACATATCAGTCCAAATTGCGTGATGCAGTCTGAAGCATTTTACAATTGTGGAAAAGAAGGTCACCTAGCCCGATTTTGTCATGCAATAATGTTAAGTCCAGCTGGGACGGTGGTACCAAAGGCGGATACGGACAAAACAAAGTCGGTGGTTTTAGGAAGAGCATTTTTCGTGACTTCTCAAAAAGAGAGTAAACCGAACGAAGTTAGCACGGGTTAGTTAATTATAAATTCTTGCGAAGTCTATACCTTATTAGATACTAGTTCTGCCCATTCTTTTATCTCTCTTGCTTGCGGTCAACGTTTAAATTTGACTCCAGAGAAGTTAGACTTTGACTTATTGGTTGAAACTTCGTTAGTAAAAACCTTCGTTACCTCCACTGTTTATAAATCTTGCTGATTCAAATCGACACTTTCGCGTTACCTGTCGATCTTATCTCTTTGAAAAGACTTGCCTTTGATGTAATTTTAGGAATCGATTGGTTATCTACTCATCATGCTTTTCGTAAGGTTGTTTGCTTTCATATTCCTAACCAACTTGTTATGCTAATTCAAGCAACCAAACCACTAAAGTTAGTCACTGTCATATTAAGCCATAAGTAAAGAGCCCTGAGCCTTTATCTGGTGACTTCCTTGTGTGAAATGCACCGAAGCTAGACTTTCTGTAGGCGACGTCGTGAATAATGATGGCAAGTAGATAGGTATCAATGTGACGTACTATCCAAGTCTTGGATGAGAGTCACAGTTTTGAATGATATTTCTATTGTTAATAAATTTCCTAACGTATTCTTGAAGACTTCTTAGCCTACCCCTAGAGCGTGAAATCGAATTTTGTATTGACCCCAGTACAAAACCCATTTCTTCAACCAAAACGAACGTATATTGCGCCAAAGACGTTGGCTCGAGCTGTTGAAGATTACGATCATACCATTCAATGTCATTGTGGAAGAGAGAACGTGGTAGCTGACGCGTTGAGTAGAAGATCGTATGCGTTTACGAGTGTGATGTTGTTAACACAAAAACCCATTTCATATAACTTACAAATGATAAAGATATAGTTAAAGACTCTAGGGACCAATGTGAAGATAACGAATATACGAGTAGAATCGACTTTAATCGATAAAGTTAAAGCCGCTTAAACTACACACCTGGAGCTGATGAATATGGAGAAGAAGGTTCAAGAGGGCGTTATTCTAGAAGAAAGAATCGATAAAGAGAGAAAATCTCAACCCTCAATTTTATTGGCCCATTTGAAATCCTCGATCGAGTAGGAAATGTGGCCTATAAACTCGCTTTACCGTCAAGTATGTCGCGTGTTCATAACATTTTTCACGTATCGATGTTACATAAATATGTGGACGACCCGAACAACATTATTGAATTGGAACTAGACGAGATAGCAGAAGATTTAACGTATAATGAGATACATGTTAAAATCTTGGATAAGAATAATCATATTTGACACTCAAAGGTTATACCTTAAGAGTTGGAATATGAAATGAAGTCAAGGTATCCTCATCTCTTCGACATACCAGGTACGTACATAAATTTCGAGGGCAAAATTTCATAAGGAGGGGAGATTGTGAGACCCCAAATTTTATGAATAAAGATTTAAATTTCTTGAAATAATTTTTTTGAATATTATGGTGTGGATTTGATATAATGTTATAGTTGTGGGTAATATTTATAAATTTTGCAAAGTATGCAAGTTGTTATAAAATATTCGATTGGTCGGGGAATATTCTTTTTTGTCGGGGGAATATCCGCATTTGACAAAGACAATCATTAGTGGACCCCACAACGGAAGTATTGTCATAAGAAAACGACGTAATTATCTTTTATAAAAAATAATGGCGGAAGTGTTACCGTTAAAACCTGTTAAACTATCCGGTAGTAAAAGAAATGCGATGAATACGCGTGTGGTTGCGTAGTAGCAGACACCGGTATTGATTATTGATGCTTACGTAAAAAGTCACTCAGTTATACTCAATTATTACTACAGTAATTGCTCCATCATATCTCTCATATTATTGATTCAATTATTGTCACAGTATCATCTTTATAATATGTTATATTATTAAATCAATAATTGAGATGGTAAAGTTATTCATATTATTATTTTCAATATTGACAATGTATAGAAGTTCTGTCAAGGAGAGGTTTGGTCATCTAATTGCGCGCCAATAAGGAGAAATCCTTATCGGAAAGCCCTCTCTTTTCTGGGAATGACCTGGTTGTTAAATATTGTGAATTATAATATTACTGATGAATAAGTTCGTGTTGATTAAAGATGAAATTGATAGTTCCATTGTGTTGGAATTATTAGTGTTAGTGAGAATCGACATTTATTTTGATAATAATTGATGTCTGGAGGTTATATTGACCAATCAGGTAATTAATCCGATAAATGAGGAATTAATTGCTATTAATTCACATGATTATAACTATTTGTTCACATGTGTGTACTATTGATTCACATTCATGTACTATTCGGGGAGTTGATGCAAGATTGATAATACTTGCATGACTAAGTTAAAGATGGAGGTATAGATGGAGGTATTATATTGTTATTCATATTTTCACATGATTTTAACTATTAAATTACATGATTGAACTATTGATTCACATTATTTACTATTAGGGGAGGTGGTGCAAGTTTGATAATACTTGCAGGACTAAATTAAAAATGAAAGAAAAGTTGAAGGTATTGTACTGTAATATTTCGAGCCCCAAAATGTGCAATTATCTAAACTATATTTTCCTATAAATAGAAGCTCATTCTTCCGTCATTTCTCTCTAATTCACTAAATCTTTAGAGCAATTATTATAGAGAGAAAGAAGAAGAGAAGTCTGCTACCTCACTATTCCAATATCAAGTTTCTTCTAAGGTAAGGGATATTATTCTTTTGTATTCATGAAGAGAGTTATTTTCTTTTAATACTCGTAAGGGTTGTTATTCCATTCTTTATTATTACATTGGAATAACCTTTGTCTACATGCAATCTTTATACATGGTGAAATTCTTACGTTATTCCATTCTTTATTATTCATTGGAATAACCTATACATGTATGATCTATCGCATGCCCGGTGAATTCTCGTTGTTATTCTATTCTTTATTATTCTTTGAATATCATCACTGTGTGGATTACGCATGACCTGGTTCCATTATTTAATATTTTGTTGGAATAACCTGTCTGTGCGGTCTATCGCATGCCTAGTGAATAGGTATACATCAGCTATTCTGAGTCGCCAAATACATGGTACGGGATACAAATACAATCTTAAATATACAACATAAGCTGTGAATTTTAATACAAATATTATCTTCTAGACAGTATTCAAACTCAAAATAAATCCTCAATACATTTATTAACACACTATTTCCTAGAATAGTGAGGACTACTAATGCTCGCCTCTAGACCGTCACTCCGTTCCCCGACAAGTACCTGTTACATTTTCATTTCCTAAAGAGAACAATGAAAGCAAAAGGGTGAGCTTAACTAGCCCAGTAAGAAATGTTATGACTAAGATAATACAGAATAAATTATCTTTAGCCTTCAATAGTGTTAAACTGATACAATATAACAAACATCAAGTTTAACTGCAGTGGAACAAGCAATCCATTAAAAGAGTCAAGTAGAGAATAAAATCTACTATCTTCTATGTTTTAAAAGGTTTTTCATAATTTTTATCGTTGAGACTCAACTTATTAAATAAACCACGTCATCCCTGCACTACGGCCAAGGATATTCATTAGTATCACGACCATAAATTATCCATGCACTACGGGCCAAAGATATTCGTGTATTCATCAATGGTCATGATCATGCCAACAATTGTCCATCAATGCACTACGGACCAATGAAGACTTTTACCACATCATTTGTAACATTACGGTCATGATTATATCGAATAATCCCTGGTCATAATCATACCAAGTCCATCTATGCATTACAGGCCACATATAACTTTCAACATAATATAAGCATGAGGATGATGACAATGACATAATAATTCAATAAAACAAGTTCAAGAATTAAATTTTAAAGATTTATAAGTTAATTTATCCTGAACTCAAAAACATCCAAATTGTCAACATGATACTACTTTCTGGAGTAAAAATTCAAGAATGCTCAGAAGAATATTTCCATGAAAATATACTGGATGAAGTGTAAATATCCAGGATATTCTACTAATTTCATGGAGTATAGAAGCCAAAACTTTAACCAACTGAGTATAATAGAATATATGAACCTGCAAATGGATTTTCACCCGCTATGCGGTAATCCACGTAGACAGATCATTTCCATAATTTAATAAGGTGTGAATACAGAGGATCATTCACCATGCATGTGGTAATCCACATAGACATGTTATTCCAATAAAATAATAAAGAATGGAATAACAAAAGAATTCACCATGCATGCGATAGACCACACATACAAGTTATTCCCAACAGAATAATAAATAATGGATCCAGTCATGCAGAACGCACGCATGTACGGGATATTCCAATGTAATAATAAAGAATGGAATAACAATGTATTTCACCATGTATGCGATACTTGGCGAGGCAGATGTGTAATTCCAACATAATAATAAAGAATGGAATAATGAAGAATTCACCAGGCATGCGATAGATCAGATAGACAAAGTTATTCCAACAGAATAATAAAGAATGGAATAACAGAAGAATTTCACCATGTATGCGGTACTTCGCATAAATAGGTTATTCCAACATAATAATAAAGAATGGAATAACAACTCTTATGAGTATTTGAAAGAAAATAATTCTCTTCATGAATACGAAAGAAATAATACCCCTTACAGGTACAACAAATTATATCCCTTACGTTAGAAGAAACTGGATATAGGAGTAGTGAAGTAGTAGAATACTTTTCTTCTTTCTCTCTATAGTTTCTCTCTCTAGAGTTTCAGTGAATTCGTAACAAATAATGAAGGAATGAGCTTCTATTTATAGGAAAATGAACTGAATAGTAACTAATTCATAAACGATCCAGATTGATTTACTTTTAAACGGACGATCCATATTGATTTACTATGAAGTATTAATAAAATATTCTAATAAAACAAAATTTTTTAAATAAAATATAATATATTCTATTTATAATCTAATAAAACTAATAACTTTATAAAAGTATTCTATTTTATATAAAAAGATTTTACTATGCAAACACTATTAGGAGCATATATGCATAATAGAATATTATATATTCTATTTATTGTCTAATAAAATAAATAACTTTATAAAAGTATTTTGTTTTATATAAAAAGTTTTCTGTTTTATATAAAAAGTTTTACATTTTATTACATTTATAATAATAATAAAACAAAACTTATCACCTTTATTATAATTCACAATATTAATCGACTGTGTCGCCCTGTGAAAGAGGGGCTTTCCAATAAGGATTTCTCCCTATTGGTGCGCAATTAGGTGACCAAACCTCTCATTGGCAGAACTTCTAGACATCGTTAATATTGCAAATAATAATATTAATAACTTTGTTATCTCAATTATTGATTTAATAATATATAAAATATCGACAATAATTGAATCAAATAACGTGAGATACTATGCAACAATTACTATAGCAATAATTGAACAAAACTGAGTGACTTCTCATGTAAGCATCAATAATCAAAATTGTGTGCTACTATGCAACCACGCGTATTTCTGTACTTTTACTACCGAGTAGTTCAATAGTTTTAACAGTAAAACTTCCGCCATTATTTCATAAAAATATTTTTGTCATTTTCTCAATTCGACAATAATTCTATTGTGGGGTCCACCAATGATTGTACCGTCGTACGGATATTCTCCGATAAAAAGAATATTTCCCGACCAATCGAATATTATACAACAACTTGCATACTTTTCAAAATTTATAAATATTACCCACAATTATAACATTATATCAAATTCATTCCATAATTTTGAAAAAATAAATAAAAATATTTCGAGAAATTAAATCTTTATTCGTAAAATTTGGGATTTTACATTTATTATCTGTACTTACTATGCTATTTAATTTTGATCTTCTTGTTTCTATTATGATGATAAACTAAATTCTTAATTAGGGATACAATGGAACCTTTTGCAATTCAATAATTCAATTATCATTATTTTAACTTGTTGATCCTATTTAGTTTATTATTATATTTTGTGCTTAATCTATTAATTGTTTAGCTAGTAATTAATTTGATATCTTTGATGGAATTGAAAGAGAAAATCTTAGATTAGATCTGAATATAATAACACATGAATTTATTGATTCTTCTTAAGGATAACATAACAGTGTATAAGACGAAAGTACTTGTATGTCATGCGTAACTGTGTTAGGAGTTTATGCATAATTAATCAGTTTTAAGTGTCTTACATGAAAGTAGCAAAATAACTGAATTAGGTATTTTTATTAATCATTGATAGATGTTAATAAATTGATAGGCAATCCTAGTTGGCAATTCATTGGATTAAATAAGTGGAAATAAGCTAAGGTGGTTATTGTTGAGCAATTGGGGAAATTGTATTTCTATGTCTTTATTATCTCGTGATAAATAATTGTTAGTTAATTTAGTATTCTTTTTATTTGTTCTTAATTAAAATAATTTTCACAAAACAATTGGACTGACTGTTTAAGTGAATTTGAATTGATAATTTTTTTTTAATTAGATTTAATGTTAGTAACTATTCTCTGTGGGTTCGATAACCTTTCTTATCACATTATTACTTGATTGACCATGTGCACTTGCATGTATTTGTCATTATATAAATCGGACAACAATAACACCTCACGAAATGCAATTGGCATCAACTTCTACATGAATACATGACAATCGTTACTTTTGAACCTAGTAATTTTCAATTGCTCAACCTTAGTACAACGAGATATGTTAGAAGCATATCCATCTGGGAGCTTTAATGCACTAAGCCACTTGCAAATGTTTTCAACATGTTGCTTGGTAAGACAAAATGGAGCTTTTGGTTTTGAGTTGTTAGGTCGGAGCCACAATTCTCGCCTGATGTTCATTTCCTCCAAGTCTTTACATGCTTTATAATTGTCTTTTTTTTACCACTCATATCTAGCATGGTGTAAAATAAGTTCTCGAATACATTCTTTTCTGTATGCCTGAAATCTATACAATGACAAAGTGCTAGTGTGACCTAGTATGGAAACTGAAACCAAATGGGTGAGTGTGTCCAGTTATGAGTTTTCCTGTACCCTATTGCTCTCAACTTACCATGCTCCTTCCTAGGCGGTGGAAATGTCAGATCATTTAGCCAGCCTAATACATCGTTTCCCGACAAACGACCAACAACCCCCTTCTTCTGTATCTTTTTGTTGAACTGTGTAGACATCTTTCTATAACTGTGCTCAACAGGCAAGAATCTTCGAGCGATTCCAAAGAAACTAGTTTTTCGCCCATGACGTAGTTGTGTGCCTTTCACATCCTCCATAAAACAGGAAATGACAACTTACCAAGAGTCGACCAACCACTGATCATTCCAAGTGTTGAAAAGTCAGTGATAGTCCACAACATGGCTGCCTTCATCAAAAAATTCTGCTTGACAAATTTATCAAAAGTCTGAACACATGTTTCCCACAACATCTTAAATTCATCGACTAACGGTCTAAGGTACACATTGATATCTTTTGTAGGACTTTTATCCCCGGGTATGAGTAAATTCAAGAAAAGACGGATCCCTCATGCACATTGACGGTGGAAGATTGTAAGCTACCATAATCACTGGCCAAACAGATTATGGCTGACTAAAATTATTAAATGGACAAAATCCATATGTAGCCATGCCAAGCCTGACATTCCTATCTTTGTCGAAAAATTATGGAAAATTGGCATCAAAATTCTTCCATTCATCTCCATCTGCTAGGTGAGTAAGCTGACTAGACACGACATCCCTTGTTCTATGCCAACCCATACTAGGAGCAGTGTGCGAGGACATGAATAGCCGCTGCAACCTCGGCGCAAGAGGAAATTGCCGTAATATCTTCTTTGGAACATGTTTCTCCTTCGCCCCACGTTTTGTGATCTTATACCAAGGCAAGTTGCAGATATCACACAACACCTTATCTTTGTCCCCCCCATAGTATAACATACAGTCCTGTTCACAAGCATCGATCTTCTCATACCCAAGATTCAACCCCTTAACCATCTTCTTCACTTCATAGTAATTCATGGGCAGAGTTTTATTCCTAGGTAAGAACTTGTAGAAAACAAATCATTGAATCATCTCTCACTGCAGTCATAGTCATTCTTGAAATGTAAAAGCTTCAAAACTACAAAAAGCTTGGTGTGCTTGTCATTTCTAGGATATAATGGGACCCCCGATTCAGATAGCATCTTGTAGAAGGCAGCTGTTGAATCATTTGGAATTTGCTTAGCACTGCTTGACGCATGCTCATTTTTAGCCCAGTAAATATTGGTAGGGCCATACACATCTACTAACATCTGCACGGCATTATAGTTATCTTATTGCGAATCCCCGTGAGCTAGTTGGTCTACAGTACTATTTGTCAGTTCTCTATACTCATTTGATTCCTCGTGATGAATCCATACCGAATATCCATCCAAAAACCTACGTGAATATAAGTCAAATTTAATTTCGTCGGCAGTCTTCTAGTTAATGTTTTTACACTTCAGACACGGACATCTCATCTTTCTATTGGGATCATCAGCATGTTCTATTGCTTTGTTCATAAAATTGGACACCCCATCACGGTAAGCATCAAGTAATCCCCTCCCATCAATCTGTATCTTACGGTACATCCAACTTCGATCGGCTGACATCTTTAATTGAAGAAAATACCCAATCAGAACAAGAATAATCATGAGTGTGGTTCATGCATGAATTTAGTTTACCTATTATATATATATATATATAAACATATCTCCACTCTACAAGGGTTAGGCTTCTATCTTGTTCCTGGATGCGTCTCCTCACTAATGTCAATCTTGAGCACGTTTATTCTATTTTAAGAAAATTTCAGTAGCACCTCTCCATGGTCTCCTAGTACACAAAATAGACCAAGACAACTTAGTCTAAGTATGCACTCAGAGAACATGTAGAGACACTGTGACGCTCCCAAAATAGGTATACATCACCCATCTTGAGTTGCAAAATACATGGTACAAAAATCAAATACAACATAATAATACAACTGTCGTGTAACATACGACAAAACATAAACTGAGAGTTTTAAAATGAATATTATCTTCTAGACAGTATTCAACTCAAAAGGAGTCCTCAATACATTTATTATCACATTATTTCATAGAATAGTGAGGACTACTAATGCTATCATCTGGTCCGTCACTCCGTTCCCCGACTAGTCCCGACTACATTCTCATTTCCTGAAGAGAACAATGAAAGCAAAAGGGTGAGCTCAACTAGCCCAGTAAGAAATATTATGACTGAGATAATGCAGAATAAATTATCCTTAGCCTTCAACAGTATAACAACTGATAGAATATAATAGACAACAAGTTTTAGATAAACAACAGCAGCGGAATAAGCAATCCATTAGAAGAGTCAAGTAGAGCATAAAATCTACTATCTTCTATGATTTAATAGATTTATCATCAATTTTATTGCTGAGACTCAGCTTAATAAATAATCCACATCATCGAATCATCCCTACACTACGGGCCTAGAATCTTCTTTAGTATCATGACCACGAATTATCCTTGCACAACGGGCCAAAGATAATCGTGTTTTCATCAACGGTTATAATCATGCCATAAAACAATTCACCTTTGCACCCTTGGCCGAAGAGAATCCATGACCATAATCATACCAAAAACTTTCCATCAATGCACTATGGGCCAATGAGGACTTTTATCACATCATTTGTAACATTACGGTCATGATTATACCGAATAATCCCTGGTCATAATCATACCAAGTCCATCTATGCACTACGGGCCAAAGATGACTTTCATAACAATATAAGCATGAGGATGATGACAATGACAGAATAATTCAATAAAACAAGTTCAAGGATAAATTTTAAAGATTTATAATTTAATTTATCCAGAATTCAATAACGTTCAAATTGTCAACATGATATCGCTTTGTGGAGTAAAATTCAAGAATAATATTGTACCAAAAATGATTTGGACCAAAAGCGAATCAATTTTATCATGAATAAATAGTACCCGGTGAATAGTACTCGAGTGAATAGTACCGTGAATAGTACTTTGTGAATAGTAATCAAGTGAATAGTACTTGGCATGAAAAGTTAAAACTTATGAAGAATGCTAGAATAATATTTTCATGAAAAGATCTTTGGATGAAGCGCTTAAATATCAAGGATATTCTACTAATTTCATGGAGTATAAAAGCCAAAATTTTAACAAAACGAGTATAGAATTCGAAATCTGAAATGAAATAATATTACTTACATACTACAGAGTATGAAAGAAAATATTCTTTCAAGCGAATATTGAACAAAACTAACACCCCTTTGAACGAAAATAATATTCCATAATAAACAATAATGGAGTAAAATTCAGGAATGAAGATCAAAACATGGATACAATCAAAGATAGTAACCATAATAGACATCTGGGACGAAAAAGAGAAAAATTCATTTTTCGGTGAATAAAGTGTCGATATATGTGAATAGTCTTGATAGTATCGTGAATAGTAACCCGACACAAAAGGTAGAAATTCCATAATAGAATTCGTATCAATATTTCAGCATAATGATATTGAAGAAAATAATATCATTTACGAAGAAAATAACATCCCTTACCTCAAAATAATAGTACTTCTGATCGGAATATCGGATGTAAAGTAGAAGGAAAATTGTACTGAATAGCAACTCTCAAAGTATCTAAATACTCACAAAAATACGCTCGATAATATAGAAAGAAAGAAAACTTATTTCTGGTGTGATTTTCAATTCTAACCTAAACGCCTATTTATAGGAAAATGCTAGAACGTCATAGGAGACTAAATTAATAAAATATTATTAATTTTATTTTTCTTCCACGCATGCCAAGCTAGACCAAAATCTCAGCCACCATAGTGGGGCCCACCAAAAATCAGCATATGTATTCAACACAAACCAAAATTGGGTCCCACCCAATTTTAATAAAAAATATTTTATTTTTTGAAACTTCAGTAATTCATAATAAATAGCCCTTTTATCAAAAAAAATACGAATTTTATGTCCATTCCATACGAAATCGAATTCTCTACAACTTTACAGAAGAAAGTTTTTCCAAATTCCAGACAGAAAATATCCGAAATCCACAGACGGATGATTTTTAACACCTCTTAAAATTCATAACAAATCATAGGCTAATTTTTAACGGTTCAAAATTTGTGGACATATACTCAACTTATATATGTATAACATATCCAAAAATCACAACAATCCAAAGGTCGGATCAAAATTATAACTCACGCAATAAAGCTTTAAGAACACCGATTTGAGTTTTTAATATATCCAATCCGACAAAATACTGATAAAATACCTCAATATTAATTCCTTCAATAAAACAACATAAAATATATATTTTCCTATCTATCATTTATGTCCACATAAAATAAATATTTCCTTATCATATAAATCAATAATTAATTATTTCCAAATAATATTACAGAATCACAATAATGACAACTGCACTGTTTCCTGGAAAGAGGGGCTTTTCGATAAGGATTTCTCTCCTTCTTTGCCGCAATTAGGTGACCAAACCTCTCCCCGACAAAAACTTTATAGACATTGCCAATAATGCTATCTAATAATATTATTCAAATAATATGAATTATTGATTTGATAATAGAAAATATCGTGCAAATTGACAATTATTGAAACAACAATAATATAAAATATTAACGCAATGACAATTATTGAATCAATAAAATAAAATATTAAATAGTAATTATTGTAATAATTATTGAGTACAAGTGAAAGTGACTTCTCACGTAAGCACCAATAATCAATCTTAGTGTCTCTACTATGCAACGCGCGTATTCTTCGTACTTTTACTACCGGGTAGTTCAGCGATTAACGGTTTTATTTGTTATTTTCATAAAAAGATATTTCTGTCGTTTTCTCATTTCGACAATAATTCCGTTGTGGGGTCCACCAATGATTGTGCCATCGTACGGATATTCCCCGACAAAAATAATATTCCCCGACCAATTTAATATTTTATAACCACTTGCTTGCTTTTCAAAATTTATAATTATTATCCACAACTATAACATTATCTCAAATCCACACCATAACATAAAAAAAATATTTTGAGAAAATTAAATATTTATTCATAAAATTTTGGGTCTCACAATCTCCCCTCCTTATGAAATTTTGCCCTTAAAATTTACGTACGTACCTGGTATGCCGAACAGATGAGGACACTTCATCAGATTCTAACTCTTGAGGTATAACCTTTGAGCATATAATATATTCCTTCTTATCCAAGATTTTAACAGGTACCTTTTCATACTTTAAATCTTCCGCTATCTCGTCCGGTTCTAAATCAATAACGTGGTTCGGGTCGTCCACATATTTACGTAACATCGATACGTGAAAAACACGCGACATACTTGGCATTAAGGCGAGTCTATAGGCCACAATTCCTACTCAATCGAGGATTTCAAATGGGCCGTCTTCATCGACTCTTGCTTCTAGAATAACGCCTTTTTGAACCTTCTTCTTCGTATTCATCAGCTCCAAGTCTGTAGCTTTAACATTATCGTTTAAAGTTGGTTCTAATTGTATATTCGCTATTTTCACGTAGGTTTATATATTTGCACTCGTAAACATATACGATCCTCTACTCAACACGTCGGCTAACACGTTCGCTTATCCCACGATGGTATTGAATGGTATAATCGTAATCTTCAACAGCTCGAGCCAACGTCTTCAGCGCATGTTACGTTTGTTTTGGGTGAAGAAATATTTGAGGGTTTTAGAAATGGGTTTTGTACTGGGGTCAATACAAAATTTACTTTCATGCTATGGGGTAGATCAAGAAGTCTTCAGGGAATACGTCAAGAAATTTATTAACGCTAGAAATATCATTTAAAAATTGTGACTCTCATCCAAAACTTGGATAATACATGAAATGAAGATTTCTCCTAATAGAGTTTCAACATATAAGTCAACGTTTAATTTCTCCAGAGTTAAATTTAAACGTTGAGCGCAAATAGGAAAAATAAAAGAGTGAGTAGAACCGGTATCAAATAAGGTATAAACTATGTAAGAGTTTTGATTAACTTACCCGTAATAACTTCATTCGAGTTCCTCGACAAACACTCTCACTTAAACTACCGACTTTGACTTGCCTGGGACATCTTTTAGCGTCACTATCCCAGCTGGACTTGACTTCACTACACTACAAAATTGAGCTAGGTGACATTCTCTTCCACAATTAAAACATGCTTTGGGTTGCTGTGTGAGACCCCAAATTTTATGAATAAAGATTTAAATATCTCGAAATATTTTTTTTGAATATTATGGTGTGGATTTGATATAATGTTATAGTTGTGGGTAATATTTACAAATTTGCAAAGTAAGCAAGTGGTTATATAATATTCGATTGGTCGGGGAATATTCGTTTTAACAGGGAATATTAAATGACGACGACACAATCATTGGTGGACCCTAGCGGAAGTATTGTCGTAGTAAGAAAACGACGTAATTATCTTTTATTAATAACGGTGAAAGTGTTACTAGTTAAACCATTGAACTACCCGGTAGTAAAAGTACAACGATGTCTGCTGCGTGGTTGCATAAGAGCTTTACCGGTATTGGTTATTGATGCTTACATGAGAAGTCACTCAGTTATACTCAATTATTGCTACAATAATTTCTGCATCATATCTATCATAGTATTGATTCAATTATTGTCACAGTATCATCTGTATAATATGTTATATTATTAAATCAATAATTGAGACGACAAAGTTATTCATATTATTATTTGCAATATTGACAATGTCTAGAAGTTCTGTCAAGGAGAGGTTTGGTCATCTAATTGCGCGCCAATAAGGAGAAATTCTTATCGGAAAGCCTCCTCTTTCCTGGGAACGACCTGATTGCTAAATATTGTGAGTTATAATATTAATGATGAATAAGTTTGTGTTGATTAAAGATGAAATTGATAGTTCCATTGTGTTGGAATTATTAGTCTTAGTGGAAATCGACATTTATTTCGATATTAATTGATGTTTGAAAGTTATACTGACCAGTCGGGTAATTAATCGGATAAATGAGCAATTAATTGCTATTAATTCACATGATTATAACTATTTGTTCACATGTGTGTACTATTGATTCACATTCTTGTACTATTAGGAGAGTTGGTGCAAGATTGATAATACTTGCATGACTAAGTTAAAAATAGAGGTATAGATGGAGGTACTATACTGTAATTCATATTTTCACATGATTATAATTATTGATTCACATGATTGAACTATTGATTCACATTATTTACTATTAGGGGAGGTGGTGCAAGTTTGAAAATACTTGCAGGACCAAATTAAAAATAAAGGAAAAGAGGAAGGTATTATACTATAATATTTCGAGCCCCAAAATGTGCAATTATCGAAACAATATTTTCCTATAAATAGAAGCTCATTCTTCCTTCATTTCTCACTAATTCACTAAAGCTATAGAGCAATTATTATAGAGATAAATTATAGAGAGAAAGAAGAAGAAAAGCCTCACTTGTGACACCCCCAAAATAGGTATACATCACCCATTCTGAGTTCTCAATACACGGTACAGAAACAACTACAACTTTATTATTACAACAAGAAAGCTGTGAGTTTAAATCTGAGATATTGCCATCTAAACAATATCCACATACAAATAAATCCTCATCATAATTATTGATACATTATTTTACAAAAATGGTGAGGACTACTAAACAACTCTCTAAAACCATCATTCCATACCCCCGACTGCACTCGCTACATTCTCGCCTCCTAAGAAGAAAAATGGAACAAAAAGGAAAAGGGTGAGCTCAACTAGCCCAAGAAGAATATTATGACTAAGATAATATACAACAAATTATCGTTAGTCTTCAACAGGAAAAATTTAATAGAATACAATAGACAACAAGTTTTAAATCAATACTCATGACGGAAAATATTAATTCATAAAAGAGTTACGTAGATGATGAAATCTACTAATATCTATGAATTTAATGATCTATCATCAATATTTTATCCTGTAACATCAATCAATATATATCCGGAATCATATATTCATCCTTGCACTTCGTGCCGAGGACATTCACCGATTGGTCATGTTCATCTAAACACTGCTCATCTTTGCACTACGGGCCAAAGATATTCATCGAAATCATTCATCTTTACACTCTGAGCCAAAGATATTTATCAAAAATCAATCATCTTTGCACTCTGTGCCAAAGATATTCAATAATATCATCTTTTAAGACCTGAGGATGATGAAAAATTTTTTTTTTAAAGAAAGCGAATCTAGTGAAACAAAATGACAAGGATTAAAGATTAAGGATTCGTACTTTGTTTTATCCACGTCCAAAAATACCTCAAAAATAATCATAGTGGTGTAAAATTCAAGAATGATCAAAACATGGATACAATCAAAACTAGTATCAACAATAGATATTTTGGACGAAAAGGAAAATTTTCATTTTTCGATGAATAGTGCCGTATTCGTGAATAGTACCGTATACGTCAATAGTGCCGTATACGTAAATAGTCACTCCGACACCAAAAGTTCCAAATTTGATAAAAACTTCAGATCAATATTTCAGCATAATGATATCGAAGAAATAATATCATTACGAAAAAAAAATAATATCCCTTACCTCGGAAAGACCATACTTCTAACTGGAATACTGGATATAGGCTATAACTTGAACTTTCACCGTATAGCAATACTCAAAGTATACTCAAAATACTCACAAGAATACGCTCGATAATATAGAAAGAGAAAACTTCAGTTTCTGGTGTGATTTTCAATTCTAACCTAAGCACCTATTTATAGGAAATTGCTTAGAACACCAAAGCAAAAAATTTAATATAATAATATATTTATAAAAATATTTCTACGCCATCCTTTGGGAATCTGAAATCAGCCACCTAACATGTGATTAATGAGGCTCACAACATATAAAAAACGTTTTTGTTATTTTAAACAATTAAAACTTCCAAAAATTAATTATTTCGGAACTCCGGAACTTCAATAATTCACAATAAATAGCCCTTTTGTCAGAAAATTCGAATCTCGCGTGTTTTTATAGGAAATTCAATTCTCTACAACTTTACAGAAGAAAGTTTTTTCAAATTCCAAACAAAAATTGACCGAAATCCACAAACGGGCAATTTTACACGCTATAATCAAATTTCAGTCAATTAATGGGGTCCACCGACATGTTTAACATGTTTTAAACATTTATTGCAACAAAAATACTCTTCCTCCTCATATACTCATATATATTGTAAAAATATCACCATTATTATATTATTAAAATATAATAATATATATATATATATATATATATATATATATTTGAATGAATTATTTTATCAGAAAAAGATAAAATTTCAATTTTCAACAATTGTCACATTAAAAATTTTCTCCATCTACATCCACATAAAATTAATATTTTCCTCATCATATGAATCAATAATTAATTATTCACAAATAATATTCTGAGAATCACAATATTGACAACCTGAGCAGGTTCAGGAAGAGGGGCTTTTCAATAAGAATTTCTCTCCTTCTTGGCGCGCAATTAGGTGACCAAACCTCTCCTTAGAGCAGAACTTTCTAGACATTGCCAATAATGTTATCTAATAATATTATTCAGATAATATAAATTATTGCTTCGATAATGAAAAATCTTTGTGTAATGACAATTATTGAAACAACAACAATATAAAATATCAACACAACAATTATTGAACCAATAAAATCGAATGAGCGAATAATCAGTAACCATTATTGAGAAGTGCCTTTCACGTAAGAGTCAATAATTGGTGCAATACAATATGTCTTTATTATGCAACAACGCAGATTCTTGTGTTTTAACCACCGGGTATTCCAACAAAGGTAAGCGGTAACAATTACGCCAATTATTTTTAAACAACTTATATTTGTCGTTTTCTTCCTCCAATCGCTTTCGTTATGGGGCCCACACATGGTCGCTACCGTCGCACAAATATTCCCGACAGATCTTAATATTCCACGACCAAACGAATATTCCCGTTAAAAATGAATATTTTATAACCACTTGCTTATTTTGAAATATTTGCGTATTTTACCCATAACTATCCACATTAATCACATCAACCCTTACTATTTCAAAATAATAATTAGAGGAAATTAAATTTCATTTATTAATTATTTGGGGTCTTACAACCTCCCTCCTTATGAAATTTCGTCCTCGAAATTGACATAAATATACTGGTGTTTCAAAAGATGAGGATACCTCGCTTTCATTTTCGTTTCCAATTCCTGTGTCATTTCTTCTATAGCATGGTTCCTCCACAAGACTTTAACTTGTGGTATGACCTTCGTCGTAGGTCATGCTCCTTCCTATCCAAGATCTTGACAGTACCTCCTCATACGTTAAGTCTTGACTATCTCGTCCAGGGTTCTAACTCAATAGCGTGGCTCGGGTCTTTCACATATTTACGAAATATGGATATGTGAAACACATTATGAACACTTAGACATACTTGGAGGTAAAGCGAGTCTATAGGCTACATTTCCTACTCGTCCAAGAATTTGAAATGGACCAATAAATCGTGGATTGAGCTTTCTCTCTTCCCAAATCTTATAACTCCCTTCCATGGGGCAACACGCAACAATACATGATCCCCTATACTAAACTCCACGTCCTTTCGATGAAGATCCACATAACTCTTTTGTCGATCCTGTCTTTTTTTGTATCGTTGTCTAATCATTTGGATCTTTTACGTGGTTATCGTACCAACTCGGGTCCCAACAATGTTGCTTCACCCACCTCGTCCCAACATACTTTGGAGAGCGACATTTTCGTCCATATAATGCTTGAATGGGGCCACACCTATACTTGCTTCGATAATCTGTTATTGTAGGAGAATTCCACCAATGGTAAATACTTATCCCAAGCGCCTTTGAAGTCTAGGACATAGAGTCTTAATAAATCTTCAAGAGTTTGAATAGTCTCTCTACGATTGTCTCAGTCGGTTTGAGGATGGTATTAAATCAATAAATAAATCCCGTACCCATAGCTTTTTGCAAGCTAACCCAAAATCTTGAAGTGAATCTTGGGTCACGATCCGAAACTATAGATACCGGCATGCCATGCAACCTCACAATCTCATTTACATACATACTAGCAAGACGTTCAAGAGAATAAGTCTCCGTATCAACAAGAAATGTGCGGAGACTTAGTTAATCTATCAACAATAACCCAAATAACATTTATGCCTTGAAAACCAGGTGGGAAGACCCATAACGAAATCCATGGTAATGTGTTCCCACTTCCATTTCGGAATCTCAAGTGGTTGCAATGGTCCCTTAGGCACTTGATGCTCCGCCTTTACACGTTGACAAGTTAAACATGTTGAGATAAACTTTGCAATCTCTCTCTTCATATTGTTCCACCAAAATGTATGTCGAAGATCACGATACATTTTAGTACTTCCAAGATGGATTGCAAATGGTGTATTGTGTGCCTCCATCATAATCTTGTACTTCAAATCAGAGTCGTTAGGAACACAAAGTCTAGAGTGGACTCGAAGTATTCCTTCTTCATCGATTCTCGCTTCCGGAATAGCACCTTCTTGTACTTTCTTCTTCATATGCATCAGCTCCGGGTCGGTGGCTTGAGCAACCTTAACTTTTTCTATTAAAGTTGGCTCTATGCGTATACTTGACATCATCGCACTCGTTCCTGCATATGATCTTCTACTCAACGCGTCAGCTACCACGTTCGCTTTTCCAGGATGGTATTGAATAGTGTGGTCGTAGTCTTTCAATAGCTCGAGCCAACGTCGCTGCCGCATGTTAAGTTCTTTTTGAGTGAAGAAATATTTAAGGCTTTTATGGTCTGAATATATCTCCACTTTCTCCCCATAAAGATAGTGCCTCCAGATCTTTAGCGCAAAAACGACTGCTGCCAACTCTAGATCATGAGTAGGATAATTCCTCTCATATTCTTTAAGTTATCGCGAGGCATAGGCTATGACTTTCCCATGTTGCATGAGAACACATCCTAACCTTTTGCTCAAGCATCATCAGATAACAAATCTATCCGAACCAGATGGTATTGTTAGAGCAGTGCGAAATAAGTCTCCTCTTAAGCTCTTGGAAACTCTTCGCATTCTTCACTCCAAACGAATTTTGTATCCTTCCGAGTCAAGCTGAGTTAAGCGGAGTAGCGATTCGAGAAAACCCTTCCACGAATCTCCGATAATAACCGGCTAGACCCGTAAAGCTACGACTTGATCCACCGTCTTGGTTGCTCAACTTTGTATTGCTTCAATCTTATTTGGTCAACAGATACTCCATGTTTTGACACCGCGTGCCCAAGAAATGCTACTTCTCAAGCCGAACTCGCATTTCTTTAACTTGGCATATAACTTATTTTCACGAAGCCTTTGTAGTACCAGCTTCAAATGGTGCTCATGATCTTCAAGACTTTTGGAATATATGAGGATGTCATCAATAAAGACAACAACAAACTAATCCAAATATTCCTTGAATACTCGGTTCATCATATCCATGAAAGCCGCAGGGGCATTAGTCAATCCAAAAGACATGACTAGGAATTCATAATGCCCGTACCGAGTTCTAAAGTCAGTGTTTGGAATATCCTCAGTTCTAATCTTCAGCTGATGATATCCAGAACGAAGATCGATTTTTGAAAAGAATTGTGCTCCTTGCAGTGGTCAAACAAGTCATCAATACGAGGTAGAGGATACCTATTCTTGATAGTGACATGGTTCAATTCCGATAGTCAATACAAAGTCGCATATACTCGTCTTTCTTCTTTCTGAATAAAAGCAGAGCACCCCAAGGAGATGTACTAGGGACGAATGAAACCGATGTCCAACAACTCTGTAGTTGGACCTTTAACTCTGAAGTTCAATAGGAGCCATTCGATATGGGGTTTTAGAAATGGGCTTTGTGCGAGTTCAAGGTCAATAAGAATTCAACTTCACGTTACGGGGTAGACCGAGAAGTTCTTTGAAATACGTCGGGAAAGTCAATAACAACGAGAATATTATTCAAATTTGACGTGTCTTTATTCAAATCCATAACATGGGCTAAGAAAGCTTGACATCCATTTTTAATAAGCGAATAGCTTTATGATTAGATATAGCGGTGATTGATTTTAATGGTTTAGTTGCTTGAATTGCATACAATGAGTTGTTTAGGAATATGAAAGCTAACAACCTTACGAAAACAATCAATTTTGGCATGATGAGTAGTTAACCAATCAATCCCTAAAATCACATCAAAAGCAAGTATCTTTAAAGAGATAAGGTCAATAGGTAAGGTGATGGTGCCAACTTGAATCAAACAAGATTTATAAGCGATGGATGTGATGAAAGTTTTCTCTAACGGAGTTTCCACAGATAGGTCAAAGTCTAATTTCTCGAGTCAAGTTTAAGCGTTGAGCACAAGCGGAGAGATAAATGAATGGGTAGCACGGGATCTAGTAAAGTATAAACTACACAAGAATTTATAAATAGCTTACCCGTGATCACCTCGTTTGGGTTCCTCGCATTTTGACCGATCACAACAAACGCTCTTCGAGAACCATTGAATTTGACTTTTACGGGGATGATCTTTTGAGTCACCGTCCCATTGAACTAGGTATCGCTACCGTGCAATCTCGAGCAATATGTCCTTCCTTTCCACAATTATAGCATACCTGGAACTGTTGTGGGCAGTTTGGACTGATATGTCCCTCTTTCCCGCATTTATAGCATATGACCGGTGGTCGTTCTCCTCCCTTGGAACCAGTTGCTGCTGGCATTGTCGTCTTCACATGGTCGTTGTTGAATCTCCTCTTTTTAAAATCTCTTCCTGACTCGCTTCTTCTATTTTCATGGCCATGATTACCACCAGAGTGGTTACCATTTTTGTCCGTCTTTTTCTTTCTCCTTTGGTTATTATTGTTTTGTTGATCGCTATCTCGGTATGCTCGGTTGGCCACCGTACTCGTTATCTCGCTTCTAACAATTGAGCCCTGTTAACAACATCCGAATAGAGAGAAAATTTATGAGAGATGAGATCTCGACGTATCTGGGTTTCAAACCTCTCAGAAACATCCACGTTATACGTTCCTCATTCTTCACCAAATGAGGTGCAAACCTGGATAAATCGCAAACTTTGCCTCGTCATCGAGACACCGTCATGTTGTTCTGCTCCAGTCTAATAAACTCCACTTCCTTCATATGACGAACACTTTCAGGAAAGTATTTGTCATTAAATAGTTTCTGAAATGTCTCCCAAGATATGCTGAGTGCGGCTGGATGGGTACGCTTCACAAACTCCCACCAGTAGTCTGCCTCGCCACGGAACATAAAGGTGGCGAATGGAACCTTCTGTTCCTCTGTGTATCCCAAGACATCGAATATCTTGGTAATTTGCTTGACCCATATTTCTGCCATGATCGGATCTGGCTTTCCCTTAAATTCTGGTGGTCCTAACTCTTTGAACTGCTTGGCTGTGACAACCCGTGAATTGCTATCATTTCCTCCTATGTTTTGAACACGAGTCTCCCTAAATCGATTTTTGCATGAACGGCGAAAAAGCTTCTAAACATTGCGTCGTTCATCGTCTGATCAGTGGTGTTGTTCACAGGAGGAACATTGCCAGCCTGTTGCATGTTCTCCTCGTTGGTGAGTACAGGCGTCTCCACGGTCTCATTTCCATTGTTAATATTCTCAGTCGACATTCTCAAATACTGTCATAAAACAAGGGTTAATTAAGGAAATCAATATATCACATAATATCCCTATATACTGACCAACTATCAAATAAGCTTAGGTAGGACACACTAGCGAAGGATTTACCGTCCTCCCCTCCTAGTTCTATTCCCGATCTCCGCCAGAGATCATATCCCTAAGCTCGATACCAAGTTGTGATGACCCCAAAATAGGTATACATCACCCATTACGAGTTGTCAATACACCTGCATGTGAAACAACTACAACTTTATTAGTACAACAGAAAAAGCTGTGAGTTTAAATCTGAGATATTGCCATCTAAACAATATCCACATACAAATAAATCCTCATCATAATTATTGATACATTATTTTACAAAAATGGTGAGGACTACTAAACAACTCTCTAAAACCATCATTCCATACCCGACTTCGTACTCTTTACATTCTCGCCTCCTAAGAAGAAAAATGGAACAAAAAGGAAAAGGGTGAGCTCAACTAGCCCAATAAAGAATATTATGACTAAGATAATATACAACAAATTATCGTTAGTCTTCAACAGGAAAAATTTAATAGAATACAAAAGACAACAAGTTTTAAATCAATACTTCAGATGGAAAATATTAATTCATAGAAGAGTTACGTAGAGGATGAAATCTACTAATATCTATGAATTTAACGATCTATCATCAATATTTTTATCCACGTAACATCAATCAATATATATTTGGAATCATATATTCATCCTTGCACTTTCTGAGCCAAGGACATTCACCGATTGGTCATGTTCATCTAAACACCATTCATCTTTTGCACTACGGGCCAAAGATATTCATCGAAATCATTCATCTTTGCACTCTGACAGCCAAAGATATTCATCGAAATCAATCATCTTTGCACTATGTGCCAAAGATATTCAATAATATAATCATTTAAGACCGAGGATGATGAAAAATATTTTTCTTTTTTTAAAGAAAGCGAATCTAGTGAAACAAAATGACAAGGATTAAGGATTAAGGATTAGTACTTTGTTTTATCCACGTCCAAAAATACCTCAAAATAATCATAGTGGTGTAAAATTCAAAAATGATCAAAACATGGATACAATCAAAACTAGTATCCACAATAGATATTTTGGACTAAAAGGAAAATTTTCATTTTTCGATGAATAGTGTCAGTATTCGTGAATAGTCATCAGATATCGTGAATAGTGTCGTATTATCGTAAATAGTAACTCCTACTCCAAAAGTTCCAAATTTGATAAAAACTTCAGATCAATATTTCAGCATAATGATATTGAAGAAATAATATCATTACAAAAAAAAAATAATATCCCTTACCTCGGAAAGACAGTACTTTTAACTGGAATACTGGATATAGGCTATAACTTGAACTTTCACCGTATAGCAATAATCAAAGTATACTCAAAATACTCACAAGAATACGCTCGATAATATAGAGAGAGAAAACTTCAGTTTCTGGTGTGATTTTCAATTCTAACCTAAGCACCTATTTATAGGAAATTGCTTAGAACACCAAAGTAGAAATTTAATATAATAATATATTTATAAAAAAATTTATACGCCATCCTTTGTGAATCTGAAATCAGCCACCTAGCATGTGATTAATGAGGCTCACAACATATATAAAACGTTTTTGTTATTTTAAACAATTAAAACTTCCAAAAATCAATTATTTCGGAACTCCGGAACTTCAATAATTCACAATAAATAGCGCTTTTATAAGAAAATTTGAATCTCGCATGTTTGTATAGGAAATTTAATTCTCTACAACTTTGCAGAAGAAAGTTTTTTCAAATTCCAAACAAAAATTAATAAAAATCCACAAAGCGGACAATTTTACAGTGCTATAATCAAATTTCAAATCAATAAATGGAGTCCATGAGACATGTTTAACATGTTTTAAACATTTATTGCAACAAAAATACTCTTTCCTCCTCTCATATACTCATATATCCCACATTCGTTGTAAAAATATCACCATTATTATATTATTTAAATATAATATATATATATATATATATATATATATATATATATTTAAATGAATTATTTTATCGGAAAAGGATAAAATTTCAATTTTCAATAATTGTCACATTAAAAATTTTCTCCATCTATATCCACATAAAATTAATATTTTCCTCATCATATGAATCAATAATTAATTATTCACAAATAATATTACATAATCACAATATTGTGACGAGGTAGTTCCAGGAAGAGGGGCTTTCAATTAGAATTTCTCCTTCTTGGGCGCCGCAATTAGGTGACCAAACCTCTCCTTAGACAGAACTTTCTAGACATTGCCAATAATGTTATCTAATAATATTATTAGGATAATATGAATTATTGCTTCGATAATGAAAAATCTTGTGTAATGACAATTATTGAAACAACAACAATATAAAATATCAACACAACAATTATTGAACCAATAAAATACTGAACAGTAATTACTGTAACCATTATTGAGTAGTTCCTTCTTACGTAAGAGTCAATAATTGGTGCAATACCGTGTCTTCTTTCGCGCAACAACGCGTAGACATCGTGTTTTAACCACCGGGTATTCCAATAGTGTAAACGGTAACAATTACACCGTTATTTTTAAACAACTTATATTTGTCGTTTTCTTTCTCCAATCGCTTTTTAGTTATAGGGCCCCACATGGTCGCTATTGTCAGCATTTAATATATCCCACAAAGATTGAATATTCCACGACCAAACGAATATTCCCCGTCAAAAATGAATATTTTATAACCACTTGCTTATTTTGAAATATTTGCGTATTTTACCCATAACTATCCACATTAATCACATCAACCCTTACTATTTCAAAATAATAATTAGAGGAAATTAAATTTCATTTATTAATTATTTGGGGTCTTACATCACTATTCCAGTATCCAGTCTTCTTCTAAGGTAAGGGGTATTATTCTTTCGTATTCATGAAGAGAGTTATTTTCTTTCAATACTCGTAAGGGTTGTTATTCCATTCTTTAATATTATGTTGGAATAACTTGTCTATGCGAAGTACCGCATACATGGTGAAATTCTTACATTATTCCATTCTTTATTATTACATTGGAATAACTTTGTCTACATCGGGTCTATCGCATGCGTGGTGAATTTCATTGTTATTCTATTCTTTATTTTTCCGTTTGAATATCACATTCGTGTGGATTACGCATGACTGGTTCCATTCTTTATTATTACATTGGAATATCACATGCTGCGGATTACGCATTTGACACGGTTCTATTCTTTATTATTCTGTTGGGAATAACATGTCTGTTGCGGTTTATCGAATGCCAAGTGAATTCTTCGTTATTCCATTCTTTATTATTCTATTGGAATAACCTATCTATGTGGATTACTGCATGCATGGTGAATGATCCTTTGTATTCATTCTTTATTAAATTGTGGAAATGATCTATCTACGTGGATTACCGCATGGCGGGTGAAAATCCATTTGCAGTTTCGTATATTCTATTATACTCGTATGAGATATCATTTCTTTTATACTTGCCATGGAAAATCATTTTCTTTGGTATTTTTCTTTTACGAGTTACTATTCACGGGTTACTATTCACCCGGTTACTATTCACTCTAGTATTATTCACTCGGGTATTTGGGGCACTTTTGGTGCCGGAGTACTTTTCACGGGTTACTATTAACCTAATTACTATTCACTCTAGTATCATTCACTCGGGTATTCGGGACACTTTTTATGTCGGGGTACTATTCACTGGGTACTATTCAGAGAAGTACTTTTCACTTGGGTCTTATTCACCTAGAAAAAATATATTTCTTTTCATCCAAATTATTTTTGGTACATGAATATTATTCTTGAATTTTACTCAAAGCAAAGCGTTATCATATTGAAAACTTGGGCGTTATTGATTTACGGATAAATTAAATTATAAATCTTTAAAATTTATCCTTGAACTTGTTTTATTGAATTATTATGTCATTGTCATCATCCTCATGCTTATATTGTGATGAAAGTCATCTTTGGCTTATGTGCATAGATGGACTTGGTATGATTATGACCAGGGATTATTCGGTATAATCATGACCGTAATGTGATGAATGATGTGGTAAAAGTCCTCATTGGCCTGTAGTTCATTGATGGACAGTTGTTGGTGTTATTATGACCAGGGATTATTCGGTATAGTTATGACAATTGATGATTACATGAATATCTTTGGTCGTGATGCAGGGATGATTCAATTTTATTTATTAAGCTGAGTCTCAGCGATAAAGTTGATGAAAAACATTTTAAATCATAGAAGATAGTAGATTTTATGCTCTACTTGACTCTTCTAATGGATTGCTTGTTCCGCTGCATTTAAACTTGTTGTCTATTATATTCTATCAGTTTAACATTGTTCAAGGCTAATGATAATTTATTCTGCATTATCTTAGTCATAATATTTCTTCTTTGGGCTAGTTAAGCTCACCCTTTCTTTCACCGTTCTCTTGAAATGAGAACATAGCAAGGGACTAGTCGGGGGAGCGGAGTGACGGTCAGATGATAGCATTAGTAGTCCTCACTATTCTATTAAATAGTGTGACAATAAATGTAATGAGGACTCCATTGAGTGTGGATATTGTCTAGATGACAATATTCTTATTAAAACTCTTAGATTATGTTTTGTCGTATTTTACATGACTGTTGTATAATTAAGTTGTATTTGAATTTTGTACCATGTATTTGGCGACTCAAGATGGGTGATGTATACCTGTTTTGGGGGTGTCACATGCTACGTACAGTTTGGACGGATGTGTCCCTCCTGTCCGCATTTGAAATATACGACCGTTGGTCGTTCTTCTTCCTTTACAACGGGTGCTGGTGCCGCTGTCTTTCCATCATTATTGAACCTTCTCTTCTTGAAATTTCCACTTCTCTTATCTTTGCCATAATTACCACCGAAGTGGTTACCATTCTTGGCATGATAATTTCCCCTACGATGGTTATCATTGTTCCGATGGCCATTGCCACCGGTACGATTATTATCATGTTGTTGGTCGTTACCTTTTGGTTGTGCTGACTCATTATCGCGCTCCACTAACTGAGCCCTATTCACAACATCTGTATATAAACAAAGTTTGTGAGAAATGAGGTATTGATGTATTTCAAGTTTCAAACCTCGCAGAAACATTCGCGTCATTCTCTCCTCATTATCGACTAAATGGGCTTCAAACCGGGACAACTCGGCAAACTTAGCCTCGTACTGTGCCACGGTCATATTATTTTATTCCAGCTTGATGAACTCTACCTCCTTTATGTGACGAATACTTTTGGGAAAGTACTTGTCGTTGAATAGTTCTTGGAATTTCTCCCAAGACATCTTTGAAAAGGCCAGTCAGTGGAGTGCGTTTCTGATTCCCACCAATGATCTGCTTCTTCACGCAACATAAAGGTGGCGAATGGAACCTTTTGCTCCTCTGAGCATTCCAAGATATCAAATATCTTGGTGATCTACTTTATCCACGTCTCTGCCTTAAGTGGTTCTGGCTTTTCCAAAAACTCTGGTGGTCCCAGCTCCTTGAACTGCTTAACGGTGACCAACTGTTTGTTGCCATTGTTTCTACCTGCATTATGAATAAGAGTCTCTCTGGTTTAGTGTTGCATGAACTGCACAAAGCCTCTGAACATTCCATCATTCATCATTTGATCGGTGTTGTTGTTTACTTGAGGATTATTGTCTTCCTGTTACACATTATCCTGGGTATTGATCTGTGGTGACTCAACGGTCTCTTGTGCTCCATTGTTATTCTCAACATTCTCAGATGTCATTTTCAAATACTGCCAAAAAATAAGGGTTAATTGACATGTCACATATTATACCTATACTCTGATCGACCAATTAAATACCAAATAAACTTAGGTAGGTCATACTAGTGAATGAATTCCCCGTCTCTCCCCTCCTAGTTCTTGTCTCACATCTCAGCCAGGGATCATATCCCTAAGCTTTGATACCAACTGTGACGCCCCCAAAATAGGTATACATCACCCATCTTGAGAAGCTAAATACATGGTACAAAATTCAAATACAACTTAATAAAACAACTGTCGTGTGACATACGACAAAACATAAACTGAGAGTTTTAAAATGAATATTGTCTTCTAGACAGTATTCAACTCAAAAGGAGTCCTCAATACATTTATTATCATATTATTTCATAGAATAGTGAGGACTACTAATGCTATCATCCGTACCATCACTCCGTTCCCCGACTAGTCCCGGCTACGTTCTCATTTCCTGAAGAAAACAATGAAAGCAAAAGGGTGAGCTCAACTAGCCTAGTAAGAAATATTATGACTAAGATAATGCAGAATAAATTATCCTTAGCCTTCAACAGTATAACAACTGATAGAATATAATAGACAACAAGTTTTAGATCAACAACTGTACCGAAATAAGCAATCCATTAGAAGAGTCAAGTAGAGCATAAAATCTACTATCTTCTATGATTTAAAAGATTTATCATCAATTTTATCGCTGAGACTCAGCTTAATAAATAATCCACATCATCGAATCATCCCTGCACTACGGGCCAAGGATATTCTTTAGTATCACGACCACAAATTATCCTTGCACTACGGGCCAAAGATAATTGTGTTTTCATCAACGGTCATAATCATGCCATAAAATAATTCACCTTTGCACCCTTGGCCGAAGAGAATCCATGACCATAATCATACCAAAAACTTTCCATCAATGCACTATGGGCCAATGAGGACTTTTATCACATCATTTGTAACATTACGGTCATGATTATACCGAATAATCCATGGTCATAATTATACCAAGTCCATCTATGCACTACGGGCCAAAGATGACTTTCATAACAATATAAGCATGAGGATGATGACAATGACAGAATAATTCAATAAAACAAGTTCAAGGATAAATTTTAAAGATTTATAATTTAATTTATCCAGAATTCAATAACGTTCAAATTGTCAACATGACATCGCTTTGTGGAGTAAAATTCAAGAATAATATTGTACCAAAAATGATTTGGATGAAAATGAATCAATTTTTATTATGAATAGTACCCCGGGTGAATAGTACTCGAGTGAATAGTACCCTGTGAATAGTACTTTGTGAATAGTAACTCCGTGAATAGTACTCCGGCATAAAAAAGTTAAAACTTATCAAGAATGCTCAGAATAATATTTTCATGAAAAGATACTGGATGAAGCGCAAATATCAAGGATATTCTACTAATTTCATGGAGTATAAAAGCCAAAATTTTAACAAAACGAGTATAGAATTCAAAATTTGAAACGAAATAATATTACTTACATACTACAGAGTATGGAAGAAAATATTCTTTCAAGCGAATATTGAACAAAACTAACACCCCTTTGAACGGAAATAATATTCCATAATAAACAATAATGGAGTAAAATTCAAGAATGAAGATCAAAACATGGATACAATCAAAGATAGTAACCATAATAGACATCTGGGACGAAAAAGAGAAAATTTCATTTTTCGGTGAATAGTGCCGTATTCGTGAATAGTGTCGTATACGTGAATAGTGCCGTATACGTGAATAGTAACTCCGACACAAAAAGGTAGAAATTCCATAATAAAATTCGTATCAATATTTCAGCATAATGATATTGAAGAAAATAATATCATTTACGAAGAAAATAATATCCCTTACCTCAAAATAACAGTACTTCTGATCGGAATATCGGATGTAAAGTAGAAGGAAAATTGTACTGAATAACAACTCTCAAAGTATCTAAATACTCACAAAAATATCCTCGATAATATAGAGAGAAAAAAAACTTATTTCTGGTGTGGTTTTTAATCTAAACGCCTATTTATAGAAAAATGCTAGAACGCCATAGGAGACTAAATTAATAAAATATTATTAATTTTATTTTTCTTCAACGCATGCCAAGCTAGACCAAAATCTTAGCCACCATAGTGGGGCCCACCCAAAATCAGCACATGTATTCAACAACAACCGAAAGTGGGTCCCACCCAATTTTAATAAAAAATATTTTATTTTTCGAAACTTCAGTAATTCATAATAAATAGCCCTTTTATCATAAAAAATATGAATTTTACGTCCTTTCCACACGAAATCGAATTCTCTAAAACTTTGCAGAAGAAAGTTTTTCCAAATTCCAGACAGAAAATATCCGAAATCCATAAATGGATGATTTTTAACACCTCTTAAAATTCATAACAAATCATATGCTAATTTTTAACGGTTTAAAATTTGTGGACATTGTCGACGTCGAGATTTTTGAGCGTCCCTTTTCGTTACTTGTTCTTTGGTGTTCTCATGTTAATGTGAGATTTGTTTGAAAAAACAAGTGAAAAAGGTCCGACATGTATAATGTCGACGATTGGACTTTAAGAGTCGCCAGTTGGTGTATTTAACTGGTTACACCAACGCAACCGAAAAGGTTTGCACATTGACCCAGTGATTTGACACTGCTAAACGAGTCTATGAAACCGAGATTCATTTTGGGTCCGGGGGCTTGAATATGCGGAGGAAGGTGTTAGGCACCCACATCCATTAGTATTACAGTGATCGCCACTTTTCAAAGAAATTGTTATATGAATGTGTGTTTGTGTGTGTGTGTGTGTGTGGATCAATGTGCAATTATTTGAAAGTAGTGCGAGGCCTCGTTCGCACCTATATACACAAGGTTTGAATTTTATAGGAAAATTCAGTTTTTACCAAGATTTAGCAATGAAGTTTTGTAAAAGAGGTTTTTTCAAACCCTGTGCTCAATGGGAATTGAGACCTTTTCATACTTCCATTTTATTATTAAATGTTCGGCTTGTTTGCTTTTATTTTCGAGATGCAAAGCATTCTCTAGAAAATAATATACAAAGATGATCTTAGAACTCCTCACGAGCATGAAAACCATCCAAGTAAATTGAAGACATCATGTAAAATAATGTACAAGCGACTATTACAATTTGAAAAATGTCCATCATGGGAACCAAATCTAGATTCAGTAAACTGAACCTGTGATCACATGATTTCTAGGCTCACATGATACTGCAATTTGTATGGAAAGCCATAAGTCGTTATATATATAAAAGTCAGAATATATATATACAAACATGATCAACCACCACGAAAGCAACTCCATGGGGATCGAAAATGTAAATATATAAAAGCGATATATATATATATATATATATATATATATGGACATGATCAACCATAAGTAAACTCCAAAGGACGAAAAATGTAAATAAAGTCAGTAAGCGATTAAGCGCCACGAAGTAAACTCCAGTGTAGGACAAGAATGTAAATAAAGTAAAAGGCCACGAAGTAAACTCTAGGCTCGATGTAAATGTAAATATATATATATATATATATATATATATATATATATGTACAAATATATATATAAAAGCGATAAGAACCTTTGGATGTAAATCCGGGCTCATCGGATATGTAAAACAACGCTTATATATATATATATATATATATATATATATATATATATATATATATAAGCAATTTAAACGCACTGGATGTAAAATCCGGGCTCATCGATGTAGTTTGACCACAGTTTATATATATATATATAAATAATTAAACGCTCCGGATCGAAGTCTAGGCTCAATCGAGGCATAACTCGATAATGTTAGTCCATATATATGAAATATATACATATATTAGTATATATATATACAGACAGAAATGAAAACCACGGACCGAAGTCCGGGCAAACACACTCACATGACTCTCAACGTGTAAAACAGTGTGTGCTATATGAGAAGAAAGTTTTATAGAATGTAAGAAGGCTTACAGTGGGCTGCCAAAGTAGACTTCTATGACTTTAAATGGACAAACACTCAGCTCCCACCGGATAAAAGATAGCTATATGTGAGCTAATTAGTGTTTAAAGTAGAGGAAACACTCAAAAGATGTGTATGCAGAGTAAAATGGACAGGGCTTCCTCGCCTTTTTCCTTCTCTCTCCTCTCTCAAATGGCTGACCCAAGCCTTGTATATATAGACGAATGGTCGCAGGTACACCTGCGGCAGCCGTAGTTGTACCTGCGGCTGGTTGTGGTTGATCCGAGCCTCACGGGTCCCGTTGTCTCGTAGTACGTGTACTCATGCACTATAATGTCTGCTCGAACTTGCAGAACATCAATCCGAGCATCCGAACAAGGTATATCTGACCTTCTTCGGACCCCTGGTGTCTAGAGTTATGCAATGACATGGATTAGAGGTTGTACAAAGTCAAGATGAGGGGTCCATGCCCATGGTCTTCAAGCTTCAAATTCTATCCAAAGTACTGCCACACGTAATAGTCACTCAGGATTGTCACTCCTCGATTCTTGTGGGACATTGTTGCATGTATGTATGAAGTGTTGAGACGACGTGCCATTTGTTAAAGGAACAAGATGATGTTTGACTCCTCGCCGGGGTTATCGCTGGTTTGAGTTGAAAGTAGACGTTGCCCAGGGTTACTGCTGAGATTGGACTACTTGTTGGTATGCTGCGATATCATCTTGTTGTCGTGGTAAGATGACGTTGTGACTCCTCACCGGGGTTATCGCCGGTTTAAGAGAAAAGAAGACGTTGCTCAGGGTTACATCTGAGATTGGACTGCTTGTTTGTATGCCTCACTGTCATCTGGCTTGAAGATGATAGCATGTGTTTGAAACAAGCATTTCCGGGGTTATCGCCGGAACTGCAATGGCATCCCTTGGGGCTATCACCAAGGATGGGGTTGCTACTCCCAGTGTTGACTCTGGGACTAGAATTGTATGTTGCGGTGTTATCGCTGAGACAGAACTATCCTCTCCGGTGTTGTTGCCGTTCTTTTAATCTGCATATCTCGGGGTTATCTCCGAGATCGGAAATATTTATTCGGTGTGTGTTAGGGTTTGAGATGATGTTCGGTTTATGTTCGAGTTAGAAGCCCGAATTTACGGTAGTATCCAGGATGGATGTAAGTCGCATCTTCGGGGTTATCTCCAAAAGACGAATCTACCCTCCTGCAATGTTAGTAATAGGAGTGCAAAAAATTTTGAGTGTCTACATATGCCCCTCTTTATCATATTCATGCAATGCAATGCATGGATTGGATAAAGAATCCTAGACACTTGAAATGCAAGTAAGATAAACATGATGCTATGTGCAGCAACATGATGCAAATGCATGTGAAATGCATGAATGATTGTCAGGTAATCCTGCTGGGATGACAATCAGTGACGGCTTGGACATGCGATCCAAGTTTCCAAGGATGTTGACGTTGGGGTTATCACCAAAGTCTTGAATCCTAGACACTGGCTTATACTCCATAGAGGTACCTCTTGTGTGGAAGAGATCTGTGGGGATAAAGCTTTTTCTGTTTGAGGATGTGTATAACATGTTTCCTCATAATGTCGGAGTTACTGCCAACAGTTATTGTTATTAGGGTTTCCCTATCTTCGTTGATGTGTGTATCACCGGATAAATCCCTGCTGGATTCATTTTCAAGGCTGCTTGACCTTCATTGATGTATATGTCAATGGTAGCATTATGTTGTAGCCCTTGCTGGGTAAGATTGCTTCGATGGGTTTACTTGCCATTGGCTGTCATGACGTCGAGGCTACTTGACCTTTATTGATATGTGCATCAATGGTTGCATTGCGTTGTAACCCCCACCAGGGATACGTAAATGCTTGATAACTTCGGCGTTGTAACCCCCGTCGGGGAGGTTTGATATTTCGTGGTTTTGCGTTGTAACCCCCGCCGGGGAGGTTTAGGGTTGTAACCCTGCAAATGATGGCATCAAACCTTTATGGGGTATTGCCAAGCATGGTTTATAAAAGCTGAGCTCATTGGTATAGTATACCTTGCATTCAGGCGAATACCTTTGAGGTGATGGGAGTTTAACTCTGACCGACAAGAAATCAGGATTTCAGGCTAATCCGCTCAATCGCGTAGCATTTTTATTCATGATTTGGCCTTTTCAGTTTGTGAGACCTCCTTTGCAACTCTAACTAGAGCGAGCTGGAGGTGTGGGATCTATGTAGGGGGCGATGGGTGTACTGCAGAGCCATGAAGTTAGCCTACTGACCAACCGCGTGCCTATGTATGGGTGGTGGTTGCTTTCATAAGTCATTTTCAAGTTCATGCAATGAAGGAAATTCGAGAGCTCTTCTTGAGATCTCTTTGAGTTGAGGCAACTTTTCGCATATTACGTCACCGCACAAGCGCTCTTCACCATCCCCGGTAACACATGCATGTATTTTTTTCCAATTTATGTCCATTGGAAAATGACTTATCGCATGAAATGCATTTAGACACATAGTAGTGAATATGCATGCTGATATGACTTGATAAAAAATATTCAACATAGTAAATGTTAGTATTAAACCATGCTGAACATATTGATGTGAAAAATTTGACTTTTGACACAGTCAAATTGGCACCTTTTACTGTCATTTCTTATCCTATATGAGGACAAATGAGTAAAGGCATAAAGTAAAATAATCCTGGTAATTAGACTACATTTCTGAATTTTTCTTGTGATGAAATGAATGCACTGGGATGTATATGATTTGTGTATGGGTGTGCTCTTGAATGGCCACCTAGTCATGCCTATGTGCATGTGGATAGTCCCATTTACAAAGGGGCTATGGCAAAAATTTTCCCAAAATGTAGGTATTGGGTAGTCATGCATTTTTAACTCTCATCAGATGTATGTTAAAATAACGCATGTATGCATGTAATCATAGAATTCATCTTGAAAAGACTCCAGGTAAGAAATTACCACACCCTTTCTGAGGTGATTTGGAGACTTGTTGTCCAGATATTATGGATCCAGACCAGCCGAGTTGTTTTCGCAGGACCACTTCTGGCGTACGGAGGAGGGCTTTTGAAGAGCCTCAGCGCCGTTCTGTGAGACAGCCTCGTCGCTTGGCAGAGGCGGTGATACGTCCAATTCGGGTTGAGGTGCCAAATTTAGAGGACGAGGAGGAAAATGCACTGATCAAGGTTCCTGCTCCTGCTGTACGTGTTCCCCGTAGTGAATTGCCAGGTATTCAAGTGACGAACCCAGATCTTCTAGGTGACTTGAGTAGGCATCCTTCAGTATACCTGCACGCAAACGAGGTATGAAGTTAGATCTTTAATCTTCCTTATTTCCTATTGATGAGGAGTCAAGGAGTTTGATGTTGATCTGTATTTGATGTAGGTTCCCGACTTCACACAGCCTCGAGGGAACTGGTTTAGCATCCACTCTATGTATCATGTTGTTTGAATTGCCGTAGTCGGACTTTTCTGTTGTAGGATCGTGCGACCCTTTGCTGATATAACTGACCATGGAAGATAGCCGCGGTTTGCCTTTCATCTATCAGAGACAATTGGTGATACATGTCTTGTACCCATAGGTCTTCATCCAACTGAGCATCCATCAATACTTTGAGGGATTCCATTTCCACTTCTATGGGGAGCATTGCTTCCATCCCATAGACTAATGAGTAGGGGGTTGCCCCAGTGGAAGTTCGCATGGAAGTTTTGTAGGCTAATAAAGTCAGAGGCAAGAGGTCAGACCATCCTTTGTGATTAGTGGACATTTTCTACATGATCTTTTTGATGTTTTTATTAGCTGCTTCAACAGCACCATTCATCTTTGGACGATAGATGACGGAGTTGAGATGTTTGATGTGGAAATTTCTGCATAAATACTCCATGATTTTGTTATTGAGGTTCTTAGCATTGTCTGACACAATGACCTCTGGTTGTCCATATCAACATACAACATTGTTTCTAATGAAAGCAATGATGACTTCTTTAGTGACCTTGGGGAAGGAAGCTGCTTCTACCCATTTGGTGAAGTAGTCGATCATGGTGAATATGAATCGATGTCCATTACTGGCTTTGGGCTCGATGGGCCCGATCACAACCATTCCCCATATTGAGAAGGGCCATGGCGAACTCATATTGTGGAGTTCCCTTCGAGGGGCGTGGATAGCATTCCCATGAATCTGACATTGATAGCATCTCTTAACGTGATCATCACAGTCAGCTTTGAGTGTAAGCCAATAATGTCCCGTTCTGAGAATTTTCTTGACAAGTAAGGGGTCGCACATGTGTGGGCCACATACTCCACCATGGATCTCATCCAAGAGTCTCTGAGCTTGGTCTTTGTCTAGACATCTGAGGAGACCTAATCCTGCATCTCTTTTGTAGAGTGCATCTCCGCTCAGGTAGAATTTCATAGCAAGTCGATGAATCAGCCTCTTCTCAGTTAGGCTCGCCTCAGCGGGTGTAGATCCATCTCGTAGATACTCTTTGATGTGTTGGTACTAAGGGTTGTGGATGGGAGGTAGCTCATCCGATACTTCTCCAATGTAATTCCCATAGACTGGGGCTTTTTGTAGAGTAAACGTGATGCTTGGCATGTTTTCCTTGTCTGGTATGTAAACCAAGGAGGCCAATGTTGCTAATGCGTCTGCAAAATCATTCCTATTACAAGGACTGTGTAGAAAGGAGATTTCTTCGAACTCCAAAGCCATCTGTAAAACTTGCCGATGGTAAGGCAGCAAATGTAATTCTTTGGTTTGATAGATTCCTGTGGATTGCTTGATTACCAATTCAGAATCCCCAAAGATAGTTAACCGCCTAATGCCCATTGAACGGGCAAGTTTTAGCCCCATGATACAGCCTTCATACTAAGCTGTGTTGTTGGTGCTGACAAAATGCAATTTGACGGCGACGGGATACTGCTCCCCCATACCGGATATTAAAATTGCTCCAGCTCTGGAGCCTTCTGAATTAACAGCTCCATCAAAATACATTTTCAACTCATGGCATGTATCGTACTGATGTTGTGACTGAACTGTCATTACCCCTTCATCGGGAAAGTATGTTTCTAAGGGTTTGTAATACCACTGCGGAGGGTGGGCGCCGATTGATCGCATGATTCCTTGACCTTTGACCGACTTTTTTACGTCCACGTGAGCGATGTCAAATTGTCAGAGGATCAACCGCCATCCGGACGATCGACAATTCGATATGGGCTTCTGCGAACACATACTTGAGAGGATCCAAACGGGATATGAGATGGGTTGTGTGACTATGGAGGTAATGCTGTAACCTCAAGTCTTCTCGATCAAAGTGTACTTGTGTTCACTGGTGCTGAATCTTTTGCTGAGGTAATAAATTGCTCGTTCTTAGCCTCTATTGTCTTTTTTCCCGAGCATGCATCCCATAGCATTATCATTTATGGACAGGTACATGAACAGAGGAACATCATCCTTGGGAGGTACCAAAACAGGAGCGTTAATCAACTGCTCTTTGATTGTGAGGAAGGCTTTTTGACACTCATCGTTCCATTTCATGGAGGAGTTCTTCCTTAACAATTTGAAGATAGGCTCACAGGTTGCTGTGAGTTGAGAAATGAATCTGCTAATGAAGTTGATCTTTCCAAAAAATCCCCGTATTTCCTTTTTTGTCGGAGGAATGGGCATTTCCTTGATGGCTTGGATTTTGGTAGGATCCAGTTCAATCCCTTTGTGGCTGACTAGGAAGCCTAGCAATTTTCCTGACTTAACACCAATGGCGCACTTGGCGGGATTCAACTTCAAGTTGTACTTACGCAACCTGTTGAAATGTTTTGTGAGATGGTCTAATTGGTCATCCTCCTTCCGGGATTTGACAATGATGTCATCCACGTAGATCTCTATCTCCTTGTGCATTAAATTGTGGAAAAGAGCCATCATAGCTCGCTGATAGGTTGCCCCGGCGTTGATGAGGCCGAATGGCAACCGTCTGTAGAAAAATGTTCCCCAAGGCGTGATGAAAGTAGTCTTCTCATGATCTTCCTTAGTGACCATAATTTGATGGTACCCCGCAAAGCAATCAGTAAAGGAGTACATGCCGTATTGAGCAGTATTGTCAATAAGAATGTGGATAAAGGGCACGGAAAGCTATCTTTAAGGCAAGCTTTGTTCAAATCCATTAATCCGCAAACTCGCACCTTTCCCCCGGTTTAGGCGGGGAACAATGTTGGATATCCCTCTGGGATATGTAAACACCATGATGATGCCTGCTTGAAATTGTTTCACAATTTCCTCTTTGACTTTTAAACTCCATTCAGGTTTCAATCGCCTGAGCTTTTGCCTAACTGGCTTGAATCCTTCTTTGATGGGAAGGCGATGAAGAACAATGTTAGTGGACAAACCCACCATGTCTTCATGAGACCATGCAAACACATCCTGGAATTGGGTTAACAGTGCAACTATGTCATTCCACTGAGTTGTGGTAAGGTTTGAACCAATCTGGATTAGCTTAGGGTTGTCTAAGGTTCCAAGATTGAAAGGAGTGGTTTGACCAAGATTGGGTTTGGGTTTGGGTTTGTCTGTGACCCATTCCTTAATCTCTTGAGGTGTCTCAATGTCCTCTTGGATGTCCATCAAGTCTGAGTCTAACTTTGCATCAAAGTTACAGCCCTTGTGGAGAGAAAGTACCTCATCGGCAAGTCAGAGCACATCTAAATTGAGTCACGAAACAAAATATGCTTTCACTTAATATATGCAACTGTTTGATCATACAAAAGTGTTAGCATGTACGTGATAAAATAACTGCTAGTGCTATAAAGGAAAACAAACAATTAAAGTTATCTACAGGGCAGATGTGACGCCCCCAAAATAGGTATACATCACCCATCTTGGGTCGCCAGATACATGGTACAGAATACAAATACAACTTAATTATACAACTGTCATGTAAAATACGACAAAACATAAACTGAGAGTTTAAGCAAGAATATTGCCTTCTAGAAAATATCCACTCTCAATGGAGTCCTCATAGACAGTATACAAACTCAAATTCAGTCCTCATTACATTTATTATCACACTATTTAACAGAATAGTGAGGACTACTAATGCTATCATCTGGACTGTCACTCCGTTTCCCGACTCGTCCCAGCTATATTCTCATTTCTTGAAGAGAATAGTGAAAGAAAGGGTTAGCTCAACTAGCCCATTAGGAAATATTATGACTAAGATAATACAGAATAAATTATCATTAGCCTTCAACAATGTTAAACTGATAAAATACAATAGACATCAAGTTTAAGCTGCACAATGAATAAGCAATCCATTAAAAGAGTCAAGTAGAGAATAAAATCTACTATCTTTTATGATTTAAAAAGTTTTCATCACTTTTATCATTTGAGACCCGATTTTAATAAATAATTCACATCATCCCTACACTACGGCCAAGGGTATTCATTAGGGTCACGACCACAAATTATCCATACATTACGGGCCAAGGATATTCATGTATTCATCAATGGTTATTATCATGCCAACAACTGTCCATCAATGCACTACAGGCCAATGAGGACTTTTATCACATCATTTGTAACATTACGGTCATGATTATACCGAATAATCCCTAGTCATAATCATACCAAGTCCATCTATGCACTACAAGCCACATATGACTTTCAAAAATATAAACATGAGGATGATGACAATGATATAAGAATTCAATAAAACAAGTTCACGAATTAATTTATCCAGGAACTAATTACGTCCAAATTGTCAACATGATACTTCTTTGTAGAGTAAAATTTAAGAATGCTCAGAAGAATATTTCCACGAAAAGATCTTTGGATGAAGGCTTAAATATCAATGATATTCCACTAATTTCATGGAGTATAGAAGTCAAAACTTTAACCAACTGAGTATAATAAGGAATGGAATAACAAAAGAAATCACCAGGCATGTTATAGATATCACATGCAGGTTATTCCAACAGAATAATAAATACGGAACCAGGTCCGAAGTAAAACGCACAGACAGGATATTCCAACAGAATAATAAAGAATGGAATAATATAAGGATTTCACCAAGTATAGGGGAGTCCGCGTATACAGGTTATTCCAACAGAATAATAAAGACGGAACCGGTCCGTAAAAGCATAAAACGCAGGATATTCAACAGAATAATAAAGAATGGAATAACATAAAGTTGGAATAAATATAGGATTTCACCAAATATAGGGTGTATATACGAGTTATGTATAGGGTATGTCAGCGTACAAAAGTTATTCCAATAGAATAATAAAGACGGAATAATATAAGGATTTCACCAAGTATAGAGTGTGCCGCGTATACATGTTATGTATAGGGTATGCCGCGTATACAGGTTATTCCAACAGAATAATAAAGATGAAATAATATAAGGATTTCACCAAGTATAGGGTATGCTGCGTATACAGGTTATTCCAACAGAATAATAAAGAATGGAATAATAGAAGTTCTCTTCATGAATAAGAAAGAATAACACCCCTTATGGGTACAACAAATAATATCCCTTACCGTAAAAGACACTGGATATCGAAGTAGTGAAGTAACAGAATACTCTTCTTCTTTCTCTCTATAATTTCTCTCTCTAGAGTTTCAGTGAATTCGTAAGAAATAATGAAGGAATGAGCTTCTATTTATAGAAGAATGGATTGAATAGTAACTAATTCTCAGCAGGTCAGATTGATTTACTTTTAAACGGACGGTTCAGATTGATTTACTATTAAAACTTAAAGCAACAGTCCATACTGATTTACTATTAAAACTTTAAACCAGCGATCCATATTGATTCACTATTATAACTTTCCACCAGCGGTCCATATTGATTCACTAATATAACTTCAACCAACGGTCTGAAAAATTAGCACATCTCCTCATGGAATAATATTGTACCTAAATACCCGAATGCACAATACTAGAGTGAATAGTAACTAGGTGAATAGTAACTCGTGAATAGTAACTCATGAATAGTAACTCGTGAATAGTAACTCATGAATAGTAACTCGTGAATAGTAACTCATGAATAGTAACTCGTGAATAGTACTCCGACACAAAAAGTTCCTCGAATACCCGATTGAATAATATAACCTCCAAATATCAATTATCATCAGAATAGATGTCAATTTCTACTAACACAAATAATCCCAACACAATGAAACTATCAAATTCATCTTTAATCAACACGAACTTATTCATCATTAATATTATAACTCACAATATTTAGCAACCAGGTTGTTCCCAGGAAAGAGGGGCTTTCAATAAGAATTTCTCCCTATCAGTAGCGTAGCAATTAGGTGACCAAACCTCTCCTTGTGTAACTTCTAGACATTGTAAATATTGCAATTTAATACTATGAATAACTTTATCATCTCAATTATTGATTTAATAATATAACATATAATGCAGATGATACTGTGACAATAATTAAATCAATAATATGAGAGATATGATGCAGCAATTATTATAGCAATAATTGAATATAACTGAGTGACTTCTTACGTAAGAATCAATAATCAATATCGTGTGCTACTATGCAACCACGCCGTACATCGTACTTTTACTAAGGGTAGTTCAACAAGATTAAAGGTAAAACCTCGTAGTTATTTTCATAAAATATCTTTGTCATTTACTAACTACGACAGTACTTCTGTTGTGGGGTCCACCAATGATTGTGCCATCGTACGAATATTCCCCGAAAAAAAGAATATTCCCAGACCAATCGAATATTTTATAACAACTTGCATAGTTTGCAAAATTTTCAAATACTACCCACAATTATAAAACTATCTCAAATCCACACCATAATATTAAAAAAATATTTCAAGAAATTTAAATCTTTATTTATAAAATCAGGGGTCTCACAGCAGAGGGATTTTCTGCCCATTTTACCCTCATCGACCAATGCATGGAGTGCTGCTCCAATTGTCGAGAGCAAAGTCCTGAGGGACTGCAGTGATGTAAGGATCGTCAGTGTCTTCCTTCTCCCGAATGATAACCATGACATCTGGGCAATCATCGCCTGGGGTGTATCTGTTTGTATTTTCATCATGAACAATGATGCGGATGCCTGCCATCATCAAGGCAAGGTCATGTTTACGTTTCCGTTCCTTTTCTTCCGCTTCGGGATCAGGAATCAGCACTTCTTTAGCTTTGATGGGCACTGGTTTCAAAAATAGCATAGTCACAGCATGGGCTGGCACCTTTACTGGAGATTGCATTAACTCATGAGGTAAAGGTATAGAAAATCACCGTGCGGCGGAAGCTTGAGGAACCTGCTCATGTTTATAAGGATTCCTGTGTCTGGAACTAGAAGAATAGCCTAACCCGGCTGTTCCAATTTGACTGGACATTTGGAAAGGGTACTTAATGCCCTGTTGATCATTACTAAGCCCTTGTCCAGGTTAATGACCCAATAACATCATTTCTTGAGTGGTAGGCATAACCTCGTAGAAATCTTGACAGGAGTGGCGCGCCCGGTAGAATGGTATTGCGTGTTACTCACTTCCAGAGTATGGAAACTGGTCGGTTCAACTTCTGAATTAACGCTGATAATTGGTATAATTCCTTGTTCAGGACATTCCGGCTCAGCATTAACAATGACTAGACTGTTGTTGATGATGTATTTGAGTGGTTGATGTAATATGGATGGAACAGCTCCAGCCATGTGTATCCATGGTCTCCCCAATAGCAGGTTGTATCCTGAATCTATCTTGAGGACGTGGAAGGATACATTAAATGTATTGGGACCAATCTCAATTGGCAATTCAATCTTTCCAACGGAATTTCGTCGGTATCCATCAAAAGCTCGGATGACTGTATGGCTGCTTTAGATCCGCTTGAGATTGATATTCATTTTTACCAAGGTGGCATAAGGACAGATATTTAGAGATGAACCTCCATCTATTAATACTCCTTCTAGCATGTACCCAGAAGACAACACTGCGATGTGCAATGGCTTGCAATGACCGGTCCCTTCGGGAGGTATATCATCATCAGTGAAGGATATCACATTGCTGTTGAAAATGTGATCAACCAGATGTTGGAATTTTTCCACATCTATTGATTTTGGCAAATAGGCTTCTTCTAAAACCTTCAACAAGATCTTCCAATGATCTTCAGAAGAGAAAACCAAATCCAGTATTAAAATCTGGTGTGGAGCTTCTCTCAAGCTTAAAACCACCTTGGCTTCATTGTGACCCATAGTACGGATGAATTTTTCAATCTTCTCCATGGGCAATTTCCCCTTTGCTTCGCAAGTAGGTTTGATAACCCGTTGAGGAAGGTACAGTGGATTTTCATTCGACACTGTAGCAGTAGTATGAGACATGGATCCTTTAGCTTCTCCATAATTCCATAGAACTTTGTGCAAGCTGACAACAGGATGTTGTGGTCTGCAAGGTAAAGGAATTGGCTTTGGTGCGGCCACTTTCAAAGGATTGTCAGCCCCTTTGATTTGAATTGGTTGTATATGAAATACTTTGAAAATTTCATCATCCACTTCAGAGATAACTGCAACTGATCCCTTCCATTGGGTAGGGCATGCATTCCCACCTTTGAGTTGCACAGTGTAATCATCTGCTATTTGCAGGACACCGCTATCAATAAGATTCTGAATAAGATGGTGGAGTGCCCAGCATTCTTCTGTGCTGTGGCCGCGAGAATGTGAATGATATTAACACATTTCATTAGGATTGAACCGCCCTTAGCGGGGATTGATTGGAGGGAGAAGGAATGTGATTCTTCCTTCGTTGATCAACATCTGCAGTATCTCCTCCATAGATTGGCCCAAATAGGTGAATTACCTCTGATTGGCAAAATCCCAACGGGCTTTAGCACTTGCTCACTTTGCAACCTTATCCTCCATAGCTTCGCTTTCTGAAGGTGTTGATGGAGCATTTATAACAAATAGAAGGAGATAGGCATGCTCCTGCCTAATTAATTGGCATGAGATTTGATGCTGATGAGCTACCAGTTCTGCCAATTGCTCAATTTGTTTGGAAAGAGCTTTCATCTTTCATTCCATGGTAAACTAGAACTTTGCATAATCCCATTTGTCAACACCGTCTTTGATGGGTTGGGATGATTCGCTATTTGAACCTTGTACAGTGCTCCAACTAATCATGTTGACCTCTTCTTCTTTGTGTTGAGGAAGAGGGTTGTCTTGCACATGAGGTTGATCTGGTTTGGTGGCTACAATCTCACCGTTGTCTATCAGATCTTGAATCTTATGCTTCAAGGCCCAACAATCTTGAGTATCATGTCTGAGTGCCCCGACATGATAAGCACACTTCTGAGTAGCATTAAATCCCCTGCCATTAGGGTTGGCTGGTGGAAGAAGATGTGTAATTTTCTTCTGAGCACTCAGAAGAGCAAGAATGTTCTCGAGTGAATCCCCTAAGGGTGTGAACGTCCGAGGGTGCTTTACTTTTCCACTTTAAGGCAATGGAGGGTTTGAAGGTTGTGCTGGAAAAGGGGAGTAGTTTTTCCTCTGCATAAGCATGCTTGGATTGCCTTTTTGTCCTTGCAGTATCAAGGAAATATCCTCCTCTTTCTTTTTATGGACCCTCCGAGGGTTGTTTCCATAAGATCCAGATTAGATGTGCTTAGCAACAGCTTTAAGAGCGGCTAGGTCTTGAATTTTACCGGACTTCAATCCCATTTGACCATCTCGTAGTAGTGTTTGATCATTTCGAAAATGGTTTACCAATACCAACCTAGAACTCTCTCATAAAAAGGAGCTTCTGACATCTCATGAAAGTCGTGACCATTTCGATTACATCATGGAAGGAATAAATTGAGCAAAAGGCGCCTCCACCTTTGAAAGCATACTCTCTAAATGACTCATTAGATTTGTTTCTTGACCTTGGTGATTTGGTACGGTCGTTTGCCATCTAAGATTGAAGCAGATTGAGTAAGGAAGGCATGAGCCACTCTTCCCAACTAGGGATCTTAGAGTTGTGTATGTCTGGTATACCACTTAAGCAGGCTTCTCCAATCAGGACTTTTTTGAAATAATTTGCATTCGTAGCTTTTCATTTTCTGCGTAGAAGACCCAAGTTCTCCTATGAACACCTTTAAATGTGTATAAGGATCCCTTAATCTGTCATATTTCTCAAAATCAGGGGTCTTGAATTTCTCTAGATATTGAACACCAGGAAATATGCAAAGGTCTGTATATGAAACACTACCATGTGTTCCAATCCCTTTGAGAACGCGGATGGTTTCCTCCATTTGGAGGACCTTCTTCCTGATATCACCGGTGTCTGAATCTCCTTTGAGATGGGTGCCTTCATGGTCTTTGTTGGTTGTATCCAACTGATGTTCTGGAATTGTTTTTTCTAGACCTTGATCTCCCCCTTGTGTAGAGGATTCTGTATGTGTAGGTATCTTCGTACCCTGAGTTGACTGGTGTAATTCTTTTAGTAGAATAGCCAAGTCTATGATTTGTTTACTCAATCCGTCAAATTCTTCTCGGGGAAACTTGACATTAGGATCGTTTAGGAAGAGGACATGATTGGTCAGAAGCTTGCGACCTTTTGATTTTGGAGCGGTAACAGCCCAATTGCTTCCCTATAAAAGACTTACGTAGTTTAGTCTTAGGGTAATATAAATGTTATCATAACATGTCCGTTTTAGGAATTGGTCTTGCAAAACCAGTTGTTAATTGATAACATGCCATACATGCAAAGATATATTACATATGGATTACAAGTAAATGCTTTTACAAGTAATTGAAAATGGAAAACATGAAGAGACTTTCCTCCGCATTTGGTTTATCAGAGGCTGGCCTATCCTACGGTTTCTCTCGCGGCTTTTCGGCATGAAGGTTCCCAGATCATTACAATTTACTTGACGGGAAGTTAATCCGGTCGTTCAACTGGAGCGAATCTGAGTGGTGCCTTTCCTGAGCCCCGGGGAATCATTCTTCCCACGAGTCCAATAATCAAACACCGACAGGATAGCCTCCTGGTAGAGGGACCACACAACATACATTCACTTACAACGTGTCTCACCGTTTATGCAAAATGATGACATGTGCGAAGCACTAATATCACAGATAGATATTTAGCAGTGCAGTAATTAAAATACATTTATACACATTCATCAGAAATGTAAATGCAACATTCACACACAAGCATAAAACAATTTTGAAATGCTTGTAATGGCGGCTTAAGCCCTCTTACTGGAGTCCCCAGCAGAGTCGCCACTTGTCGACGTCGGGATTTTTGAGTGTCCCTTTTCGTTACTTGTTCTTTGGTGTTCTCATGTTAATGTGAGATTTGTTTGAAAAAACAAGTGAAAAAGGTCCGACATGTATAATGTCGACGATTGGACTTTAAGAGTCGCTAGTTGGTGTATTTAACTGGTTGCACCAACGCAACCGAAAAGGTTTTCACATTGAACCAATGATTTGACACTGCTAAACGGGTCTGTGAAACCGAGATTCATTTTGGGTCCCTGGGCTTGATTATGCGAAGGGAATGTGTTAGGCACCCCCTGACATCCGTGTTACCATGGTGACTGCCACTTTTCAAAGAAATTGTTATATGAATGAGTGTGTGTGTGTGTGTGGATCAATGTGCAATTATTTGAAAGTAGTGCGAGGCCTCGTTCGCACCTATATACACAAGGTTTGAATTTTATAGGAAAATTCAGTTTTAACCAAGATTTAGCAATGAAGTTTTGTAAAGAGATTTTTCAAACCACGTGCTCAATAGGAATTGAGACCTTTTCATACTTCCATTTTATTATTAAATGTTAAAGCTTGTTTGCTTTTATTTTCGAGATGCGAAGCATTCTCGAGAAAATAATATACATCGATCTTAGAACTCCTCATGGGCATGAAATGACCATCCAAGGAAATTCGAATAATTTGTAAAATAATGTATAATTGCTTACAATTTGAAAAATGTCCATCATGGGAACCAAATCTAGATTGAAGAATCGAACACGTGATCACATGATTCCTAGGCTCACATGATCTTGCAATTTGTATGGAAAGTAGTAGCGATTATATATATTAAAAGTCAGTAAATATATATATCTGAGACATGATCAACCGCCTACGAAGTAAACTCCAAAGGACACAAAATGTAAATAAAATTTAAAAGCGATTAAGCGCCACGAAAGTAAACTCGTGTAGGAGAAGAATGTAAATAAAGTTGTAAAAGGCCATAAGTAAACTCCGCCCTGATGTAAATATAAATATATATATGTACAAATATATATATAAAAGCGAGAACGCCTTTGGATGTAAATCCGGGCTCATCGGAGATATGTCCGACAACAATTATATATATATATATATATATATATATAACTATTATCGGACATATCCATGAGCCCGGATTTATATCCGATCTCGCTTATTCGCTTATATATATATATATATATATATATATATATATATATATAAAAAGCTGTTATCGGACATATCAGATGAGCACGGATTTATATCCAGGATTCGTTTATTCGCTTTTATATATATATATATATATATATATATATATATATATATATATATATATATATATATATATATATATATATATATATAAGCAATTAAATGCTCCAGGCCGAAGTCTAGGCTCAATCGAGGCATAACTCAATAATGTTAGTCCATATATATGAAATATATACATATATTAGTTTATATATACAGACAGAAATGAAAACCACGGACCGAACTCCGGGCAAACACACTCACACGACTCTCACCGTGTACAACAGTGTGTGCTATATGAGAAGAAAGTTTTATAGAATGTAAGAAGGCTTACAGTGGGCTGCCTAAGTAGACTTCTATGACTTTAAATGGATAAACACTCAGCTCTTGCCGGATAAAAGATAGCTATATGTGAGCTAACTAGTGTTTAAAGTATAGGAAACACTCAAAAGATGTGTATGCAGAGTAAAATGGACAGGGCTTCCTAGCCTTTTTCCTTCTCTCTCCTCTCTCAAATGGTTGACCCAAGCCTTGTATATATAGACGGATGATGGCATAGTACACTGCTGGCGGCCATGTACAGCCAATGTACTGCTGGTGTCGTGGTGGATCCGAGCCTCACGGGTCCCATCGTCTCGTAGTACGTGCACTCATGCACTATAATGTCCGCTCGAACTTGCAGAACATCAATCCGAGCATCTGAGATTGGACTGCTTATTTGTATGCCTCACTGTCATCTGGCTTGAAGCTGATAACATGTGTTTGAAACAAGCATTTCAGGGGTTATCGTCGGAGGCGCAATGGCATCCTTGGGGCTATCACCAAGGATGGGGTTCTTACTCCGAGTGTTGACTCTAGGATTTGGGCGTATGTCGCGTGTTATTATAGAGAGAGATAAGCATCTCTCCGTTGTTGTCGCTTGGTGTTTTGATCTGCATATCTCGGGGTTATCTCCGAGATTGGAAATGACATTCCCGGTGTGTGTTCCGGGTTTGAGATGGCGTTCCCAGTTTGTGTTCCGGGTTGGAACTGAATTTCTGGTAGTATCCGGGATGGATGTAAGCTGTCTTTCAGGGTTATCTCCAAAAGACGAATCTACCCTCCTATAATGTTAGTAATAAGAGTGTAGAAAATTTCGAGTGTTTACAGACATATACTCAACTTATATATGTATAACATATCTAAAAATCACAACGATCTAATGGTCGGATCAAAATTATAACTCACGTAATAGAGCTTTAAGAACACCGATTTGTGTTTTTAATACCTCCAATCTGACAAAATACTGATAAAATACCTCAATATTAATTCCTTCAATTATAACCACATAAAATATATATTTTCCTATCTATTATTTATGTCCACATAAAATAAATATTTCCTTATCATATAAATCAATAATTAATTATTCACAAATAATATTATAGAATCACAATAATGACAACCAGGACGTTCCCAGGAAAGTGGGGGCTTTCCGATAAGGATTTTTTCTTACTGGCGCGCAATTAGGTGACCAAACCTCTCCTTGACAGAACTTTATATATATTGCCAATAATGTTATCTAATAATATTATTCAAATAATATGAATTATTAATTTGATAATGAGAAATACTGTGCAGTGACAATTATTGAAACAACAATAATATAAAATATCAACGCAGTAATTATTGAATCAATAAAATAAAATATTGAACAGTAATTACTGTAACAATTATTGAGTAAAAGCGGTGACTTCTCACGTAAGCACTAATAATCAATAGGTGTGTGCTCTTATGCAACCACGCAGTATCAGATTTGTACTTTTACTCTAGGGTCAATCAGCGATTAACGATAAAACTTCCACCGTTATTTTCATAAAAAGATATTTTTGTCATTTTCTCATTCCGACAATAATTCCGTTGTGGGGTCCACCAATGATTGTGCCGTCGTACAGATATTTCCCGACAAAAAGAATATTCCCCGACCAATCGAATATTTTATAACCACTTGCTTACTTTTCAAAATTTATAATTATTACCCACAACTATAACATTATCTCAAATCCACACCATAACATAAAAAAATATTTTGAGAAAATTAAATATTTATTCATAAAATTTGGGGTCTCATAGACACCACCTGAAAAATCCTAAAAAGTTAATAAAAGCGTACGAACCCTGTGAATTGGCACCGACCTAAGTGAGAGACATAACATCCAGTAACAGTCCAAAAACTGGGGACTATTCGATGTTCATTCCTAATGAGTGAATGTGAAACAGGTTTCTAAGCTCCTACCTATATATACTACATGCACAAGTATATATGTAGTTTACTGTAATTGTGAAAAACTAAGCAAATGCTACTTAGTTTATTTTTCCAATAATATAAACTAAGTGAGTGCAACTCAGTTTATGAGAAATATTATTTGAATATATTATACTATTTTTTCATTACCATGTTGTTTTATATTATATTATATTTCATTTAATTTATATGTTATTCTATTTAAGTTAATTTTAATTTATTCATTTTATTTTATTTCATTTTAGTTTATTTTATTTTATTTTATTTTATTTATTTTATATTATATTATATTATTTAATTTAATTTACCTTAATTAATTAATTTATTTTAGTTATTTTATTTATACTATTTAATTTAATTTACCTTAATTAATTTATTTATTTTAGTTAATTTAATTTATTTATTAATTTATTATTTATTTTGTATTATATTATTTAATTTAATTTACCATATTTATTTTATTTTAATTTATCATCATTTTATTTATTTATTTATTATTAAATTATTTAATTTAATTTACCTTAATTAATTAATTTATTTTATTTTAGTTAATTTATTTTTTGGTGTTATTTTTGATAGCAGTGTTCGGTTATTACCCGAAATACCGAATTTATAATTCGGTAATTCAGTTTTCGGTTATTCAGTTATTACCAAAATTCAGTTTTAGTTCGGATACTAAAAATAGAAATATTTTGGTATTTGGTTCGGTTATAACCGAATGAACAGTCCTACTACTAACAATGAAAAGAGACTTCTTTTTTTTGTGTGGAATCAAATAAATTAACAATTGAAATTGAGACTCTATTACTGTAAAACGGAAGGAATAATAAGTCATAAATTATAGACTTAAAGTATTTATTTATATTATAAAGTTGGAGGCTTTTTTTAACCATTATTTTTTGTGTTACTCCAATTGGAAGTTGTTGGGTAAAATCTAGTTACGCACAACACGCAAGTATACGTGGTCAACGAGTAATATAATAGTAAGTAGAGTATTATTCCCACAGAGAAATCAGTAATAATTTTAACCTCACAATTATCAGTTTCCTATTAATCCTAATTTTATTAAACAATCCAAATTAATGATTAAAATTGTAAAAATTAAACTATTAAAAATGATATGATCACAAAACAATCACAAATCTTAAAAATTGAAATTACAAACAATTATTGGAGAATTAGGCTTACGACTTCACCCTAAGCTTCATTCTGATTTTTACACCTTTATTCCAGTTCAATTCACTATCCCAGTTTATTAATCAAGAACACACATGTAGCACTAGCAACCTCTGGATGTACTAATACCGTATTAACTCAAATCCACAACTTAGATAGAAACAAGTTAAACACCTTAATCAACTAACTCACTATATCTCTATGTGAATTATAATTAAAGAAGGTTTAAATTTAAGTCCTTTATCTGATTACATGCGATGTCAAGCATATCTCTACCCTAACATTCATCAAGATTTTATTCATTCATAAAATTCAAGAACACATGATATATTAACTAAGTCTAGACTCGTACTTCCTCTCTCGAATTCATACAAGTCCACAAAGAACTGTTGATCAGGCAATTCATAAATTCAAGCATAAATTAATATAGATAAACTGGATAATAGCTTATTAAACTGAAACTCAAAGTTACATAATCATCGGTTTACTTAAAGATCTGTCATAAGCCTAAAAAGTAAATTAATTCATCATCAATGAAATAATAACTGAATACATTAAATATATCATCCTTTCAATTACAAATATAAAACCAAAAGAAGACTAATTCAGAACACCCTTCACTTTAGCCTTAATCCGTAATCGATATGAAAGTTCCTTCAAATTCTTAACTCCAATGCTTGATATGAAAATCCGTCCTTAATCTCTGTTAATCATCTTGTAATTTCCTCATCATCATCTCGTTATCTTTCTTATGTAGTTATATGTTTACGCCCATAATCTGAGTGTAATCCTCCCTCATTTAGAGTCCCAAAGCATTCCAAGTACTAAATCTCATGTCTTAGCAGTGTTTGAATCAACCATGGACTGCTAAGTTTAGGACCCGCCCGTACGGGGTCTTATCTTGAAAACTCCGCGCTTCAAGTGAACTAGCTCTTCGTAAAATACTTGAAGACCCTCGCCTTGGGGTTGAAAGTGTAAAAGCACAAATCGTCAGCCCGTGCTATTGCTCCGCTAGTTGGTCAGTTTTACTTCTTTGCTTGCCACATTCTTGCCACAATTGCACTCCTTTTATGCTCAAATGCCACACCACCAACCCCACATAAAACAACCATAAACAAGTAAAAATAAACATAAAAGCAAAGAATTAACACCGATTAAGCTTGAATTAGGAACCGATTTGCGGGTATAATATCCACTTATCAAAATCCCCCAAACTTAAAACGTGCTAGTCCTCGAGTACAAAACAAACTACCATGATATACAATAAAATGAAATAAAATGTAATGCATCTAATCTATATGTCTTTGAATCCAACAGTGTCATAGAATCAAATTTATTCAACCGGCCTCAGAGAAATCAAGCAAACACTGCAACACTTCATATCAAAACCAAACGATAATTCCTTATTAGTCATCCATTATCACTGGTATAGTGTGTGTGTGTGTGTGTGTGTGTGTGTGTGTGTCCAACATCCGTGCTAACTGATATAGATTTAAATTTAATACATAACCAATTTCTTATAAGGAATCATACAGAGTAAACTCAAGAATTTCAACGACAGACGAGATCCAACTAAAATTAAACAATAACCAATATTAAGGGTCCAAATAAGGTACTCATGCTTTCTTCTTCTATTTTTTTTTCAATCAAGGGGGCTTTTTGCAGACCCCAACTTTTATGAATAAAGATGATTTTTCTATAATTATCATTTTTGAATATTATGGAATGAATTTGTTATAATGTTATAGTTGTGGGTAGTATTTATAATTTTTGCAAAGTACGAGTTGTTATATTATATTATTGATTGGTGGGAGAATATTCGTTTTAGCGAGGGGAATATTATACGGCGGTGCAATCATTGGTGGACCCTGAGCGAAATTATTGTCGGATTGAAAGCGACAAAAAAATATATTTATGAAAAAATAACGGCGGAAGTTTTCAGATTATCTCTTGTTGAACTACTCGGTAGTAAAAAATACGATGTCTGGCGTGGTTGCGTAGTAGCTGCACGGTATTGATTATTGATCTTTACGTGAGAAGTCACTCGGTTATACTCAATTATTACTACGATAATTCTTTGCATCATATCTCTCGTATTATTGATTCGATTATTGTCGCGATATCATCTGCATAATATGTTATTTTATTAAATCAATAATTGAGGCGACAAAGTTATTCATATTATTAAATTGCAATATTTACAATGTCTAGAAGTTACATCGAGGAGAGGTTTGGTCACTAATTTGCATGATAGGGAGAAATCCTTATTGGAAGCCCCCCCTCTTTCTTGAGGAGCGACTGGTTGATAAATATTGTGAGTTATAATATTAATGATGAATGTTATTAAAATTGAAGTTGTGTTCGGAGTTGAATTTGGGAGCCCAGCGGACGTGATATTTGAGTCAGGAGCGATGAAATTAGTAAAAATAGACTATAAACACAAATTTTTCGGGTTTTACTATTTGGTGAAAAAATCGACAGTTGACTTTTTTGGGAAAAATCAAACTTTGAAATTTCAAAATTTATATTTTTGATAAAAATAGTTTCATTGTGTTGGAATTATTTGTGTTAGTGAAAATCGACATTTATTTCGATAATAATTGATGTCTGGAGGTTATATTGACCCGATGAATATTTACTTAGGATAAATGAGCAATTGATTGCTATTATTTCACATGATTATAACTATTTGTTCACATGTGTATACTATTGTTTCACATTCTTGTTACTATTAGGGGAGTTGGTGCAAGATTGATAATACTTGCATGACTAAGTTAAAAATGGAGGTATAGATGGAGTCTTATATTTGTAATTCGTATTTTCACATATCTAGAACTATTGATTCACATGATTTACTATTGAATCACATTATTTACTATTAGGGGAGGTGGTGCAAGTTTGATAATACTTGCATGACTAAATTAAAAATAAAGAAAAAAAGTTGGAGGTATTGTCTTTGTAATTTTTGAGCCCCAAAAGCGTGCGATTATTGAAACTATATTTTTCTATAAATAGAAGCTCATTCTTCCTTCATTTCTCACCAATTCACTAAAGCTATAGAGCAATTATTATAGAGAGAAATTGTAGAGAGAAAATATATAGAAGAAGAAGAAGCTGCTACTCTCTTTATTCTCCTATATCGGTTTTCTTTCAAAGGTAAAGGGTATTATTTCTTTCTTTTCGTCTTCATGAAGAGAACTTACATTATTCCATTCTTTATTATTATGTTGGAATAACTTTGGTTATGATAAATGCCGCATACATGGTGAAATTCTTACATTATTCCATTCTTTATTATTACATTGGAACATCACATGCATGCTTTCTGGTCTTGGGGGACTGGTTAAAATCTTTATTATTACATTGGAATATCATGGGATACATAATCTTTTTTACATGCTTGGGACTGGTTTAAAATCTTTATTATTACATTGGAATATCACATGCATGCATTTTGGCGGACACGTTAAAATCTTTATTATTACATTGGAATATCACATTGCATCTGGGATTGGTTTATCTTTTGGAATATTTATTACTGTTGGAATCTCTTGATCTATCTTCGCATGCTTGGTGATTTCTTTTGTTATTCCATTCCTTATTATACTCGGTTGGTTAAAGTTTTGACTTCTATACTCCATGAAATTAGTGGAATATCCTTGATATTTGCGCTTCATCGATATCTTTTCATGGAAATATTCTTACGAGCATTCTTGAATTTTACTCTACAAAAAAAGTATCATGTTGACAATTTGGGCGTTATTAGTTCTGGATAAATTAATTCGTGAACTTGTTTTATTGAATTCTTATATCATTGTCATCATCCTCATGTTTATTTATTTTTTTTGAAAGTCATATGTGGCTTTTGTAGTGCATAGATGGACTTGGTATGATTATGACCGAGGATTATTCGGTATAATCATGGTAGTAATGTTATAAATGATGTGATAAAAGTCCTCATTGGCCGTAGTGCATTGATGGGCCGAGTTGTTGGCATGATCATGACCATTGATGAATAATACGAATGTCCTTGGCGTAGTGCATGGATAATTTGTGGTCGTGATACTAAAGAATATCCTTGGTAGTAGTGCGGGGTGATTCGATGATGTGGATTATTTATAAAAGTGAGTCGATAAAAGTGATAAAAGTGATGAAAAACCTTTTAAATCATAAAAGATAGTAGATTTTATTCTCTACTTGACTCTTTTAATGGATTGCTTGTTCAGCTGCAGTTAAACTTGATGTCTATTGTATTTTATCAGTTTAACATTGTTGAAGACTAATGATAATTTATTCTGCATTATCTTAGTCATAATATTTCTTACTGGGCTAGTTGAGCTCACCCTTTTGCTTTCATTGTTCTCTTGAGGAAATGAGAATAGCGTGGCGGGGACTAGTCGGGGAGCGGAGTGATGGGTCGGGAGGATAGTATTAGTAGTCCTCCTTTATTACATTAAATAGTGTGACAATAAATGTAATGAGGACTTATTACGAGAGTGGATATTATCTAGAAGACAATATTTGTATTAAAACTCACTGACTCTTTTGTTGTATATTAAATTGTAGATTTTTTGTATTTTTGTACCATGTATTTGGCGACTCGGGATAGGTGATGTATACCTATTTTTGGGGGCGTCACGGTTGGTATCAAAGCTTAGGGATATGATCCTGGCTAAGATGTGAGACAAAGAACTAGGAGGGAGAGGGAGAATTCGCCCGCTAGTATGACCTACTACTAAGTTTATTTGGTATTTAATTGGTGGGATTAGGAGTATAGGGATAATATGTGATATGTTAATTAACCCTTGTTTTGTGGCGGTATTTGAAAATGGCATCGAGAATGTTGAGAACATCAATGGAGCCACGAGAGGCCGTTGAGTCTCTCCGGATCGATAACGAGGACAATGTGCATCGGGAAGGCGACAATCCTCATACAAAAACAACAACTTGACCAAATGATGAGCGATGGAATGTTAGAGGCTTCATGCAATTCATGCGACATCGGTGAGGAGGCGGCTCTCATCCAAAATGCGGGTGAAACACTTGCAACTCTCGGACGGTCACCATGAAGCGAGTTCGAAAGGCTGGGACCATAGAGTTTTTTGAGAAGCAAAACCTCTAAAAGGCGGAGGCGTGGATAAAAAGCAGATCAACAAGATATTTGATGTCTTGGGTTGCTCTCAGGAGCAAAAGGTTCCCTCGCCACCTTTCATATTGCGGGCGGGATGATTCTTGGTGGGAATCGTAAAAGCGTACCAACTTTGCTGCTTGAAGATGTCTTGGGAGAAGTTTGAAAAAGCATTCAGCGACAAGTACTTTTCGAAAGTATTCGTCATATGAAAGAGGTAGAGTTCATTAAAGCTGGAGCAAAACAACATGGCCAGGTGTGTCGCGATCTGAAGCCAAGTTTTTGAAATTTGTGTCGGTTTGCGTCCCATTTGGTTGATAATGAGGAGAGAATGGCGAATGTTTCTAAGAGGTTTGAAAAACAGAGATCGTCGATATCTTATCTCTCATAAAGCTGTGTTTGTATTAGGATGTTGTTAATAGGGCTCGATTATTGGAGCGAGCGATATGAGTCAATTGACCAAAAAAGAAGCGGTGCGGCAAAATGATAATACCGGTGTGAAGCGATCATGAGCGGTGACAACAAGCGTGGAGGAATCGGCATGCGAAATGGTAACCACTTGGTGGTAATCGGGGCCAAAACAATAAGAATGGACATTTCAAGAAGAGGAGATTCAACAATGATGGAAAAGGCGTCGACTGCACACACCGTTGTGAAGGAGGAGGAGAGCGACCACCTATTATATGCTTCAAATGTGGAGGGGAGGACACATTAGTCAAAGCTGCGCGATCTTAGTCAAAGCATGTTATAATTGTGGAAGAAGGTCACTAGCCCGATTTTGTCGTTCACCAGAAGACAAGTTCGAGCTAGGATAGAGGCACCAAAGGTAGTCCGAGAAAAGTCAAAAGCCGGTGAGTGAGGGAGGCGTTTGTTGTGACCTCCGGAAAGAAAGGAAACGACGAGGTCATCACGGGTAAGCTTATCATAAACTCTCTAGCGAAGTCTATACCTTATTTGATACGGTTCTACCCATTCTTTTATTTCTCTCTACTTGCGCTCAGCGTTTAAATTTGACTCAGGAGAAATTGGACTTTGACTTATCTGTTGAAACTCCATTGGGAGAAACCTTCATTACATCCTTTGTTTATAAGTCTTGTTTAGTTCAAATCGGTACCCTCACATTACTGTCGATCTTATTTCATTGAAAATACTTGCATTTGGCGTGATTCTAGGGATTGATTGGTTTAACTACTCATCATGCAAAAATTGATTATTTTTTTCGTAAGGTTGTTAGCTTTCATATTCCTAACCAACCTATTATGCGAATTCAACAACCAAACCATTAAAATCAATCACTATCATCTCAAGCCATAAAAGCTATTCGTTTATTGAAAAGCGGATGTCAAGCTTTCTTAGCTCATATCACGGATCTAAATAAAAATAAATGAGTTTTGAATGATATTTCTATTGTTAATGAATTTCTGGCGTATTCCTGAAGAACTTTCTGGCCTACCCCAGGCGTGAAATTGAAATTTTGTATCGACCTTGAACACGGTACAAAACCTATTTCAAAGCCCCATATCGAATAGCTCTATTGAACTTGAGGAGTTAAAGACCCAAGCTGCGAGGAATTGTTAGACATCGGTTTCATTCGTCTAAGTCGTCTCCTTGGGGTGCTCATTACTATTCGTGAAAAAGAAAGATGGGAGTATGCGACTTTGTATTGATTATCGGGAGTTGAACCATGTCACCATCAAAAATAAGTACCCATTGCCGCGTATTGATGACTGTTTGACCCGATTACAAAGGCAAATTCTTTTCAAAGATTGATCTTCGTTAGGTTATCACCGATTGAAGATTAGAGCGATGACATTCAAAGGCGGCTTTCGGAACTCGATGCGGGCATTATGAATTCTAGTCATGTCTTTTGGATTGACTAATGCTCTGCTTTGCCTTCATGGATATGATGAGCCAGAGTATTCAAGGAATATTTGGATCACTTTGTGGTCGTCTTTATTGATGACATCCTTATTTATTCAAAAAGCCGTGAAGATCATGAAAGCAACACTTGAAATTTGATACTCCAAAAGCCGTGAATATAAGCTTTATGCAAGTTGAAGAAATCGAGTTACGGCTTGAGGAAGTAGCATTCCTTGGGGCACGTAGTATCAAGTCATGGAATATCATTGATTGACAAAGATTGAAGCTATTCAAAATTTGGGAGCAACCTAAATCGATAATAGAAATCGTCGTAGCTTTCTCGGCTTATTTGGTTATTATCGGAGATTCGTGGAAGGATTTTCTCGAATCGCTACTCCATTAACTTTCGGTGACTCGGAAAGATACAAAATTTGGTTGGAGTGAGGAATGTGAGAAGAGTTTTCAAGAACTCGAGAGGAGACTCATTTATTTTTATTACGACAATACCATCTGGATCGGAGGATTTGTCATCTCTCGGTGATGCTTGGGCAAAGGGTTAGGTTGTGTTCTCATGCAACATGGGAAAGTCATAGCCTATGCCTCACGACAACTCAAAAGAATATGAGAGGAATTATCCTACTCATGATCTAGAGTTAGCGGCGATCGTTTTGCACTAAAGATTTGGAGGCATTATTTGTATGGGGAGAAAGTGGAGATCTTTACGGATCATAAAAGCCTCAAATATTTCTTCACTCAAAAGGAACTCAACATGCGACAATGACGTTGGCTTGAGCTATTGAAAGATTATGATCATACCATCAATACCATCTGAAAAAGCGAGCGTGGTGGTGGCGCATTAAGTAGAAGATCATATGCGAATGCGAGTGCGATATTGTCAGCATATAAAAGGCCATTTTGTATGACTTGCAAAGGATGGAGATAGAGATAAAGACTCGGGGACCCGTGATGATGATGGCGAATATCTGAGTAGAGCCAGACTTTAATCGATAAGGTTAAAATTTGCTCAAGCTCTGGACACGGAGGCGATCGTATGAGAAAGAAAGTGCAAAGAAGGTGCTTATCTGGGAAGCAAGAATCGATGATGAAGGAATACTTGAGTCGACTCCGGACTTTGTGTTCTAACGACCACGAGTTAAAGTATAAAATCATGATGGGCGCACAACACACGTTTTGCAATCCATCACAGGAGTACCAAAATGTATCGTGATCTTGACATATTTTTTGGTGGAGCAATATGAAGAGAGAGATAGCGGGGTTTATCTCAAGGTGTCTAACTTGTCAGCGAGTCAAAAGGGAGACATCAAGTGCCAAAAGGTCCATTGCAACCACTTGAAATTCGAGAATGGAAGTGGGAGCACATTACCATGGATTTAGATTCTTTGGTCTTTCCCAAGGTTTCTCAAAGGCATAGATGCGATTTGGGTCATTGTTGATAGATTGACCAAGTCTGCTCATTTCTTCTGAAATCTGAGAAACTTATACACTTGAGCGTCTTGCTAGTATGTATATAAGCGAGATTGTAAGATTGCATGGTATGCGGTATCCATAGTTTACGATCGAGACCCAAGATTCACTTCAAGATTTTGGGTTAGTTTAAAAAAAAGCTGAGCGCAGATTTACGATTTAGTTGGCATATCATCCTCGAGACGGACGGACAATCGAGAGAGGACTATTCAAACTCTTGAAGATTTATTAAGACTACTGTGTCCTTGACTTCAAGAGGAAGTTGGGACAAGTTCTTACCATTGGTGGAGTTTTTCTACTGACAACAGTTATCAAGCAAGTATTGGCATGGCTCCATTCGAGGCGTTGTATGGAAGAAAAGTGTAGATTCTCGGTATGTTGGGATGAGGTGGGTGAAGCAGCGTTGTTGGGGGCCGGATTTGTATGCGTATGACTACGAAAAGATTCAAACAATCAAATGACGTATAAAAACCTCACAAGATCGACAAAAGAGTTATCTCTTGATCTTCATCGAAAGGGCGTGGAATTCGATATTGGAGATCATGTGTTATTACGTGTTGCTCCATGGAAAGGAGTTACGAGATTTGGAAAAGAGAGAAAGCTCGATCCTCGATTCATTGGCCCATTTTAATCCTCGATCGAGTAGGAAGCGTAGGCGTATAGACTCGACTTTACTGAAGTATGTCTCGTGTTCATACGCGTTTTCACATATCCATATTACGTAAATATGTGGAAGAGACCGAACCACATTATTGAATTAGAGCAGGGACGTGATAGAGGAAGATTTAGCGTATGAAGAGTTACTGTTAAAATCTTGGATAAGAAGGATCATATTCTACGCTCGAGGTTATACCTCAAGTCAAAGTTTTGTGGAGAAACCACGGCGTGGAAGAAATGACTTGGGAGTTAGAATCGAGATGAAGTCAAGAGATATCCTCACCTATTCGACATACCAGTCGTACCCTAATTTTGAGAGGTGAAATTTCATAAGAAGGGAGGTTGTAAGACCCTGACTTTTATGAATAAAGATGATTTTCTATAATTATCATTTTTGAATATTATGGAATGAATTTGTTATAATGTTATAGTTGTGGGTAGTATTTATAAATTACAAAAAGTATGCAAGTTGTTATATTATATTGATTGGTGGGAGAATATTCGTTTTAGCGAGGGAATATTAATATGCATGGCGCGATCATTGGACCCCCCTAGCGAGAATTATTGTCGGATTGAGAAAAGCGACAAAAATATATTTATGAAAATAACGGCGGAAGTTTTCACAGATTATCTTTGTTGAACTACTTTCGGTAGTAAAAGTACGATGTCTGGCGTGGTTGCATAGTAGTAGCACGGTATTGATTATTGATCTTACGTGAGAAGTCACTCGGTTATACTCGATTATTACTACTGATGATAATTCTTTGCATCATATCTCTCGTATTATTGATTCGATTATTGTCACGGTATCATCTGCATAATATGTTATTTTATTAAATCAATAATTGAGGCGACAAAGTTATTCATATTATTAAATTGCAATATTTCAATATCTAGAAGTTACATCGAGGAGAGGTTTGGTCACACTAATTAATTTGGCATGATAGGGAGAAATCCTTATTGGAAGCCCCCCTCTTTCACAGGAGCGACTTTGGTTGATAAATATTGTGAGTTATAATATTAATGATGAATGTTATTAAAATTGAAGTTGTGTTCGGAGTTGAATTTGGAGAGCGGACGTGATATTTGAGTCGGAGCGATGAAATTAGTAAAAATAGACTATAAACACAAAATTTTTCGGATTTTACTATTTGGTGAAAAAAAAGTCAGCAGTTGACTTTTTTGGGAAAAATCAAACTTGAAATTTCAAAATTTATATTTTTGATAAAAATAGTTTCATTGTGTTGGAATTATTTGTGTTAGTGAAAATCGACATTTATTTCGATAATAATTGATGTCTGGAGGTTATATTGACCCGATGAATTATTTAGCTTAGGATAAATGAGCAATTGATTGCTATTATTTCACATGATTATAACTATTTGTTCACATGTGTATACTATTATTTTCACATTCTTGTTACTATTAGGGGAGTTGGTGCAAGATTGATAATACTTGCATGCTAAGTTAAAAATGGAGGTATAGATGGAAGTCTTATCTTTGTAATTCGTATTTTCACATATCTAGAACTATTGATTCACATGATTTACTATTGAATCACATTATTTACTATTAGGGGAGGTGGTGCAAGTTTGATAATACTTGCATGACTAAATTAAAAATAAAGGAAAAGTTGGAGGTATTGTCTTTGTAATTTTTGAGCCCCAAAAGCGTCTGATTATTGAAACTATATTTTTCTATAAATAGAAGCTCATTCTTCCTTCATTTCTCACCAATTCACTAAAGCTATAGAGCAATTATTATAGAGAGAAATTGTAGAGAGAAAATCTATAGAAGAAAGAAGAGAAGCTCTTTACCTCTTTACTCTATATCGGTTTCTTTCAAAGGTAAGGGGTATTATTTCTTTCTTTTCGTCTTCATGAAGAGAACTTACATTATTCCATTCTTTATTATTATGTTGGAATAACTTTGGTTATATGAAATCCGCATACATACATGGTGAAATTCTTACATTATTCCATTCTTTATTATTACATTGGAACATCACATGCATGCTTTCTTTCATGGGACTGGTTAAAATCTTTATTATTACATTGGAATATCATCATGCATGCATTTTTCATGGGACTGGTTAAATCTTTATTATTACATTGGAATATCACATGCATGCGTTTTCGTGGGACTGGTTAAAATCTTTATTATTATTATTGGAATATCATCATGCATTTTGTTTCTATGGGACTGGTTAAAATCTTTATACATTGGAATATCATACATGCGAATGCGTTTTCACTTGGGACTGGTTAAAAGTCTTTATTATTACATTGGAATAACTTTCATCTTGATCTCTCGCATGCTTTGGTGATTTCTTTTGTTATTCCATTCCTTATTATACTCGGTTGGTTAAAGTTTTGACTTCTATACTCCATGAAATTAGTGGAATATCCTTGATATTTGCGCTTCATCGATATCTTTTCATGGAAATATTCTTACGAGCATTCTTGAATTTTACTCTACAAAAAAGTATCATGTTGACAATTTGGGCGTTATTAGTTCTGGATAAATTAATTCGTGAACTTGTTTTTATTGAATTCTTATATCATTGTCATCATCCTCATGTTGTTTATATTTTTTTGAAAGTCATACGTGGCTTTTGTAGTGCATAGATGGACTTGGTATGATTATGACGAGGGATTATTCGGTATAATCATGGGTAGTAATGTTATAAATGATGTGATAAAAGTCCTCATTGGCCGTAGTGCATTGATGGCCGAGTTGTTGGCATGATCATGACCATTGATGAATACGAATGTCCCTTGGCGTAGTGCATGGATAATTGTGGTCGTGATACTAAAGAATATCCTTTGGTAGTAGTGCGGGGGTGATTCGATGATGTGGATTATTTATTAAATTTGAGTCGTCGATGATAAAAGTGATGAAAAACCTTTTAAATCATAAAAGATAGTAGATTTTATTCTCTACTTGACTCTTTTAATGGATTGCTTGTTCATTGCAGATTAAACTTGATGTCTATTGTATTTTATCGGTTTAACATTGTTGAAGACTAATGATAATTTATTACGCATTATCTTAGTCATAATATTTCTTCTTGGGCTAGTTGAGCTCACCTTTTTTCTTTCTTTGTTCTCTTGAGGAAATGAGAATATGGCGGGGACTAGTCGGGGAGCGGAGTGATGGTCCGGAGGATAGTATTAGTAGTCCTCCTTTATTACATTAAATAGTGTGACAATAAATGTAATGAGGACTTATTACGAGAGTGGATATTGTCTAGAAGACAATATTTGTATTAAAACTCTGACTCTTTTGTTGTATATTAAAGATTGTATTTGTATTACATGTACCATGTATTTGGCGACTCGGGATAGGTGATGTATACCTATTTTGTCCTTGGTCACGTCGGACGTGTGTGTGGATGGAAATAATTTGGCACACAAGAATGCATACCATATCTTTCCATATCTGCTGAGATCTTTGTTGTGAAAAATTGTGCCCCCTTTTCGACCCTTGATCCATTTTGTGCCCAGTTTAGTCATTTCTTTCAGAATGGTCTCATAATCGGGATCATTGTCATGTAAGTGAGCACAATTGCAATGTCAAGGCACCCGTAACTGATAATATGTGTTGATGGCATCGACACTGAAAGGGACTAATCTTCCACTCACAAAAGCGTTGAAAAGGGCCTTGTCTTAGGTGTTAGCATAAAACTCCTTGACCATACTCACAAAAGTTGTAATGACAATATTTCCCCCTCAAACTTCACTCACACAATCTGACAAACACTTGGTGTGCACACTATTTTACCCCCCCAAACTTGTTGATTTTGCTTACCAAATAGTTATAGGAGAGGATGAATTGGGAGACAACTTGCTCACTCTTGGTTACTGTATAATTTCCTTCCACAAAGAACCCTAATTCGTAGCTTTTTTAGTTTGAGTAGTGAAATTGGGTTATGGGGGAGAGTTTTTATAGATATGGAGAGATATAAGATAAAGTAATGGAGTGGAGTAGTGGGGAGGTCATGTGTCGTGCTAATGATGTGGTATGATGGAGTTTATTTTTCCAAAACGTGGGAGAGAAGTGATGGAAGTGGGAATTATATGTGAGGAAGAAGTAGTAGTGGAATAAAGAAGTGGGGAGGTGTGTTATTGTAGTTGCAACTGCCGAAAATGTTTGTTCAAATTGGGACCCCACCCCGTGAAGGTTGTATGTCTATGAAGCCATTTCCCGTGGTAATATGTGCAATCATAATTGAACGTGAGAGACCCCCACCCCCGGAGGGGGTGTTATGCATGAAATGGCCCGCCCCGGCGGGGGTGGTTTCTGTTAACTGGGTACTTTTTGCTTATTTCTTCCCTTCAACTCCAAACCATGATTATTTTAAGACCCTGAAATACCATGAAACATAAATGTAAGTAAATTTTAAACATGATGGAGAGATTATCAAGAACATGCAACTTAACTAATTAGTACATGAACTTATTCTATATTACTAACTATTCTGAACTATAATTTGACGGTTATGAATAAAAATATGAAAAATAAAAGTACGATTGGGTTGCCTCCCAATTAGTGCTTGGTTTTAAGTCGTTCAGCTTAACTACTCCCTGTTTATGGTATGTCGGATAATGTGATTGCGATGACATCCGTGTTGGATTCGCCACCCCAATAATGCTTCAATCGTTGACCATTGACCTTAAAAGTCTCCAATGGATTTCTACTGTAGAGTTCAACGGCGCTATGTGAGAAAACTCTTTTGATGGTGAATGGACCCGACCACCTTGATTTTAGCTTGCCTGGGAACAACCTCAACCGTGAGTTAAACAACATGACTGATTGCCCCGGTTCGAATGTTCTTTGCATGATTTTTTGGTCGTGCCATTTCTTGACCTTTTCTTTGTATAATTTTGAGTTCTCGTAAGCTTGCAGTCGGAATTCGTCGAGCTCGTTTAACTGAAGTAGTCTCTTTTCACCCACAGCTGTCTGATCAAAGTTTAGTTTCTGAATAGCCCAGTAGGCTTTGTGTTATAACTCCACAGGTAGGTGGCATGCTTTACCATAGACCAATTGATATGGCGACATACCAATTGGTGTTTTATACACAGTTCGGTATGCTCATAGTGCATCATCCAACCTGAGAGACCAATCCTTTCTATTCAGGTTTACCACCATTTCCAAGATTCTTTTCACCTCCCTGTTTGAAACTTCAGCTTGCCCACTTGTTTGGGGATGATAAGCCATCACCACCTTATGGTTGACCCCATACTTCGCCAAGAGAGCTGTAAATGATCTGTTGCAGAAATGACTACCTTCATCACTTATAACAGCTCTTAGCATGCTAAATCTTGTAAAGATATTCTTTTGCAAAAATTTGAGGACAACTTTGGCATCGTTAGTTGGGAGCGCCACGGCTTCAACCCATAATGATACATAGTCAACCACAAGCAATATGTACTAATTGTTGAACGAGGAAGGGAATGGTCCCAAGAAATCCATGCCCCATACATCGAAAATCTCAACTTCTAAGATTATTTATAGTGGCATCTCATTCCTTTTCGATATGTTACCCACCCATTGGCATCTACCACAACTTTTAACAAACTGGTGGGCGTCCTTAAATAGTGTAGGCCAATAAAACCCGGCTTGAAGAACCTTCTTTGCTGTTCTCTCACTTCCATAATGTCCCCCGTACGCATACGAATGACATTCATACAATTTACTATTCACCTCGCTGTAGGGCACACACCTTCTAATCATCTTGTCGGCGCATTGTTTGAATAGGTATGGCTCATCCCACATGTACCACTTGACTTCATGTAGGAATTTCTTTTTTTGCTACCGTGTAAGATCGGGGGGAAGGATGTTTGCTCACTAGATAATTAGCGAAATCCGTGTACCATGGGAATTCCATATCGATCCCAAATAGTTGCTCTTCCAGAAATGATTCATTAATTATACATTCGTCCTCTTCCTTTTTATCCTGATTTTTCAGCCTAGATAAATGGTCTGCAACTTGATTCTCTGTACCCTTTCTATCTTTTATTTCCAAATCAAATTCTTGGAGAAGGAGAATTCATCTGACAAGGCGTGGCTTAGCATCTTTTTTTGAAATTAATTATCGAATAGCCGAGTGATCAGTATAAACTACAACCTTTGTACTGATTAAATATGCCTGAAATTTATCGAATGCATATACTACTAAAAGTAATTCTTTTGCCGTAGTGGTGTAATTCATTTGGGTCTCTATAAGTGTCGTACTCGCATAGTATACGGCATGAAATACCTTCTCTCGATGTTGGCCTAAAACAGCCCCAACCGCATAGTCGCTTACATCACACATTAACTCGAAGGGCATACTCCAATCCAGTGCGACGATTATGGGAGTTGAAGTCAATTTCTTCTTCAATAGCTCGAATGCCAATTTACACTCCTCATCAAACTTAAAAACTGAATCCTTCTCTAAAAGACTGCACAAAGGTTTTACAATTTTAGAGAAGTCTTTTATAAATCTTTTGTAAAACCCGGCATATCCCAAGAAACTTCGAATTCCCTTAACTGAACTTGGTGCAGGATGTTTTTCAATTATTTCCAGCTTTGCCTTATCAACCTCTAGTCCTTTTGCTGAAACCTTGTGACCCAAAATTATGCCTTCCTCAACTATGAAGTGGCACTGTTCCCAGTTAAGTACCAGATTTGTTTCTGCGCATCTCTTTAACACCATCACCAAGTTCTCCAAACATGCATCAAAATCATCTCCATAGACAGAAAAGTCATCCATGAAGACTTCCACATTCTTCTCTACCATATCCGAGAAGATGGCCATCATACACCGTTAGAAGGTAGCGGGTGCATTACACAAGCCGAAGGACATTCTCCTGAATGCGAAAGTGTCATATGGGCACATGAAAGTTGTCTTCTCTTGATCTTCAGGAGCAATGACTATCTAATTATATCCCGAATACCCATCTAGTAAGCAGTAGAATTCGTGGCCCGCTAATCTATCCAACATCTGGTCGATGAAAGGAAAAGGAAAATGGTCTTTTCGGGTTGCCTTATTTAATTTCCTGTAGTCCATGCAAACCCTCCAACCAGTTACTGTCCTTGTCAGAATTAGCTCATTGTCTTCCTTTTGTACCACGGTCATTCCTCCCTTTTTTGGTACACATTGAACTGGACTAACCCACTTACTGTCAGAAATTGGGTAGATGATACCTGCATCCAACCATTTCAGGATTTCTTTCTTCACTACTTCTTTCATGATTGGATTGAGCCGTCTCTGTTGTTCCACTATTGGTTTTGCATCGTCTTCCATCAGAATTTTATGCATGCAAAAGGATGGGCTGATTCCCTTGATATCAGCGATTGTCCATCCTATAGCCAATTTATGTTCTCTAAGCATTCTCAGCAACTTTTCTTCCTGCAATTCGTTAAGTGCAACAGAAATAATAACATGTAAAGAATTAGAATTGCCTAAATACGTTTACCTGAGGTGTTTAAGTAGTGGCTTTAGCTCAAGAGAAGGTGGCTCCTCCAATAATGGTTTCATTCTGGTTGTGGATATTTCCTCCGTGTGCAATGGTTCAAATGGTGCTTTAAATCTGTTAACTTGTGGCAGGGAGTCTAGCATCTGCAAGTAATCCACAAATTTTGGATCATCTAAATCTTCATCTCCCAATAATGTTTTTTCCAATGGATCATTAGCCAAACTTTTACCCATGTCTTTGCTGATTATCTGATCAATGATATCCGTCCTAAAACACTCATCTTCATCCGTAGGGAATTTTATGGACTTGAAAACATTAAACATTACTTCTTGATCTTGGACCCTCATAGTTATTTTACCTTTTTGTACGTCGATGAGTGTCCTACCCGTAGCTAAGAAAGGTCTCCATAAGATAATTGGGATGTTCTTATCTTCCTCAAAATCCAGAATTATAAAATCCACGGGGAATATAAACTTGTCAACATTGACCAATATGTCCTCTACAATGCCTCTTGGGTACGCGACTAACCTATCCGCCAACTGTAATGAGATGTTCATAGGCTTTGGAGTTGGCAAACCCAATTATGTATAAACTGATAATGGCATAAGGTTCACACTCGCCCCCAAATCACAAAAACACTTTTTAAATGCCATGTTTCCAATCGTGCATGGAATGGTGAAACTCCCCGGATCTTTTAACTTGGGTGGCAACTTTCGCTGTAAAACTGCACTACACTCCTCTATTAATGCAACTTTACCAAAATCTTCCAACTTCTTTTTCCTAGACAAAATCCCTTTCATGAATTTTGCATAACTTGGCATCTTCTCTAGGGCTTCTGCGAACGGGATGTTAATCTGAAGTTTCTTAAAAACTTCCAAAAATTTCGCGAACTGCTTGTCTAATTTTTGCTTTTGGACTCTTTGCTGAAACGGTGGTGGAGGATACACAACTAGCTTATCATCTAACTTTGTTCTCTCAATTTTCTTTTCCTCACCCTGTTCTTCTTCAACCACTTTGTTCTCATCAACTTTGTCATCCGTTCTAACTAAATTTTCTTCACTTTTCCAATTTAGCTGTTTGCCACTTCTCAAAGTGATTGCCTGCCACTGTTCGTGATTTCCCTTCAGATTTCTTTTGGTGTCACTTAGTAGAGTCCCTTGTGGTCTATTATTCAATGCTAATGCAATTTGTCCCATCTGATTTTCTAGATTCTTGATGGCTATCTCTTGCGATTTCATGGCCATTGCTTGATTTTTCATAGCTGCCTCGTTGCTTGTTATATACTTTGTCAACAACTCCTCTAAATCTGATTTCCTCTCTTGATGATGAGCTGGTTGTTGATGATTCTGAAATCCTGGTGGATATGATGGTCGTGGAGCTTGTTGTTGATGATTATTACTTTATGAAAAATTTGGGTGATTAATATTCCCCTGATTGTATGTATTCTGGTACATGTTCTGTGGAATCCTGTTGTAGCTACCCACAAATTGCACTGACGCTGGGTTGATTGCACATTGATCTGTAGGATGTTCACCTGCGCACAATTCACAAATAATCGCAACTTCTTTGTGTTCTGTACCCTGACATAGCATCCAAACTTTCTTAGAGATAGTCTTTGAAATTCACTTGTATTGCCGTCACCCCATCTACTTCTAACACGCCAACTGCCTTCGTCTATGTCATTCTTGCCGTGGGCCACTGGTAGTTATTAGTTGCCATTGTCTCTATCAATTTGTAGGCCTCCTCATAACTCTTAGCCATAAATGCTCCACCTGAAGCTGCATCAATACTGGTCCTGAGATTCCCATGTAATCCATTGTAGAAAGTATTCATTTGCAGCAACTTAGGCAATCCATGATGCGGGCACTTTCTAAGCAATTCCTTGTATCTTTCCCATGCCTCATACAGTGATTCCCCATGTTGCTATTCAAACATAGTTATCTCATTCCTCATTTTTGCAATTTTTGCTGGTGGGAAAAATTTTGTAAGAAATTTCTGAGTGAGGTCTTCCCATGTAGTTATTGATCCCAGTGGCAGAGAATGTAACTAACTCTTCGCCATGTCCTGTAAAGTGAATGGGAACAAGTGAAGCCTAACTGTGTCATCTGACACCCCATTATACCTGAAAGTGTCACAAATCTCCAGAAAGCTAACTAAATTTTCATTCGGATCATCATTTGCCAAACCCCCAAACTAAACCGAAATTGAATCATCTGAATAGTCCCAGGCTTGATTTTAAATGTGTTCGCAATGACTATAAGCGAGCCTAGTGATACTCATTGCTGGCTCGATTCACCACCTTGGGTGTAGCAAAGTCCCTCAATGCTTTATGATCTTCGGCAGCCATTGCTTCTTCTTTTTCAAAGTTTGCGAAGTCTTATCTTGTTTTCTTGATCCACTTACTTAGCCTTTGAAAGTGTTTCTCAATATCGTCCTCAAAAGGAAGCAAGTCTGGATTTTTGGACTGCATTTACATAAACCAACTTCAAAAACCTGAAATAAGATGAACAAAATGAAAATAAAAATGTTTAAGTAAAACTGGACTAATTAAACTGATATCGTAAATTATTAAAATCTATACTAAATGTCCTCGACAACGGCGCCAAAAACTTGCTAGGTAAAATCTAGTTACGCACGACACACAAGTATACGTGGTCAACAAGTAATATAATAGTAAGTAGAGTATCGTCCCACAGAGAAATCAGTAAGAATTTTAACCTCATAATTATCAGTTTCCTATTAATCCTAATTTTATTAAACAATCCAAATTAATGATTAAAATTGTAAAAACTAAACTATAAAAATGCTATGATAAAAAAACAATCACAAATCCTACAAACTGAAATTTCAAACAATTATTGGAGAATTAGGCCTGCGACTTCACCCTAAGCTTCACTCTGATTTTTACACCTTTATTCTAGTTCAATTCACTATCCCAATTTATTAATCAAGAACACGTATGTAGCACTAGCCACCTCTCGATGTACTAATACCGTATTAACTCAAATCCACAATTTAGATAGAAACAAGTTGAACACCTTAATCAACTAACTCACTATATCTCTATGTGAATTATAATTAAAGAAGGTTTAAGTTTAAGTCCTTTATCTGATTACATGCGATGTCAAGCATATCTCTACCCTAACATTCATCAAGATTCTGTTCATTCACAAAATTCAAGAACACATGCTATATTAACTAAATATAGACTCGTACTTTCTCTCTCGAGTTCATACAAGTCCACAAAGAACTGTTGATCAGGCAATTCATAAATTCAAGCATTAATTAATATAGATAAACTGGATAATAGCTTATTAAACTGAAAATCAAAGTTACATAATCTTCGCTTCACTTAAAGATCCGTCATAAGCCTAAAAAGTAAATTAATTCATCATCAATGAAATAATAACTGAATACATTAAATATATCATCCTTTCAATTACAAATATAAAACCAAAAGAAGAATAATTCAGAAAACCCTTCACTTTAGCCTTAATCCGCAATCGATATGAAAGTTCCTTCAAATTCTTCACTCCAATGCTTGATATGAAAATATGTCCTTAATCTCTGTTAATCGTCTTGTAATCTCCTCATCATCATCTTGTTATCTTTTTTTATGTAGTTATATGTTTACACCCACAATCTGAGTGCAATCCTCCCTCGTTTAGAGTCCCAAAGCATTCCAAGTACTAAATCTCACGTCTTAGCAGTGTTTGAATCAACCATGGACTGCTAAGTTTTGGGACCCCACCAATTTGGGGTTTTGGCTTGGACAACGCCTTGGCCGTGTGGCCTAGCTCTTATCAGAACAGACTTGACGATTTCAGCCGCTTCCGAGTGTAAAGCACAAATACACCCCGTTGGCTATACTCTGCTAGTTGGTGCAGAATTGACCCCAAAATTTATACAATTTAATTCTCGACTTGATCATTAATAATACATTCAACCTCTAATTTTACATCATTAAACAATAATACAACCATTGAAATTTGCGGAATAATTAAAATTTTATACATTTCCCTTCTGTATTGCCCTAAATCGCAACCTTTACAATACATCTCTTCGATTCAAATTTATATCATGAATCGTTACAACAAAATGACTATACAAAGTCTTACAACATAAATAGATATCCATATACACCGGATAGCTCAACTTACAATTCAACAACATGTTACATTCAAAATATTAAATACATTTCCCATAAAACATAAGTAATCTTCGTGAATATGGATCTCTATAATTCACGTAGCACATATCCTTACCTTGAAATCTTGACCTGCAAAAATGGTTATTTGCAAGGTTGAGCTCGACAGCCCAGCAAAATCTAATAGTTTTCATGCATCACGTAGCACATAATAACATGCTCAACATATATCTCATAAACATTGGACTAACATAACATACATGTTACAGTTCATATAACAAGTATAAAGATTGAGTTCCTTACTCAATCAACATGCGTTACTCAATCAACGTAGTTATAAGTTGACTTTAACATTTTATACATTCAACATAAATATAACACATCATGCTCTTTGCGATAAAACTTTAAAACAGTTAATCATCAAGTTCACATAACAAATAGGAACTGAAAGACTTGCCTTTGTCGTTGTTTACCAATAAACGTTTAACAACTTACAGTTATCTGCACTTCACGTGCCCTAAACAATTATATAATCATACACATCAATTATTAGTCACATAACAACACATAGTAATTTTAATGTAAACTCTAATCCACATCTCATAATCCTTCCTATTAGTTAGCGCACAATGTTCAATTAGATTGTGTTAACTTTTCGACTTATGTAATATTCGAAATTCATTCAAGTGTTTAAATCTTGCTAGGAATCATTATTGGTTTAATATTAAACCCATTTCATATTTTATAATATCTATTTCATTTGACTTAAAACATTTTTTACATTCATTAACATGTATCACGGCGTTTCGACGTTTATTCGTCACACGCCCGATTTGCCTCTCTTGTGCATGCTTACTATGCTTCTATAACTTATCTAATACATTATTATATTAATGTTAAGCATCATTATATTTCATAATATTCATGTTCTATAACTTAGAACAACATCTTTTATCGTCAAGAGCACTACACTTGCATACGTGCATGCCCGACGCCCTCCGATTACCTCTAAAACACAACAATCCTAAAAATGACCATTTTGACCCCTGTTTCGAACCTCAAATTGAAAACCTTAAACAATAAAAGTTTTAGGTCTATTCGTCCTTGTTCCAGATCATCTTGAATCACCTCAATCGGAGTTAGTATGAAAACTTTATGCCTATTTTACTAAAATAGGTCAAAGTAGTCACACATGACATACTTTGGGCGCAACTGTGCCCAATTAAGCCTTGGCCACAGCGCAGCTATGCCCCAAATGACTTAGGACACAGCACAGCTGCACTTGTTAGCAGAAACGAGACCTGCAACTACTGTTCTTCGCGATTTTTGACCCTTTTTCTCCTACTAATCTTCATAACTTGAGTTATACACATCCAAATTAGTCCATTTTCAATTCTATGGATTTGTAATTCATAGAACTATAACATACTAGAATTCTAACAATTTATAGAAACACTAGCTAGCCTAAATCTTAACCCAAAACTCATGTTCATACTAAACGTTCATGTTTTAACATGTTTAGCGAATTCATTCACTACGAATTTGTTTCTTAACCAAATTGATTCATTCAACTTGCGTTCTTTTCGTTTTTCGACGTACTAATCACATCTATTATCAATTTCAGATTATATACATGATCTAACCATCAATTTAAGCCTATAAAATAGACCCAAAATACATATATTAAGCCATAAACCAAATTTCTTCTTCTAACAGTTGTTTTCACGAATTTGATTACATGAAAACTTGTTATAGATTACATATACTAAATTATACACATCTATTAAAATTATATCATCAATTATTAGCAAATCCTCTACCAAAATCCATTTACAGAGAAGTGTATATAAGAACACAAAATAGATTTTACAACCAAGTTGTTACCTTTGATTTCTTCTTTAGATTTGTTAAAAGATGATTATGAAACCTTGATTACACATCTTCTTCCCTCTTGATTCTTAGGATTTCTCTTCTTAATCCACAGAAAATTTCTTTATCTCTCAAACCCTCTATAAGGCTCCCCTTTCTCTCTGTTATTTAGACTTAGCAAAATAATACGTAACATAAAAACTGACAAATGGTTTACGCTCAAATAAATTAAAGTCTCAGCAGTTACAATATTCCAAAGGTCATAAGACCTTGTTTGGTTGACAAACCTTAAAACCCTTTCTATTTTATTTTTATAATTCTCTTATCCTATAGTACTCATGTCACACATTACCCAATTAAATTATAGTCTTCATTTAGCCAACACAATATTTAATTAGCTAATATAGTTATAATTTGTTTAACAAATCATTAATCCTCTAATTAAATTAGAATATTTTCATTCCATTAGCGTAATAAATTACGCAGTGATTATAAAATCATTTAATCAATATTATCGTACCTAAATAAATTATTCTCCAAAAATTTTCATCGAATATCCATTTTATTCCATAAATATTTCAACTAAAATATTTATTCTATTTAATAAATATTTTACTATTTACGAAATTCACTATCGTAATTCATTAACATAGTACCTTTTCATGCAATATATTACCTTCTCATTTTATTAAAACAATTATATTAATTCACTATTTAAATTAAGTGAATTACTCACATTTTTCATGAATTTAATTCAAAACATTTTCATTGCCAACAAGGCATAATCATCAAATTATATTATTTCGTAATATAATTTCAACTTAATTAAATTAAGTAATATAATATAGTTAATTTCCTTTTTATAACAATTCCGTTTAATTTCTTCAATAGTTAAATTAACTATTAAACCTCATGCATAATAAATTTCTACTCACCAAACCACATAACCTAAAATAGATACATCTCATAATAAATATTTTATTTATTATATTCTTATTTTAATAACCTATAAAAATTCGGGTTGTCACATCCTTCCCTCCTTATAAGGATTTCGTCCTCGGAATCACCGAAACCCTACCTTACTCATGTTTTCATCAAATCTCTTCGTTGAATAACTTCAACACATTACCTTAATATAAGTTTTATATTTCCTACTCCCACCATTCTTGATAATAAATTCTTGTAAGTTTTATTTCATAACCTTTACTTAGACTCAATTATATTTGAGTATTACATATTCTTTAACCCATTCATTTCCTTTTCTAAGGATCGTTATCATAAACACTCGGGATATTACATTCACCCATTCTTTTAAGAATTTCGTCCTCAAAATTTTATTTATGAACCCTTATTAATTCAATCTATCAAAATAGATTTTATGTTAATACTTTATTCATTCATTGGGTTCTATAACCACTTCTTTCCACAAAGGTCTTTCTACAATTATTAAACTTTTCTAATAAATGTTTTACATTATTCTTTGATAACTCATCTCCTTCTCATTTAAAAATTTCTTTTCTCACTTATTCAATATATTCATCATTCAGTGTCGCATTCTACGACTCACTTCTTTCTAAGGAATATCATCCTTACCACATTCACCTTTTAGAATAGCAAGAATCTTTCACAATTGCTCAATAATTGGGAAGTAGTATGAATAACTCAGGAATTTAAAAGATTCAAAATCATGCTGAGGGTCATAAGACCTTGAACTCCGTCCACGGTTATAAGTACTCTTTCAACTTAAACCTTAACAGTCATTAGACTATAAGGACTCCCGTACTTAGGGTGTTAAGCCCTTCGTACGATGTATTGTGCACAAATATTTAAACGCTATGCGTATGTCCATAGTTATAAGTAATCTTTCAACTTAAACTTTAACAGTCATAAGGCTATAGGGACCCCTCGTACTTATGGTGATCAGTCCTTCGTACAATGTATTGTGCATAAACATCTAAATGCCTCCGCGTAATCCCCTATAAAAGGGTTGTTCATCTCAGCTTCTTAACATCTGAATCCGCACCAAAACAATTTGGTTTGGCATAGTTTGACCAAAAACGCTCGAATTCCATAAACATCTTTCAATATTCGTCTAGCTGAATCAAATAACATAGACTTCTACAACAATTTGGACATCAATCGAAATATACATATACATACACACACACAGACACACACACACACACACACTACAACACATTATATATATATATATATATATATATATATATATATATATATATTCATATCTTAAAGAAATCTCAAAAAATATTTTTATGGCGTTATGATATCAGACTTTGTATTTACAAATTTGAAGATTCAAATCATTTGGTGATTTTATCATACTACATCATACCATAGTGGGCTGACGATCCTTGGATCACCTCCAACACTAAGTAATACTGCATTGATGACTCCATCGTTTTTATCATCTCTGCACCAGGTTCCATGATACATTGATGATATATAAAAAAAATATATTTTGATATATTTCAAATCATTTTTATCTAGCCAAAGCACTTAGCATAGACATACGAATAATAGTACTGTTTTTAAAAATTCTTTGGTTCACTAGTGTGACCCAACAATTTTTTTTTTCTTCCAAAAATCAAAAGTATAACCATCCGCACGAGGTCAATAAATTTCAAAAGTCTAGCATAGCTAGTAGATTTAGAATATCCAAGTATCCACCAACTTCAATCATTACTCCATTACTTCATTACTTAACCATTCTATCAATCTTCAACTTCATCAATGCTCTCTATACTAAAACCATTTTCTACCCAATATAGTTCATCAAACTTACTACACATTGGAAGTTCAGGAACTTGCCACAATAATATGATTTTTAAGAACTTATCCTAGTCAGACCATAGACGTCCATTCGCTGAGGGGTTCAAAACATACCATATTATTATGAGTCATGAACTTACCATATGCATTAGTTTTAAGAACCGCACCTAATCTTAATAATATCTGACTAATCTTAATAGTTTCTAACTATCAAATATACACATGAGAAAAGAATCACCTTTTCGTCACATATACATTAATAGCGCGACACCAACATTCTAATGATTATCAATGTGATAAACTGAGTGTAAGCACAAAATCCTCGCCCATACAAAGGTTTGTACAACTCAACCATCACACGAGTCCTCAATTAAAATCCCACCTAACTCTATCTTACTCTTAACTTGATCTTTGCTCGATACGAATTCCTCGTATCACATTATCTATAACTCCTCATCATGAGTTTATCTTGTACTATTTCATAGTACATTATCTTCATAGCATCAAGCTATAATTATTCAAACATTACAAACCATCTTTCTTTTATAACTTAAATAGATCACGTCGTGATCTTATTCTATAATCTTTTCCCTTAAAATTCTTTTCTTAACTTGTGATCGTTTTGTTTTATGATCCCCTTTCTTTCCTTTTTCATTATTTACGACATTATTCGTTATCTTAGCTATTGGAGTTAGGCAACTCCCATTTCTTATCTTTATATCTCTTCAAGATTCTTCCTTGAATTTTCTTGTTTATATAACAATTCTTACTTTAAGAATTTCTAGCTTTATTTATATTTCTCAACATTTCATTTGAGTTCCACATTTTCATTATACGTATCCACTTTCTATACTTGGTACACATCGAGTCTCCAATAGTTTCAGTATGGTACGTTGAGTGGTTTCCCACAAACAACCAACAAACTAGGTTCCAAGTTGCTAGTTCGTATATACCTCCACTCTATGAAGGAATCGTTTAGCCCAGATACCATACATCAACCATTAAAGAGTACAACTGTACCATAATTTAAATATAACTTTTTGATTGTTAACTTCTTTATCATTCTCTTCTTATAGACATTCTCTATTTATTATCACCTTACATCCTTATTATTGGAGTTGGGTAACCCCACATTCATACTCCTTACAACTTAGTGAGATTCTTCTATGAATCCTCTCACGCATGTCTTAATCCTTTCTTTATAAATTTCTTAAATTATTTCTTATTATTCAAACTCTATTTGAGCTTATTCGTTTATTATCTTTACCTCTCTTCTCTAAGGTTATAGCCTAAGGTACTCTTATCTAAGGTTTATAACCTATCAGCTTTGATACCAACTATAACGACCCCAAAATTCATACAATTTCATTCTCGATTTCGGTCGTTAATAATACATTCAACCTCTAATTTTACATCACTAAACAATAATACACCCATTGATATTGCGGAATAATTAAAATTTTATACATTTCCCTTCTGTATTGCCCTAAATCGCAACCTTTACAATACATCTCTTCGATTCAAATTTATATCATGAATCGTTACAACAAAATGACTATACAAAGTCTTACAACATAAATAGATATCCATATACACCGGATAGCTCAACTTACAATTAAACAACATGTTACATTCAAAATATTAAATACATTTCCCATAAAACATAAGTAATCTTCGTGAATATGGATCTCTATAATTCACGTAGCACATATCCTTACCTTGAAATCTTGACCTGCAAAAATAGTTATTTGCAAGGTTGAGCTCGACAGCCCAGCAAAATCTAACAGTTTTCATGCATCACGTAGCACATAATAACATGCTCAAAATATATCTCATAAACATTGGACTAACATAACATACATGTTACAGTTCATATAACAAGTATAAAGATTGAGTTCCTTACTCAATCAAAATGCTTTACTCAATCAACGTAGTCATAAGTTGATTTTAACATTTCATACATTCAACATAAATATAACACATCATGCTCTTTGCGATAAAACTTTAAAACAGTTAATCATCAAGTTCACATAACAAATAAGAACTGAAAGACTTGCCTTTATGGTTATTTACCAATAAACGTTTAACAACTTACAGTTATTAAGTCACACCTGACATACTTTGGTATGGCTGCGCCCAATTAAAGTTTCATACTGACATTTGCACCCTACAATTGCACTGCGCCCCAAATGACTTAAGCATAGTGCAATTTGCTTAGATTAGCGTAAACAGGACTGCAGCCATCGTTCTTCACGATTTTTGACCGTTTTTCTCCTACTAATCTTCATAACTTGAGTTATACACATCCAAATTAGTCCGTTTTCGATTCTATGGAATCGTAATTCATAGAACTACAATATACTAGAATTCTAACAATTTATAGGAACACTAGCTAGCCTAAATATTAACCCAAAACTCATGTTCATACTAAACTTTCATTTTTAACATGTTTAGCGAATTCATTCACTACGAATTCGTTTCTTAACCAAATTGATTCATTCAACTTGCGTTCTTTTCATTTTTCGACGTACTAATCACATCTATTATCAATTTCAGATTATATACATGATCTAACCATCAATTTAAGCCTATAAAATAGACCTAAAATACATATATTAAGCCATAAACCAAATTTCTTCTTCTAACACTTGTTTCCACGAATTTGATTACATGAAAACCTGTTATAGAGTACATATAACAAATTATACACATCTATTATCATTATATCATCAATTATTAGCAAATCCTCTACCAAAATCCATTTATAGAGAAGTATATATAAGAACACAAAATAGATTTTACAACCAAGTTGTTACCTTTGATTTCTTCTTTAGATTAGTTAGAAGATGATTAGAAAACATTGATTACACATCTTCTTCCCTCTTGATTCTTAGGATTTCTCTTCTTAATCCATAGAAGATTTCTTCATCTCTCAAACCCTCTATAAGGCTCCCCTTTCTCTCTATTATTTAGACTTAGCAAAATAATACGTAACATAAAAACTGATAAATGGTTTACGCTCAAATAAATTAAGGTCTCAGCAGTTACAATATTCCAAAGGTCATAAGACCTTGTTTGGTTGACACACTTTAAAACCATTTCTATTTTATTTTTACAATTCTCTTAATCTATAGTACTCATGCCACACATTACCCAATTAAATTATAATCTTCATTTAGCCAACACAATATTTAATTAGCTAATATAGTTATAATTTATTTAACAAATCATTAATCCTCTAATTTAATTATTTAATTAAATTAGAATATTTCCATTCCATTAGCGTAATAAAGTACACACTGATTATAAAATCATTTAATCAATATTATCGTACCTAAATAAATTATTCTCCAAATTTTTTTTATCGAATATTCATTTTATTCTATAAATATTTAAACTAAAATATTTATTCTATTTAATAAATATTTTACTATTTACGAAATTCACTATCGTAATTCATTAACATAGTACCTTTTAATGCAATATATTACCTTCTCATTTTATTAAAACAATTATATTAATTCACTATTTAAATTAAGTGAATTACTCACATTATTCATGAATATAATTCAAAACATTTCCATTGTCAACAAGGCATAACCATCAAATTATATTATTTCGTAATATAATTTCAACTTAATTAAATTAAGTAATATAATATAGTTAATTTCCTTTTCATAATAATTCCGTTTAATTTCTTCAATAGTTAAATTAACTATTAAACCTCATGCATAATAAATTTCTACTCACCAAACCACATAACCTAAAATAGATACATCTCATACTAAGAATTTTATTTATTAAATTCTCTAAGAATTTTATTTATTAAATTCTTATTTTAATAACCTATAAAAATTTGGGTTGTCACATGGTCAGTTTTACTTCTTTGCTTGCCACATTCTTGCCACAATTGCACTCCTTTTATGCTCAAATGCCACACCACCAACCTACACATAAAACAACCTTAAACAAGTAAAAATAAACATAAATGCAAAGAATTAACACCGATTAAGCTTGAATTAGGAACCGATTCGCGGGTATAAAACCCACTTATCAGAAGTAAAACGGTTAAGGTCAAAATAATAAATTTTATTTTTTCTTTTAATTTCAATCAATAAATGAATAAACTGACTCTCTTTTTTTCTCTAAATTCTCACAATTTCTTCCTCTTTTTTCTCTAACTTCTCATAGTTTCTCCTTTTCATCTTACATTACCATGACACAAATTTGATTTGAATACAATTTCCCTACTGTTAACGCCAAGATCTTTCCATGTGCCTCAACCACTTAAAAGCACGTCCAATCCTGTATAGTTCAACAAGTCAATAAAGAAGCTTGACGGCTTGGACCGTCGGGGGATAGCTCCGACGTGAGAGTCAGTACAGGTAGATACAAGGATCACCATGGCGGTTATTAGCTCTAGTGTTTTGATAAAAGAAATATTAGTTACCTCCCTTTGTCTTGTATCCGGTCCTCGTATACTCAATCTCCAATTTTGTGTGCCACCGACCCCCTGACACCATCCTAGTGCAGGTAGCTTACCTGCTGATCCCATCACCATTTTTCCACCGCCAGTCGATTATGTCTAATCCTCATTAATGCAATGCAGGATAACAGTCAAAGTTCTACCTTAGCAATGATCACCGATCAAAGCCCGAATAAAGATATTATTCACTTAATGGTTCGGCCCAATGATCCGGCCCAATACTTTTAAGACCCAAGCCCAGCATGTCTAAAGTATTATGGCCCAACATTGTCATCCAATCTTTTATTAAACAGAATGTTTAATAAAAGAGTATATAGAAAAGGCCCAAATGTACCAAGCCCAATCAATAAGATAAGTCCAAATCGAAATATCAATTTGGAAGCCCAATCAGTAACAAAACCTAAAACTGGACGCTATCTCTCCAAATTCATCATTATTACCCATATTAAATGCGCCGACCTCATGCGCCGGCCTCGTGCTTGGTGAACAACTGAAGGGACATCCACTATAAAAGCCCTTTTCCCCCAATTTTGAATTTTTTACTAGCTCATTCGAACTCTCAGACTCCTTTGGCTTTCTTCTTCCTATCGAGCTCTCTCTTTCTCTACAAATATCCAACAATGGCGTCTCAAGAATTTGGCAAAGAGGTTCCCCTATCTGTAACTCCGATCACCTCTATTCCTCCTAACCCAAGCCCTACCAAGGTAGTTTCGGGCTCCAACCCCAAATCCGCTGCTACTCCAAGCAAGAAAAATCTATCTCTAAAACCTATTCCCAATCCTTCTGAGTTCTTCAAAAATGAAGAACAATATCCTCATGCCAATACTCCTTCGACTCTCTTTGAGAAAGACCTTCACATTGCTCGAGAGAGGTACCAAATACCGGAGACCCACCACATGTGATTACCCTCTTCCACTGAGAGGATGTATCAGAGACCTGAGGGTTGGACGACCATCCCTCTCACCCTTCTGGATAAAGGGGTTCTCTTCCCCCTTCACGCCTTTCTCGTCACTCTCCTAGGGTTTGTTGGTGTCGGATTCTCCCAACTCATCCTGAACTCCTACATTCATATCCTCGCTTTCATAGCATTCTGTCATGAGGTAGGGGTTACACCCACCCTTGACTTCTTTTTCTCCGTCTATTATGCTGACCGATATCATGAAAAGGGATTCAAAGCCCTAAGTAATCAGTCTCCGAAGGATGACGAGAACTTCAAAAGACGCTCCTTGATAAGCACTCCTTCAAGAAACAAAGGATGGCATAAGGAGTTGTTCTTCGTCAAAGGACCAGAAATATCCTCTATCCCGAACTAGACTACTGCTGAAAAGCTATCTGCAGATGTTGGGGACATTTTTGAAGAACGTGTAAGCGAGATGATAACTCTTATAGAGAATTTCCTGAGGAAAGAATGGAGCTTCGGACTCCTAGCCAGGCAGGCATGGTTATATGACCACAAATGTAAGTCCCGAACCTCGTACTTGTAAAATTATTCGAATCTCCTTTCGTAATCATTCTGAATAATGATTCCTCATTTCTTTGCAGTATCTCTGATTAAGTCGACCTCTTCTGACCTAAGAGATCTTGAAGCCTTCCTATCTGCTAAAGATTCTGAACCTGCCAACGAACCCCCAACAGCTAAAACTTCATCTTCTGAACCCCATGCCGCTGAAGCAGAAACCACTGAACCCATTCTTACTGAAGAATCCAATAACCCCCGCTGAAAGAAGCAAGCTGCCTGAAGAGACAAACCTGCTCCCCCACCAATCTTCAATGCAAGCCTGCTCGACATGTGTGATGCCCCCAAAATAGGTATACATCACCCATCCTGAGTCGCCATATATCGCACTACATAAATCAAATAGAAACTCAATTAAACAACTTTCGGGTAATATACGACAAAACATAGTTGAGAGTTTAAACAAGAATATTTCCTTCTAGACAATATCCCCTCTCAATGGAGTCCTCATTACAATTATTATCACACTATTTCACAGAATAGTGAGAACTACTAAAGCTACTTATCCTAGACCATCACTCCATTTTCTGACTCGTCCCAGCTATAGTCTCATTTTCTGAAGAGAACAATGAAAGAAAAGGGTGAGCTCAACTAGCCCAGTAAGAAATATTATGACTAAGATAATGTAGAATAAATTATCATTATCCTTCAACAGTATTAAACTGATAAAATACAATAAACATCAAGTTTAACTGCAGCGGAATAAGCAATCCATTAGAAGAGTAAAGTAGAACATAATGTCTACCATCTCCTCTAGATTAAAAGTCCATCATTAATGTTTCATTCCTATAATACTAATAAATAGTTCTTTGTTATACCCAAGACAAAGAGAACTCTCCCCACCTGTCTTCACCTGAACCACCACAAATTATAATTAAATTCATAATTCATATTTATAATCAGGTAAATCAACAGTTTATACAACTGTAAAACCAATAATGTTGAGATTCAGCTTAATAATATCACGACCATGAATTATCCATGCACTACGGGCCAAGGATATTCATGTTTTCAATTACGGTCATGATTATACCGAATAATCCCTGGTCAAAATAATACCAACAATTGTCCATCAATGCACTACAGGCCACTGAGGACTTTTACCACATCATTTGTAACATTACGGGTCACGATTATACCGAATGATCTATGGTCATAATTGTACTAATCAACAGTCCATCTATGAATGTAAGCCAAAGATATACAACTCTAAAACCAATAATCAACAGTCCATCTTTGCACGTAAGCAAAGATATACCACTCTAAAACCAATAATCAACAATCCATCTTTGGACGTAAGCCAAAGATATACAACTATAAATCAATAATCAACAGTCCATCTATGCACGTAAGCCAAAGATGACTTTCATCATAATATAAGCATGAGGATGATGACAATGATATAAGCATTAATCAAACGAAATCAAGGATAAATATTAAAGACTTTAAATTTATCCAGAGTTTAAAAATATCCAAATTGTCAACATGATACTGCTTTGTGGAGTAAAATTCAATAATAATATTCATGTCTCAAAAATAATTTGGACAGAAAAAAAAAATTCGGGTGAATAGTACCCCGTGAATAGTACCCTGAGAATAGCACTTCGGGAATAGTACCTCGTGAATAGTACCCCAGCATGAAAAGTGCCCCGAATACACGAGTGAATAATACTAGAGTGAATAGTAACCCGTGAATAGTAACTCATGAATAGTACTCCAACACGAAAAGTGGCCCGAATACCCGAGTGAATAATACTAGAGTGAATAGTAATCGGGTGAATAGTAACCCATGAATAGTAACTCATGAATAGTATTCTAGTAATAAAATCCAAATATTATCAATCACTTAATAATCTCATAATCTAATATCATTAATATTATAACAATATTTTAATCATTTCTTAAACTTATAAACAATTTATTTTAATTGTTTACACTTTACTAATTAATGCATTTAATCATCCTAAAATGCCAAACTCATAAGATTTCATCACCAATAACCAAAACCCTCATCAAAAATCTGCATATACCTTATTTAGGATTCCTAAGCCATAAAATCCTATTTTCCAATTTCTTTTACTTCACATAACATATGTAATTCATTTACTCACAACTAGTTCATTTTCATGAAAAATACCATATCAGTCCCAAAAATATTTTTTTTTCTGGGATTTAGAAGAATATAGTCCCATATTGAACATATATTTTTCTCGGAATTTTTAAAATAAATTTACTATTTTTCATATAGCCAAAACTGTCGAATATTTAGACATTTATCATAAATTGTACTTTTGTCCAAAAATTCTAAAATATAAAGGGTATACTGTTGTTATATATATGTACTCCCAATAAAAATTTCACCAATTTTGGAGTTAACCACAAGGAGTTATAAGGGTTTACTTTTAAAATAGTCTTTTCCCATAAAATTCATAACTCCTAATCTATACATCCAAAAATCGTCATTTTTGGACACAATCTAGAAAACTCATCAAATTATTATTTCAATTTTTTCCAAAATTTTTGAGGATTGGAAAAATTATGAAAATGCCCCTGGTAGAAACCCCTTACTTACAACGGTTGAACGAAAATAATATTCTTTACGAATATTGAATGGAAATAATATTTCTTACGAATATTAAATAAATATAATGAATATTGAACGATAATAATATTCATACGAATACGAAAATAATATCTCTTCAGAATATAAAATAAAAATACCCCTTACCTCAGAAGAACACTGGATACTGGAGTAGTGAAGTAGCAGACTACTCTTCTTCTTTCTCTCTATAGATTCTCTCTCTATAGCTTCTCTCTATAATTGCTCTTGTGAGACTTAGTGAATTGGTTAGAATGAAGGAAGAATGAACTTCTATTTATAGGAAAACATAGTTTCGATAATGCACGTTTTGGGGCTCGAAATATTACAGTATAATACTTTCATCTTTTCCTTCATTTTTAATTTAGTCATGCAAGTATTATCAAACTTGCACCACCTCCCCTAATAGTAAATCATGTGACTCAATAGTTCTAATCATGTGAAAATACGAATTACAGTATAGTACCTCCATCTATACCTCAATTTTTAACTTAGTCATGCAAGTATTATCAATCTTGCACCAACTCCCCTAATAGTAAATGAATGTGAATCAATAGTACACACATGTGAACAAATAGTTATAATCATGTGAATTAATAGCAATTAATTGCTCATTTATCTGGTTAATTACCTGATTGGTCAATATAACCACCAGACATCAATTATTATCGAAATAAATGTCGATTTCCACTAACACTAATAATTCCCACACAATGGAATTATCAATTTCATCTTTAATCAACACGAAGTTATTCATCATTAACATTATAACTCACAATATTTAACAAGCAGGTCATTCCCGGGAAAGAGAGGGCTTTCCGATAAAGATTTCTCCTTATTGGCGCGCAATTAGGTAACCAAACCTCTCCTTGACAGAACTTCTAGACATTATCAATATTACAAATAATAATATGAATAACTTTGTCGTCTCAATTATAGATTTAATAATATAAATATTGTGACAATAATTGAATAAAACTGAGTGACTTCTCACGTAAACATCAATAATCAGTACCATGTGCTACTATACAACCACACATATTACTATAATTTTACTACCGATTATTTTATGACAACTTGCTTACTTTGAAAATTTTTCATATATCACCCTTAACTTTAACCTTTTATCAATTTAACCATTTACTAAATAGAATAATTATAATAAAATTGAATACTTTCATTTTATAAAATTTGAGGTCTCATAATCTCCCCTCCTTATGAAATTTTTCCCTCGAAATTTATGTACCTGGTAGTTCGAAGAGATGAGAATACCTTGCTTTCTTTTCGGATTGTACCTTCCCGGTTATTTCCTCTCTATCATGATTTTCCCATTGCTCATCTCCTGTATTTCAGATATCATTCTAGGATACAGTTTCAAAATAAGGGTCAATTGACATATCACATAGTATCCCTATACTCTGACCAACCAATTAAATACCAAATAAACTTAGGTAGGTCATACTAGCGAAGGATTTGCCCGTCTCTCCCCTCCTAGTTCTTGTCTCACATCTCAGCCAGGGATCATATCCCTAAGCTCTGATACCAACTGTGACGCCCCCAAAACAGGTATACATCACCCATATTGAGTCGCCAGATATCACACTACATAAATCAAATACAAACTTAATTAAACAACTGTCGGGTAATATTTGACAAAACATAGCTGAGAGTTTAAACAAGAATATTGCCTTCTAGACAATATCCACTCTCAATGGAGTCCTCATTACAATTATTATCACACTATTTCACAGAATAGTGAGAAATACTAAAGCCACTTATCCCGGACCATCACTCCATTTCCCGACTCGTCCCAGCTATATTCTTATTTCCTGAAGAGAACAGTTAAAGAAAAGGGTGAGCTCAACTAGCCCAGTAAGAAAAATATTATGACTAAGATAATGCATAATAAATTATCATTAGCCTTTAACAGTGTTAAACTGATAAAATACAATAAGCATCAAGTTTAACAGCAGCGGAATAAGCAATCCATTAGAAGAGTCAAGTAGAACATAATGTCTACCATCTCCTCTAGATTAAAAGTCCATCATTAATGTTACATTCTTGTAATACTCATCAATAGTTCTTTGTTATACCCAAGACAAAGAGAACTCTCACCACCTGTCTTCACCTGAACCACCACAGATTATAATTAAATTCACAATTCATATTTATAATCAGGTAAATCAACAGTTCATACAACTGTAAAACCAATAATGCTGAGACTCAGCTTAATAGTATCACGACCACAAATTATCCATGCACTACGGGCCAAGGATATTCATGTTTTCAATTATAGTCATGATTATACCGAATAATCCCTGGTCATAATCATACCAACAACTGTCCATCAATGCACTACAGGCCACTGAGGACTTTTAACACATCATTTGTAACATTACGGGTCATGATTATACTGAATTATCCATGGTCATAATCATACCAATTAACAGTCCATCCATGCATGTAAGCCAAAGATATACAACTCTAAAACCAATAATCAACAGTCCATCTTTGCACGTAAGCAAAAGATATACAACTCTAAAACCAATAATCAACAGTCCATCTTTGCACGTAAGCCAAAGATATACAACTGTAAAATCAATAATCAACAGTCCATCTATGCACGTAAGCCAAAGATGACTTTAATCATAATATAAGCATGAGGATGATGACAATGATATAAGCATTAATCAAACGAAATCAAGGATACATATTAAAGACTTTAAATTTATCCAGAGTTTAAAAATATCCAAATTGTCAATATGATACTGCTTTGTGGAGTAAAATTCAATAATAATATTCATGTCTCAAAAATAATTTGGACAGAAAAAAAAATATTTTTCAGGTGAATAGTACCCCGTGAATAATACCCTGTGAATAATACTTCGGGAATAGTACCTCGTGAATAGTACCCTAGCATGAAAAGTGCCCCGAATACCCGAGTGAATAATACTAGAGTGAATAGTTATCTATGAATAGTAACCCATGAATAGTAACCCGTGAATAGTAACTCATGAATATTAATAGGAATAACTTTGTCGTCTCAATTATTGATTTAATAATATAAATATTGTGACAATAATTGAATAAAACTGAGTGACTTCTCCCATAAGCATCAATAATCAGTACTGTGTGCTACTATGTAACCACACGTATTACTATACTTTTACTACCGATTATTTTATGATAACTTGCTTACTTTGAAAAAAATTCATATATCACCCTTAACTTTAACCTTTTATCAATTTATCCATTTACTAAATAGAATAATTATAATAAAATTGAATATTTTTATTTCATAAAATTCGGGGTCTCACAACATGCCTCTAGACGAAAGAACTCGAGTTCTTCATACCAAGAAGAGAAAAATCAAAATTACCCCCCTCTCCGTTGAAGAACTCTGAGTACCCTCTTCTGAAGCCAATCTTCCTCTCGTCATTCCTGTGGAGATTATTGTTTCCGAGGAGGAGCCCAAAGAATAAGTTGATTCCACTCCATCTCTCATTCGTAAAAGAAAACAACCTTCTGAAAGCCAGTCAACACCTCCTCCAGAATCTACAATAGCCAATGCTCCACCTCTTCCCGAACAACCCTTGCCAACTCCACAAAAACCATCCTCTTCTGAATCCAGGCCTGAAGTCGTGGCATCTCCCACCCTATGGCCGGATCTTAACGAGAACTTTCCATTCCACCTCTATAATTCATTTGTTTGTGATACTGACGAGCATCATTTTGGCAATAGTTCCATCAAGGATCTGATCGAAGCTGGTCTGATGCATCAAGCCAGGGTAAGTTACTCTTAACTTGTGCCTTTATACTCATATATACCTACCTGAAATCCATTAACTAACTTTGAATATCTGTAGTCAAATAGGATATTCGGTCGTCTTTACCAGAAATACAAAGAAAATGAAGCTGAAGAAGACGCTGCTCAAAAAGAAAATGCAATCCTGAAGTCTGCCATGGCGAGGGAATGAAGGCAACTTTGGGATGCTCTTTTTAATAATGAGTGCCTTCGAAAGGAGCTTACTCAAGTGAAAGAAAAATTAGAGACCACCGAAAGTCGTTCATCGAACAACAATCAACATGAATGTTGACTTAATTCAGAGGAACGAAGTTTTAAAGAAGAAGAACGAAGACCTAGCAAAATACAATCAGAGCTTGGTGACACAAGTCAATGAGGTCCAAGCCAAAGAAGAGCGACATCTAAAAAAATGTCGCAAGCTTGAAGAGGAGCTCCGAGAGCTTCGGGCCCTCAGGGATTTGGGTCCGCCCTTGATTGAAGATCTTCGCAAGGAGATTCAGGCAACCTACAAAAAACTGTCATTGTCGCCCTTCGTCATTGACAGACTTCTTCCTGTAAATCCATGTTGACTTCCAGCCCTTCGTCATTGTATATCTCCTTGAACTGACTAACCCGAAGACTGGAAGACCCAATCTCCACAGGGACTAAAGCATCAGTACCATAAGCCAACCTGAAAGGTGAATCTCCGACCGTAGTCCTCGTAGTAGTTCGATAAGCCCATAATACACTAAGCAACTCCTCCAGCCATCTTCCCTTAGCCTCGTCCAGTCTACGCTTGATCCCATTCAGAAGCATTCTATTGGTTACTTCAACCTACCCGTTAGATTGTGGATGAGCTACCAAAGTCTTTCTGTGCTGGATCCCCAACTCTTTCAGAAATGCTTCAATATTTGATCCCACAAACTGGCATCCGTTGTCTGCGATTATCACCTTTAGAATTCCAAAACGAAATACTATAGATTCCTTTAAAAACTTTAAGCACTCCTGCTCTGTTATCAATCTAAGTGGCTTCGCTTTAACCCATTTGGTCATATAATCAATTGCTACTATAACAAAACTGACTGACCCAGTATATCTACCCCCAAGATAGCAAAAGGTATAGGAGATAAAATTGAGTATAGCTCTTCTGGTGGCTGATGTGGGATCGAACTATTCAACTGGCATTTTTGACATTTCTTCACATACTCAGTAGCCTCCTTAAAGATTGTGGGCCAATAATACCCCTGTCAAAGTACTTTATAGGCTAACAACTTTGCAGCTATGTGATCACGAAAGATACCTTCATGAACTTCCAGAAGGATATATTCAGCCTCAGAAGGAATCAAACACTTAAATAACGAAGATGAAAAAGCCATTCGATAAAGATCTCCATCGATAAGCATAAAATTGGCGCTCTTATATTTCACTTTCTTAGCTAGCATCTGATCCAAATGAAGTACGCCATCTTCTAGATACTCTAAGTAAGGAGTCATCCAACAATTAGACCGCTCAACAAACAACACCACTTCATGCTGGATACTGGGTTGTTGCAAAATTTCCAAATACACTGAGCCATCAAAAGTGCTTGCTTCAATGGTAGCCAATTTTGATAACGCATCAACGATGGAGTTGTCATTGCGATCAACCCCCTGAAATTCATAGGAAAGGAAATACTAAAGTTGATCTTTCAACTCTACTAGGTACTTGATCATTCTTGAACCTCGAGCTTCATACTCCCCTAAAATCTGCTTGACAACCAAGTGAGAGTCACTGTAGAATACTAATCTTTGAACATCAAGACTCTTAGCTAGTCGTAATTCTACTAACATCGCTTCATACTCTACATCGTTGTTCATTGCTGTGAACCCGAACCTGATAGCCTGTTGCACCTTGAATCCCTCCAGACTCGTCCATATAATCCCTGCTCCACTAATGTCCAAAGTGGAAGATCCATCTATATACAATGTCCACAAACTCTGATTTTGCTAAAGTACTGCAACTGCTCAGTCAGACGCTTCAGCTTCTCCTAAACTATCATTAGCTTCAAAAAATGAACATTCGACCATAAAATCAGCTAGAGCTTGCCCCTTAATGGCCGTCTGAGGATGATACTCAATGAAAAACTAAGACAAATCCATTTCCATATAGCGAGTCTCCTCAAAACCTCAGGCTTACCCAGAACCTTCTTCAGTGGCTGATCCGTGTATACTACTACCAACCATCCTTTGAACTACTGTCAAAGCTTTCGACTAGCTATAATCAGAGCAAAGGGAAATTTCTCTAAGTTCAGATACCTTATCTTAGCATCCCTTAGGACATGGCTTACATAGTAAACTGGGTGCTGCTTACCCCCAACTTCATGCACCAAAACTACTCCAACTGGCAACGAAGTAGCTACCAAAAACAAGTACAATGGTTCAGCAGGAGCGGGCTTCACCAACAAAGGTGCCAAAGACAGATACTTCTTTATCCCTTGGAATACATCTTCACACTCTAAAGTCCACTGGAACGTCTTAGCATTCTTCGGCTCTTTCAACGTGTTAAAGAACGACAAACATCTTTCTATCGATTTTGTCATAAACCTCCTCAAAACTGCTATTCTACCCGTCAGACATTGAACATCTTTATAGGATTGAAGAGACTTCGTGTCTATAATGGCCTGGATCTTCTCTGGGTTGGCTTCGATACCCCACTTGCTAATAAGATAACCCATAAATGTTCCTGCACCTAGTCCGAAGGTACATTTGGTCGGATTCAACTTCAGGTTGTAATGACGAACTGTCTGGAAACACTCCTCTAAATTATCCAAATGCCCTTGTTGTTGGTATTTATATTTTTAATAATGACAAATATTATCGATTTATGTTATTAATTGTTTCAGCTGACCCATATTTAGTTTATCAATTCTACAGAATAAGTGAGTTGAACTAAAATATATTTAAGGATATACTCTTACTTGGTGGGGCCCATAACAGTTAGTGTTACTTTGTATTCTATTTGAAAAAGGAGTCTTATAGAAGATATTTAGAGTTGGTGGGTCTCATCTTATCTAATCTCTTTTGTTAATCAACAGTTGACTGGGTATAGAAGTTTATCTCCTTTATTTCAGCTACTTCAAAATCAAATAGTTGGCACAGAGTTCTTCTTATACAAATATGCTGAAATCATGGATTTACTTTAACGGGACTGAGATTTCTTAACTAACATCTTTTATAGTCGTTGCTTGTCTTGTTATATATACTCATTCTCTTCGGCTGAACAAGACACATTTCTTTAACTTGCAATCAAGTTGAAACACTACACCAGAAGCACTTCAGTTGCATTATTCCAGCCATTTATTGTAATCTAGTATATTCTTTTATGCTGGAAATTTATTTTACTCGTTCTTTGTAAACTGAACTCAAGCATAGTTTTGGCTTGAGGTTTCTTATTTAGTTAGTCTGTTCATAGAAGGCTTCAAGGGTCTCAAAGGTGAGAAGAGGTGTAGAGGTGTACAAGTTACAGAGGTGCAAAAAGGGGGCACAGGTGTCCAACATCAGATTTAAGGCTTCTTTGTAATGGGGAGTAATTTTTGTATTGAGGTTTAAATAGTAATAAAAAGAGTCTCCAATCCTAGTTGGGATTGGACATGGATTAGGCCACTAGATAGAGGATAGGGGTTAAACCACGTAAAAATCTTGGTGCCTTTACGTTTCTGCACTTCTCTTTTCTGTTTGTTTAATTTCTAGGTATTTTGCTTTATTAGTTTGAAGATACACGAATTCAGACACTAAAGAAGACAGGTATAGCTGTCTGATAATATTGAACGAAGAACATAAGTTAAAGCAGATAGGTGTAGCTGTCTGAATTAAACCTGTAGCAGAAAATATTAAAAAGTTTTCACTGTTTATCACTTTAAGCTTAAACACCTATTCACCCCCCCTCTAGGTGTGCGTATTTACTAAATTACATTTCGTATCAGAGTAAGGCTCTACTAATATTGATCGTTGCAGGTCGTAGGGGAAGATCCAATGGCACACCTAAACTTTCAAGAAGGTCAGTCCACAAGTAGGCCACCGCTATTGCTCGGAAGTGAACTTTAATTTTTGGAAGCTCAGAATGTGAAGATATATCTGAACCGTGACCCATGGGAATGGTGGGTAGTCGAAAATGGACCAGTCATTTCGCAACATGATGATGGCAAGCCAAAGAATTTCATGGAAATGGACTCAAATGAATCGTATATGGTATCTTATGATTCCAAGGCCATGAATACACTTTTAAGTAGCATGGTTCAGTCAGAGATAGATAAAGTCTCTTCTTGTACTACGGCTAAGGAAATTTGGGACACAATCAGCATGAGCCACGAAGGTACTACTAAAGTGAAGGAGGTCAAGCTGAGCATGCTAATGCACGAATACGAACTATTCAAATTGGAGAAAAATGAATCAATTAGAGATGCCCAAGCAAGATTACTTACTCTAATGAATTCTCTAAGCATGCTCGGACGAAAGATTGATCAAAAGAAAATCAACCGAAAGCTTCTTAGAGTCATGCCAAAGCGATTCGTACCAAAGGTTACTACAATTCAAGATTCAGTCACAATAAGCACAATGGAAACTCTTACCTTATTTGGAGACCTTGAAGAGTTTGAAAACCAACTAAAATTGTATGATGAAGAAGATGAGGCACCTAAGAAGAATAGATCAAAATTACCAACAAAAGCTTTCAACAACAAGAAAGATTTCAAGCAAAAGCCATAAGAGGAAACCTATTTCGAATGTGGAAGGCCTGGTCACTTCAAAAGAGATTGCTTCCAACTAAAAAGAAAGAAAAAAGAAAATGGTTCAAAAGGAAAGGCTCTAATGACATGGAGTGACGATGAATCTGATCATAAAGATCAAGAAGAAGAAACTGCTCAACTGTGTTTCACTGGAATACACAATGAGGAAACATCTGAGGTAAGTGCTGAACTTGGAGAAATTACTATTTCTGACTATCTTGTTTTAAAAAATGAAAACCTTCGTATGAAAGAGAAAAATGCTCACTTGAAAAGTTGGATAAATGACTTAATGGATGAAGTAGAAACTTTAATTGAGGAAAAACAAGAAATAGTTAAAGATTGCACATCATGTGAAGTATCTCAGTTGAATGCTAAAATTGAATATTTAGATAATTATAATAAAATTTTATATAATTGTGCAAACAAATTAAATGAAGAAAATAATAGCCTTAAAAAGGAAAATGATGATCTAAAAGAAAGCTTGAAAAATGAGAGATACTTGTATAGATGCTTTTAATGATGGAAAAATAATAAACATGCAAAATAACAATGAGGAAGAAATAATATCTTTGAAAAAGGATATCGCAAAATTTGTTCAAGGAGAAGAGAATTTAAATATAATGTTGGGTGCTCAAAGGTCAAGCTTAGATAAAGAAAGAATTGGATATAATCCTGTTAAAAACATAAAAAAGCACGACTAATAAAATTAGAGTAATAAATAATAAACCATGGAATAAGCCTCTTTATTGCTCACCTTATGTTACTTGCAAAAAATGTGGTTTAAAAGGACATTTGATACAAACTGTAATAAAATTAAAATAAAACAAGTTTGCGTAAAGAAAGGAGATTTAATTACTACTAACAATACCGGACCCAAACAGATTTGGGTACCAAAACGATGAGCTACTTCTTTGTTTTGTAGGTATGCTTAAAAGCTAAAGTACCATCACATAAATGGGTACTTGACAATGGATGTTCTAGACACATGACGGGTGATAGAACTAAATTTAATTCACTTGTTGCAAAGAAATGAGGCACGATTACTTTTGGAGATGACACCACATGCCAAATCATCGGTAAAGGTAAAATTGGTAATGGTATGGTTTACATTAATAATGTCCATCATGTTGAAGGTTTAAAATATAATTTAATTAGTGTAAGTCAACTAATGGATAGTGGTCATAAAGTTATTTTTTGAAAAAGATAAATGAGCTATTATCCATGCCTCTCATAATGTTCCTTTAGTAGCTAACAGAGAAGGTAATATATATACTTTAAATTTTGAAAATCTAAATGAGGATATTTGTTTAGCTGTTGTTCAAGATCAAACTATTCTATGGTATGGAAGGTTAGGGCATGTGCATATGGAATTGATTAATAAGTTAGTTACAAAGAACCTTGTTAAAGGTTTACCAAAGCTAAAATATGTGAAGATAGGTATTTGTAATGCATGTCAGTTAGGTAAACAAGCAAGAAATTCCTTTACAAGCAAAAATCAGGTATCAACTTCTTTACCTCTTCAATTATTGCATCTTGATTTATTTGGACCCAAGAGATATGCTAGCCTAGGAAATAATCATTATGCTGTTGTTATTGTTGATGATTTTTCAACATTGACATGGGTTTTATTTTTGAAAACTAAAGATCAAGGTTTTCCAGAATTTGAAAAGCTTATACAGAATGTTGAAACAAAACACAACCTCAAGCTAATTGGTATACGGAGTTACCACAGTGGAGAATTTGGAAAATATTTTATACTATATTGTAGTGAGAAAGGTTTTACACATGAGTTTTCTGCACCAAGAACGCCTCAACAAAGTGGTGTGGTGGAACGTAAAAATCGTACTCTTCAAGAAACTGCAAGAACTTTACTTCATGAAAGTAAACTGCCTAAAAGTTTTTGGGCAGAGGCTGTAAGTATTGCATATTACATTTTAAATAAAGTACTAATTAGACCCATCCTATTGAAAACACCGTATGAGTTACTAAATAAAAGAATTCCAAATATTAATTATTTTAAAGTGTTTGGTGCTAAATGTTTCATTCTAAATACTAATAGTAATCTTGGAAAATTTGATGCAAAATCAACCGAAGCTATTTTTCTTGGTTATTCAATGCATAGTAAAGCTTATAGGGTTTATAATCTTGATAAATTTAAAGTTGAAGAATCTGTGCATGTTGTATTTGATGAATTTAACCGTGACCTATCAAAAGAAGAAAATGAAGTTTCTCTGAGGAAAAGAAATCTTTGATTAGTGGAAAAGCAGAATAACTCAATCCGGATGACTGAGCCATACGCATCGAAGGAAATTTAGATGAACATGAAAAGCAAACAAATGAAATTAGACAACCTGAGTCATCTGCCTTAGTTGAAAACTTAGACATGTAGACGCCTAAAGTCAGACAGCTCAACCCATCTGCATTAGAAGAAAAATTTGATGATCAGTTTGATGTAGAGCATGACATTTCAGAACCTGAACCTGAAGAGCAAATGTGAGACCCCAGATTTTATGAATAAAGATTTAAATTTCTTAAAATATATTTTTTAATATTATGGTGTGGATTTGATATAATGTTATAGTTGTTGGTAGTATTTATAAATTTTGCAAAGTATGCAAGTTTTTATATTATATTCGAATTGGTCGGGGAATATTCGTTTTAACGGTGAATATTAAATGACATTTATTACAATCATTAGTGGACCCACACAACGGAATTATTGTCGGATTGAGAAAGCGATAAAAATATCTTTGTTATGAAAATAACTTGGTAGGAAGTTTTACCGTTAACTATTGAAACACCGGTGTTAAAGAAATACGATGTCTGGCGTAGTTGCATAGTAGCACACGGTATTGATTATTGATGCTTACGTGAGAAGTCACTCAGTGTTGTTCAATTATTGCTACAGTAATTGTTGCATAGTATCTCACGTTATTTGATTCAATTATTGTCTATTTTATATATTATTAAATCAATAATTGAGATAACATAGTTATTAATATTATTATTTGTAATATTAACGATGTCTAGAAGTTCTACCAATGAGTGGTTTGGTCACCTAATTGCGCGCCAATAGGGAGAAATCCTTATTGGAAATCCCTCTCTATCCTGGGAACAACCTGGTCGATTAATATTGTGAACTATAATAAAGGTGATAAGTTTTGTTTTATTATTATTATAAATGTAATAAAACAAAAAACTTTTTATATAAAATAGAATACTTTTATAAAGTTATTCATTTTATTAGACTGTAAATAGAATATATAATATTCTATTATGCATAGTGTTTGCATAGGCATGCATAATGTTTGCATAGTAAAATCTTTTTATATAAAACAGAATACTTTTATAAAGTTATTCATTTTATTAGACTATAAATAGAATATATAATATTCTATTATGCATAGTGTTTGCATAGTACCTGTATAGTGTTTGCATAGTAAAATCTTTTTATATAAAATAGAATACTTTTATAAAGTTATTCGTTTTATTAGATTATAAATAGAATATATTATATTTTATTTAAAAGATTTTGTTTTATTAGAATATGAATACGAAAGAAATAATACCCCTTACCTTAGAAGAAACTGGATATAGGAGTAGTGAAGTAGCAGAATACTTTTCTTCTTTCTCTCTCTAGAGTTTCAGTGAATTCATAAAAAATAATGAAGGAATGAGCTTCTATTTATAGGAGAATGGACCGAATAGTAACTAATTCATGAACGGTCCAGATTGATTTATTTTTAAACGGACGGTCCATATTTATTTACTATACAGTATAGATAAAATATTCTAATAAATCAAAAACTTTTAAATAAAATATAATATTATATATATATATACACATGATTATTATAAATTCACGGGATTCATTCCCGTGATCTCTCCTTGCCCAACTTCAAACATGTATATATATATATATATAACTCCCTCCCGACCATTCCATTTCCCTTTCCCCCACCCTGACCTTTCTTTCAAACGCGGGTCCCACTCTGGGCCCCCACCTCTTATTATAACATTCTACCGATTATTTTGAAAAACGGGTAAATGGGGATCCATAAAATAAGCAAAATTTACAACAACTACTTCATAAAAAAAAATCCTCTCAATATTTTTAACAACATTTATCATCATTATTATAATTTATAATATTAATCGACCAAGTCATTCCCAGGAAAGAGGGGGCTTTCCAATAAGGATTTCTCCCTATTGGCGCGTAATTAGGTGACCAAACCTCTCCTTGACAGAACTTCTAGGCATCGTTAATATTGCAAATAATAATATTAATAACTCTGTCATCTCAATTATTGATTTAATAATATATAAAATATCGACAATAATTGAATCAAATAATGTGAGATACTATGCAACAATTACCGAAGCAATAATTGAACAAAACTGAGTGACTTCTCATGTAAGTATCAATAATCAATACCGTGTGCTACTATGCAACCACGCGTATTCCTGTACTTTTAACACCGGGTGTTTCAATAGTTAACGGTAAAACTTCCGCCGTTATTTTCATAAAATATTTTTGTCGTTTTCTCAATCCGACAATAATTCTTTTGTGGGGGTCCACCAATGATTGTGCCGTCGTACGAATATTCCTTGTTAAAACGAATAACATCTTGCGTACTTTGAAAAATTTATAAATATAACCCACAACTATAACATTATATCAAATTCATTCCATAATATTTAAAAATAATATTTATAGACAAATCATCTTTATTAAAAAAAAGTTGGGATCTTACAACCTCCCCTTCTTATGAAATTTCGCCCTCGAAATTATGGTACATACCTGGTATGTCGAACAGGTAAGGATACCTTGATTTCATTTCAGATTCTAACTCCCAGGTCATTTCCTCAACTTCGTGGTTTCTCCACAAAACATTGACTTGGGGTATAACCTTGGAGCGTAGAATATGTTCCTTCTTATCCAAGATTTGAACAGGAACCTCTTCATACGTTAAATCTTCTACTATTTTGTCCGGTTCTAACTCAATAATGTGGTTTGGGTCTTCCACATATTTACGTAACATGGATATGTAAAAAATGTTATGAACATGAGACATACTTGGCGGTAACGCGAGTCTATAGGCCACAGTTCCTACTCGATCGAGGAATAAAAATGGGCCAATGAATCAAGGATTTAGCTTTCCTCTCTTTCCAAATCTCGTAACTCCTTTCCATGGAGCAACACGTAACAACACATGATCTCCAATATCGAATTCCACGTCCTTTCGATGAAGATCAGCATAACTCTTTTGTCGATCTTGTGAGGTTTTTATACATTGCCGGATCATTTGAATCTTTTTTGTAGACATACGTACCAACTCTAGTCCCAACAACATTGCTTCACCTACCTCATCCCAGTATACTGGAGAACGACACTTTCTTCCATACAACGCCTCAAATGGAGCCATGCCAATACTTGCTTGATAACTGTTGTTGTAGGAAAACTCCACCAATGGTAAGAACTTATCCCAACTTACCTTGAAGTGAAGGACACAAAGTCTTAATAAATCTTCCAGAGTTTGAATAGTCCTCTCTGATTGTCCATTCATCTGAGGATGATATGCCAAACTAAATCGTAAATCCGTGCCCATAGCTTTTTGCAAACTAACCCAAAATCGTGAAGTGAATCTTGGGTCTCAATCAGAAACTATGGATACTGGCATACCATGCAGTCTTACAATCTCGTTTATGTAAATATGAGCAAGACATTCAAGTGTATAAGTTTCTCGTATTAGTAAGAAATGAGAAGACTTGGTCAATCTATCAATAATGACCCAAATTGCATCTATGCCTTGAGAAACCTTGGGAAGACCAGTAACGAAATCCATGGTAATGTGCTCCAACTTCCATTCTGGAATTTCAAGTGGTTGCAATGGACCTTTTGGTATTTGATGCTCTGCCTTGACTCGTTGACAAGTTAAACACCTTGAGATAAACAGCGCTATCTCTCTCTTCATATTGCCCCACCAAAATTTATGTCGAAGATCATGATACATTTTGGTACTCCCAGGATGGATTAAAAATGGTGTGTCGTGCGCCCCCATCATGATTTTATACTTTAACTCAGGATCGTTAGGAACACAAAGTCTGGAGTTGACTCGAAGTATTCCTTATTCATCGATTCTTGCTTCCGACATAGCACCTTCTTATACTTTTTTCCTCATACGCATCAGCTCCAGGTCTGTAGCTTGAGCGGCTTTAACTTTATCGATTAAAGTCGGTTCTACTCGTATATTCGCCATCATCACGTGGGTCCCTGGAGTCTTTATCTCTATCTCCATCCTCTTCAAGTCATACAAAATGGGCCTTTGCGCTTATAATATCGCACTCTTACCCGCATATGATCTTCTACTCAATGCGTCAGCTACCACGTTCGCTTTTCCAGGATGGTATTGGATGGTATGATCATAATCTTTCAACAGTTCAAGCCAATGTCGCTGTTGCATGTTGAGTTTCTTTTGAGTGAAGAAATATTTGAGGCTCTTATGATCCGTAAAGATCTCCACTTTCTCCCCATATAAGTAATGCCACCAAATTTTTAGTGCAAAAACGACTGCTACCAACTCTAGATCATGAGTAGGATAATTCCTCTCATATTCTTTGAGTTGTCGAGATGCATAGGCTATGACTTCCCCATGTTGCATGAGAACACATCCTAACCCTTTGCTCAAGCATCATCAGAGATTACAAATCCCCTCCGAGCAGATGGTATTGTCGAAGCGATTCTTTGAAATGGGTACCTACTTTTGATGGTGACATGATTCAAATCCCCATAATCAATACAAAGTCGCATACTCCCATCTTTCTTCTTCATGAATAGAACAGGAGCACCCCAAGTAGAAGTACTAGGACGAATGAACCCGATGTCTGACAATTCCTACAGTTGGGTCTTTAACTCCTGAAGTTTAATAGGAGCCATTCGATATGGGGCTTTAGAAATAGATTTTATACCGGGTTCAAGGTCGATACAAAATTCAATTTCACGCTCTGGGGGTAGGCCAGGAAGTTCATCAGGGAATACGTCAGGAAATTTATTAACAATAGAAATATCATTCAAAATTGACATATTTTTGTTTAGATCCGTGATATGAGCTAAGAAAGTTTGACATCCGTTTTTCAATAAATGAATAACTTTATGGTTTGAGATAACAGTGATTGATTTTAATGGTTTGGTTGCTTGAATTCGCATAATAGGTTGTTTAGGAAAATGAAAGCTAACAACCTTACAAAAATAATCAATTTTTGCATGATGAGTAGTTAACCAATCAATCCCTAGAATTACGTCAAATGCAAGTATTTTCAATGAAATAAGATCGACAGGTAATGTGAGGGTACTGATTTGAACCAAACAAGACTTATAAGCGATTGGATGTAATGAAGGTTTCTCCCAGCGGAGTTTCAATAGATAAGTCAAAGTCTAATTTCTCTAGAGTCAAATTTAAACGTTGAGTATAAATAGGAGAAATAAAAGAATGGGTAGAATGGTATCAAATAAGGTATATACTTCAGTAGAGTTTATGATAAGCTTACCGTGATGACCTCGTGTGGTTTCCTTGCTTTACGGGAGGTCACAACAAACGCTCTCCTTGCACTACCAAACTTTGACTTTCTCGGGAATGACCTTTGGTGCCTCCATCCTAAATTTGAACTTGTCTTTGGTGAATGACAAAATCGGGCTAGGTGACCTTCTCTTCCATAATTATAACATGCTTTGGACGACATCGCGATTTGGTGATGTGTCCCTCCCTCCACATTTGAAGCATATGATAGGTGGTCGTTCTCCTTCCTTAACAATGGGTCTTTGGTCTTTGACGTTTTCCATCATTGTTGAATCTCCTCTTCTTAAAATGTCCATTCTTATTGTTTTGGCCCTGATTACCACCGAAGTGGTTACCATTTCTGGCCTGTTGATTCCTTCCACGCTTGTTGTCACCGCTTCGATGACTGCTTTCACTAGTATTATCATTTTGCCAGATGCTCTCTTTTGGTTGGGTTGACTCATTATCGTACTCCAATAACTGAGCCCTATTAACAACATCTAAATACAAACACAGTTTATGAGAGATAAGATATTGATGTATCTTGGGTTTCAAACCTCTTAGAAATATTCGCGTCATTCTCTTCTCATTATCAACCAAATGGGACGCAAATTGGGACAACTCGGCAGAGTTGGCTTCGTACTACGACACGGTCATGTTGTTTTGCTCTAGCTTGATGAACTCTACCTCTTTCATGTGACGAATACTTTTGGGAAAGTACTTATCGTTGAATAATTCTTGGAACTTCTCCCAAGTCATCTTCAGTGCGGTAGGTTGAGTACGTTTTACAGATTCCCACCAGTAATCTGCCTCTACACGTAACATGAAGGTGGCAAAGGGAGCCTTTTGCTCCTCGAAGCATCCCAAGACATCAAATATCTTGCAGATCTATTTTATCCACGTCTCCGCCTTAAGTGGTTTTGGCTCTCCAAAAAACTCTGGTGGTCCTAGTTCCTTGAACTGCTTAGCGGTGACCGTTTGAGAGTTGCCAGTGTTTCCACTTGTATTTTGTATAGGAGCCACTCTTGCCTGATATTGCATGAATTGCATAAAGCCTCTGAACATTCCATCGTTCATCATCTAGTCAGTGTTGTTGTTTGCCTGAGGATTGTCGCCTTCCTGATGCACATTATCCTGATTATTGATCTATCGAGACTAAACGGTCTCATGTGCTCCATTGATGTTCTCAACATTCTCGGATGTCATTTTCAAATACTGCCACAAAACAAGGGTTAATTAACATATCACATATTATCCCTATACTCTGACAGACCAATTAAATACCAAATAAACTTAGGTAGGTCATACTAGCGAAAGAATTCCCCGTCCCTCCCCTCCTAGTTCTTATCTCACATCTCAGCTAGGGATCATATCCCTAAATTTTGATACCAACTGTGATGCCCCCAAAATAGGTATACATCACCTATTCTGAGTCGCCAAATACATGGTACAGAATACAAATACAACTTAATTATACAACAGTCGTATAAAATACAACATAATATAATCTAAGAGTTTTAATAAAAATATTGTCATCTAGACAATATCCACACTCAATGGAGTCCTCATTACATTTATTGCACACTATTTAACAGAATAGTGAGGACTACTAATGCTATCATCTGGACCGTTATTCCGTTCCCCGACTAGTCCAAGCTACGTTCTCATTTCCTGAAGAGAACAGTGAAAAAAGGGGTGAGCTTAACTAGCCCAGTAAGAAATATTATGACTAAGATAATGCAGAATAAATTATCGCTAGCCTTCAACAGTGTTAAACTGATACAATATAACAAACATCAAGTTTAACCACAACGGAACAAGCAATCCATTAAAAGAGTCAAGTAGAGAATAAAATCTACTATCTTTTATGTTTTAAAAGGTTTTTCATCACTTTTATCACTGAGACTCAGCTTAATAAATAATCCACATCATCATCCACGCTACGGCCAAGGATATTCATTAGTATCACAACCACAAATTATCCATGCACTACGGGCCAAGGATATTCGTGTATTCATCAATGGTCATGATCATGCCAACAACTGTCCATCAATGCACTACGGGCTAATGAGGACTTTTACCACATCATTTGTAACATTACGGTCATGATTATACCGATTAATCCCTGGTCATAATCATACCAAGTCCATCTATGCATTACATGCCACAGATGATTTTCAACATAATATAAACACGAGGATGATGACAATGATAGAAGAATTCAATAAAAACAAGTTCAAGAATTAATTTATCTAGGAACTAATAACGTCCAAATTGTCAACATGATACTTCTTTATAGAGTAAAATTCAAGAATGCTCAGAAGAATATTTCCATGAAAAGATACTGGATGAAGCGCAAATATCAAGGATATTCCACTAATTTCATGGAGTATAGAAGTTAAAACTTTAACCAACTGAGTATAATAAAGAACAGAATAATAAAAGAAATCACCAAGCATGCGATAGACCGCACAGACATGTTATTCCAACAAAATAATAAATAACGGAACCAGGACATGCGTAAACGCACAGACAAGATATTCCAACAGAATAATAAATAATGGAACCAGGTCATGCGTAAACGCATAGACAAGATATTTCAATAGAATAATAAATAACGGAACCAGGTCATGCGTAAACGCACAGACATGATGTTCCAACAGAATAATAAAGAATGGAATAACAGAAGAATTTCACCATGTATGCGGTACTTCGCATAGACAGGTTATTCCAACATAATGATAAAGAATGGAACAATAGAAGAATTTCACCAAGTATAGGGTAGCCCGCATATACAGGTTATTCCAACAAAGTAATAAAGAATGGAATAATAGAAGTTCTCTTCATGAATACGAAAGAAATAATACCCCTTACCTAAAAAGAAACTGGATATAGGAGTAGTGAAGTAGCAGAATACTTTTCTTCTTTCTCTCTATAGTTTCAGTGAATTCGTAAGAAATAATGAAGGAATGAGCTTCTATTTATAGGAGAATGGACTGAATAGTAACTAATTCATGAACGGTCCAGATTGATTTACATTTAAACGGACGGTCCATATTGATTTACTATGCAGTATAAATAAAATATTCTAATAAAATAAAAACATTTAAATAAAATATAATATATATTATATATACATACAAATGATTATTATAAATTCACGGGATTCATTCCCGTGATCTCTCCCTGCCCAACTTCAAACTGTAAATATATATATATATATATATATATATATATATATATATATATATATATATATATATATATATATATATATATCAATACACCTTCTCGTGCCCAATATCAACTTCTTCTGCTTTTTTTCTCCACCAAAGTCCACTATCTCCAATTATATATATATATATATATATATATATATATATATATATATATATTATATACTCCCTCCCTCCCAGGCCATTCCATTTCCTTTCCCTTTCCCCACCCTGAACTTTCTTTCAAACATGGGTCCCACTCTGGGCCCCCACCTCTTATTATAACATTCTACCGATTATTTTGAAAAGCGGGTTAATGGGGATCCATAAAATAAGCAAAATTTACAACAACTATTTCATAAAAAAATCATCTCAATATTTTTAACAACATTTATCATCATTATTATAATTCACAATATTAATCGACCAAGTCGTTCCTAGGAAATAGGGGGTTTCCAAGAAGGATTTCTCCCTATTGGCGCGTAATTAGATGACCAAACCTCTCCTTAGCAGAACTTCTAGACATCGTTAATATTGCAAATAATAATATTAATAACTCTATCATCTCAATTATTTATTTAATAATATATAAAATATCTACAATAATTGAATCAAATAACGTGAGATACTATATAACAACTACCAAAGCAATAATTGAACAAAACTGAGTGACTTCTCACGTAAGTATCAATAATCAATACTGTGTGCTACTATGCAACCACGCGTATTCCTGTACTTTTAATACCGGGTGTTTCAACAGTTAACGGTATAACTTCTGCCATTATTTTCATAAAATATTTTTGTCATTTTCTCAATCCGACAATAATTACGTCGTGGGGTCCACCAATGATTGTGCCATCGTACGAATATTCCCTATTAAAACGAATATTCCCCGACCAATCGAATATTATATAACAACTTGCGTACTTTGAAAATTTTATAAATATTACTAACAGCTATAACATTATATCAAATTCATTCCATAATATTTAAAAATGATATTTATAGAAAAATCATCTTTATTAAAAAAAAGTTTGGGTCTTACACTTTATTATTCTGTTGGAATAACCTGTATACGCGGACTACCCTATAGTTGATGAAATTCTTCTATTATTCCATTCTTTATTATTATGTTGGAATAACTTTGTCTATCGCCAAGATACCGCATACATGGTGAAATTCTACCGTTATTCCATTCTTTATTATTCATTAGAACATCACATGCAATGCGTTACGCATCACCGGTTCTATTATTTATTATTTTGTTGGAATATCACATGCGTATGCGTTTACGCATGACCGATTCCATTATTTATTATTCTGTTAGAATATATCACATGCGTGCGTTTACACATGATTGGTTCCGTTATTTATTATTACATTGGAATAACACATCCGTGAGGTCTATCGCATACCTAGTGATTTCTTTTGTTATTCCATTCTTTATTATACTCAGTTGGTTAAAGTTTTGGCTTTTATACTGCATGAAATTAGTGGAATATCTTTGATATTTGTGCTTCATCCAGTATCTTTTCATGGAAATATTCTTCTGAGCATTCTTGAATTTTACTCCACAAAGCAGTATCATGTTAACAATTTGGGAGTTATTGGTTCCTGGATAAATTAATTTTTGAACTTGTTTTATTGAATTGTTATATCATTGTCATCATTCTCATGTTTATATTATGTTGAAAGTCATCTGTGGCCTGTAGTGCATAGATGGACTTGGTATGATTTTGACCAGGGATTATTCGGTATAATCATGGACCGTAATGTTACAAATAATGTGGTAAAAGTCCTCATTGGCCCGTAGTGCATTGATGGAATGATTGTTGGCATGATCATGACCATTGATGAATACACGAATATCCTTGGCCCGTAGTGCATGGATAATTTATGGTTGTGATACTAATGAATATCCTTGGTCGTAGTGCAGCGATGATGTGGTTTATTTATTAAGCTGAGTCTCAGCGATAAAAGTGATGAAAAATCTTTTAAATCATAGAAGATAGTAGATTTTATTCTCTACTTGACTCTTTTAATGGATTGCTTATTCCGCTGCAGTTAAACTTGATGTTTGTTATATTGTATCAGTTTAACACTGTTGAAGGTTAACGATAATTTATTACGCATTATCTTAGTCATAATATTTCTTCTTTGGGCTAGTTGAGCTCACCCTTTTACTTTCATTGTTCTCTTCAGAAATGAGAAGCGTAGCGAGGACTAGTCGGGGAATGGGTGACGGTCCGGATGATAGTATTAGTAGTCCTCACTATTCTATGAAATAGTGTGTTAATAAATGTATTGAGGACTTATTTTGAGTTTGAATATCGCCTAGAAGACAATATTTGTATTAAAACTCATGTATTTCATGTTGTATATTTAAGATTGTATTTGTATTTTGTACCATGTATTTGGCGACTCAGAATAGGTGATGTATACCTATTTTGGGGGCATCACAGCAAATGACTGCAGCAAGGCTTCCTAGACCATCTAAAATAGTGAGAAATCATCCACCAAATTTGATCATAGGTGATCCTGACACTTGGATGAACACAAAAAGGAAAGCAAGGAATTATTGTGCATTCTCTGCATTTCTTTCACAAATAGAACCAAAGAATGCCAAGGAAGCAATTTAAGATAAAAATTGGTCTATTGCCATGCAGGAAGAATTAAACCAATTCGAAAGGTGTCAGGTATTGGATTTTGTCAAACCTCCTAAAGATGCTTCTATAATTGGTACAAAATGGATTTTCAAAAATAAACTTGATGAAAATGGCATAATCACTAGAAATAAGGCTAGATTGGTAGCTCAAGGCTATAATCAACAAGAAGGTATAGATTATGAAGAAACCTTTGCCCATGTTGCAAGGTTGGAAGCCATACGAATTTTGTTAGCCTATGCATGTTTTAGACAATTTAAATTATATCAAATGGATGTGAAAAGTGCATTTTTAAATTGCTATTTAAATGAGGAAGTGTATGTCGAGCAACCACCGGGATTTGAACATGAAAAATATCCACATCATGTGTTTAAATTGAAAAAGGCTTTGTATGGATTAAAACAGGCTCCAAGAGCTTGATATGAAAGATTAAGCAAGTTTTTATTAGACAATGGTTTTAATCATGGTAAAATTGATTTTACTCTTTTTATTAAAACCAAAAATAAGGACTTAATTATTCAAATTTATGTGGATGATATAATATTTAGAGCTACTACTATCTCTTTGTGTGAGTGGTTTTCCCAATGTATGCATAATGAGTTTGATATGAGCCTTATGGGCGAATTAAATTATTTCTTGGGGCTTCAAATCAAACAATCCAATCAAGGGATTCATATTCACCAATCAAAGTATGTGAAGTAGCTATTGAAGAGATTTGGATTCGAAAATACCAAACCAAAGTCAACACCAATGAGTACTACCATCAAGCTTACTGCGGATGCTACAGGTAAAGATGTTGAAGTGACAATGTATTGAGGTATGATTGGTTGTTTACTTTATTTAATTGCATCAAGACCAGATATTATGTATAGTGTATGCCTTTGTGCTAGATTTCAAGCCCAACTGAGAGAATCTCATCTTAAAGCGGTAAAAAGAATATTTAAATATTTATCTGGCATAATTAATTTAGGCTTCTACTATCCTGTATCTCAAAGTTTTGAACTAATTGGATACTCAGATGTAGATTATGCAGGATGCCAAATTGATAGAAAAAGCACAAGTGGTGCTTGTGAATTTTTAGGTCAAAGCCTTGTAGCTTGGCACAGCAAGAAACAAACATATGTTGTCTTGTCTACTACGGAAGGTGAATATTTGGCTGCAAGTAGTTGTTGTTCACAAATTATGTGGATGATACAAACGTTACATGATTTTAATGTTATTTGTGAAAATGTGCCTATTATGTGTGACAATTCTAGTGCTATTGATATTTCTAAAAATCATGTGCTTCATTCTCGTACTAAGCATATTGAAGTGAGACATCATTTTTTAAGAGATAATGTTGCTAAAGGATTAATTAAGTTAGTATTTGTCCCTACTGAACATCAATTGGCTAACATTTTTACAAAACCTTTAAGTGAGGAACGGTTTTGTACCTTGAGAAGAAAACTTGGAATGTCTATCTGTGCTTAATTATTTTTTTTGTGCCTCTAGAAATTAATTTCATTTTAATATTAATAAAATAAAATAAAAATAAATAAATAAATAAATAAAAATATATATATATATATTTTTAAATATATAAATTTATTTGGCAATCTGTGGAATTTTTTAAATAAATCATTTATTGAGTGTCAAGTTTCATTATATGTTTAAATGCCATATGTGAAAATATATATAACTATTTCTTGTTTTATATTATATAAAGTTATCCTATCTATAAAGTAACAGAAAGGACATTAGTGGGTTTTAATAACATTATTGGGTTTTAATGTCATTTATTGATTGAGCGGGAATACAACTCTATGTAATCCATTCACTCTAATATCTTTTCATCTTCCACATCTTGCACTCTGTTTCTATTTGTCACCTGAGATCCATTTCAAATTCTATCTTCTGTTATTCTCTTTCCTCATGTTATTTCTTTCCTTTCAAAACCTAAGGTTTTCAAAGAGTTTTCCAGGGCTAAAACTCGTGGTGGACATGTGGTCAACACCGGCAAAGAAGCTATTCAGAGCAAGAAGGATATCCCTACTCACTCCTCACGAGCTCTAAGGCCCTCAAATCGGATTATTAATCGAACCTCAACTAATTTGGGGGTATTGTCGAAGAAATTTGTGAAGAATCATTTGAAGGGGAAGACAACCGAACCCATCATCATCCCCGATTCTTTTTCCTCTGACCCACTGATTTCCTCTCTTCCTCAATCACATGGTACTCCTCTAATTTTTACATCTTCTACATATGCTATGCGTTTTCAAGACCTTATGATAAATAAAACTATTATTTTTGGGAAATCAGCTGATCAAGCTCTATTTCAACAAACTGGGGTTACATCCTTATTACAAAAAGTTAAGCTCTCTGTTATGTTGTTTCCTCCCAAATCTGCATATTCAACTTTCATCAAACAATTTTTTGGGAATATGTCTGTCCAGGACGATGTGATAAAAACTTTTGTTAAAAACAAAACTTTGGTCATTGATTCTGCTATATTGGGCTCCATTCTTAATATTTCGTGTTCTGGTTTCTGTCCTTTCACACTTAAGGGACCCTTAGAGTTTGAAAATTTAACTGTTCTTGAGCAGTTAAGAATTGTGAAAGAATGTTCTTCTGCTGAATTTATTGGGTTACCAACTGTTATTGAAACTACCCCTTTGAATAATGTTATTCATAAACTAATTCGTGTTAATTTAGTACCTAGGATTTGGGGTAGGTCCAATATGACATATCAAGACTTGATTCTTTCTGCGTTAATCATCTCTGGTACTAAGTTTAATTTTGCCTTGCTTATGATTAAGCACATGGAAAGTTGTTTGACAAATAAAACAAAGTGTTTTCCTTATGGGGGTTTCATAACCAAAATTCTTGCACACTTTGGAATTTCTTTTGTTAATGAAGATGTTGTGCAAATTTATGATAACATTGATAAATATATCTTGTTGCAATCTAAATTGAAAGTGAATTCTAATGGAATCTTATGTTGGGATGTTGAGAAGTTTCCTACTCAGTGTTCTATTCCTCCTACTTCAACTCCTACATCTCCAACTTCTTCTCCTATTCATAATTCTACTTTACCGGAATCATCTGATCTCAATCCTCCTTCAAATATTCAGCTTTCTACTCTTTATCAACTAGTCCAAGATATGGGATCTCGGTTTGACTCTGCTCTTCAATCTGTTTCAAAATAAATTCAAGAGTTAAACAAAAAAGTTGATTATGTTTCTGGAAGAATGGTAGTTTTGGTATCTCATCACAATGACTATGTGGTTAAAATCCAAGAATTTGACAAGAAGCTTGATGACGTTCTCTATGAAACTGCTACTAATGAAGCTGCATAACTACCTCCCTTCTTTTTGATAATGCCAAAGGTGGAGAAGTTTAAGGGATATAAGGGATTCTGATGATGTTTTTTTAAGATTTTTTTGGGATATATTAGACCATTAATGCTACTGATGTTTCTATGATGTTATTGTGATATACTATTTGTTATTGGTTTCTAATTATTTTGGGATATATCATGTTTGGATATGTTATCTTTTAGTTTGGTTATATCATATTTGATTTGTTAATTTAGGAGATGATATCTATTAATTTGTTACATGGGCTTATCTATTTGTTGTTTGTTAGATATTATATGTCTCCCTTATTTGTTATTTGTTTCCTTATTTTTTATGGAAATCTTATATGCATAAATTTAGGGAGAACATATATTTAGGGGGAGCATATAAATGGGATAATATTTTGTCATCGTTAAAAAGGGGGAAAATGTTGGTATTTATATTTTTAATAATGACAAATATTATGGATTTATGTTATTAATTGTTTCAGCTGGCCCATATTTAGTTTATCTATTCTACAGAATATGTCAGTTGAACTAAAATGTATTTAAGGATATACTCTTACTTGGTGGGGCCCATAACAGTTAGTGGTACTTTGTATTCTATTTGAAAAAGGAGTCTTACAGAAGATATTTAGAGTTGGTGGGTCTCATCTTATCTAATCTCTTTTGTTACTCAATAGTTGACTGGGTATAGAAGTTTATCTCCTTTATTTCAGCTACTTCAAAATCAAATAGTTGGCACAGAGTTCTTCTTATACAAATATGCTGAAATCATGGATTTACTTTAACAGAACTGAGATTTCTTAGCTAACATCTTTTATAGCCGTTGCTTGTCTTGTTATATATACTCTTTCTCTTCGGCTGAACAAGACACATCTCTTGAACCTGCAATCAAGTTGAAATACTACATCAGAAGCACTTCATTTGCATTATTCCAGCCATTTATTGTAATCTAGTATATTCTTTTGTACTGGAAATTTATTTTACTCATTCTTTGTAAACCGAACTAAAGCATAGTTTTGACTTGAGGTTTCTTATTTAGTTAATATGTTCATAGAAGGCTTCAAGGGTCTCAGAGGTGAGAAGAGGTGCAGAGGTGTACAAGTTGCAGAGGTGCAAAAAGGGGGCATAGGTGTCTAACACCAGTTTGAGGCTTCTTTGTAACAGGGAGTAATTTTTGTATTGAGGTTTAAATAGTAATAAAAAGAGTCTCCAATCCTAGTTGGGATTGGACATGGATTAGGCCACTAGATAGAGGATAGGGGCTGAACCACATAAAAATCTTTGTGCCTTTACGTTTCTGCACTTCTCTTTTTTGTATGTTTAATTTCTGGGTATTTTGCTTTATTAGTTTGAAGATACACAAATCCAGACACTAAAGCAGACAGGTATAACTGTCTGATAATATTGAATGAAGAACATAAGTTAAAGTAGACATTAAAGCGCATGTGTGTAGTATCTCAGAATTAAACTCATGTGAGAAAATTTTAAAAAGTTTTCACTATTTATCACTTTAAGCTTAAACACTTAATCACCCCCCTCTAGTTGTGCATATTTACTGAATTACACTTGTACTGTCATACTCTTAACGATCATATCATCAATGTAGACCTCCATATTCCTACCCAATTGCCTCGTGAAGACGAAGTTCATCATTTGTTGGTATATGGCCCCGCATTTATTAAACCAAACATTATCTTCTTATAAGCATATACCGACCGATGCGTAATGAATGTCGTCTTCGGTATAACCTCTTTACACATATAAATTTGGTGATAACTAGAAAAAGCATCCATAAAACTGAGTAAGGCATACCCTGAAGTTGCATCAATAAGCTGATCGATGTGAGGCAAGGGATAAAAGTCCTTCGAGTAAGCTTTATTCAGGTCCGTGTAATCAATGTAGACTCACCACTTTCCATTTTGTTTCTGCACTAGCACTACATTCGCCATCCACTCTGGATAGTCTATCTCAAATAGGAAGTCAGCAGCAAGTAGCTTTGCAATTTCTTCATCAACAATCCTCTGCTGCTCTGGTGCAAATATCCGCCTTTTTTCCAAAGTAGCTTCTTCGCTGGATCCACTTGTAGCTGATGCTCTGCAACCTTTGTTGTGACGCCCCCAAATTCAGGTACTTAAAACTCGAACTCGGTGCTTCACGATACCATTTCTATGAGTGGAATAATACTAATAATAATAACAATAATATAAATATTAAACTTAATTTACATAATTATCAGAGTCTAATTACCAAGTATGTAACCTTTAAACATTCATTATATGATAATAATAATATCTATCATCCTTATCATAATAAAGTTAAACTATTACATAAAATAGCACCAACTTATTCTGCAACCTTCCCTTTCCCTTTGTTCTTAGCCGAGCCTTCTGCTTGTTCACACTTAGCTGAAAACATTTAAATTAAGCAAGGATGAGCATTTGAGTGCCCAGCAAGTAATAGCAATTATAAATATTAGCTGAAAGGATTAAATGTTTTCTTTGTACTACCCTTCTACAATGAATCAATAGTTGTGAAGTAAACTGAACCCATAATAATATATTAATTCTATATCAAATTTTTGAAACTATGTACTGACTATAACTGGGGATTAGTCGACAGACTATGAACATTGTTTTCTATTTTCAAAAAGGTTAAACAGAACTTCATCTACAAACCGTCAAAACTTACGGGCACGGGGGTGATCAGCCCGTTATGCCCTATATTGATCAATACTACATGCAAGAACGATATTATCGTTCATTTATCCGCCTTGGACGCACAAAAAGTTTTCCCATGTACGGGATGTTCATACTTAATCGGGATTCCAAACCAAAACAATTTGGTTGGATAATAATAAGGTTTTATCTTGTTCAAAGTAATAATTTATAATTCAATATATATATATATATATATATATATATATATATATATATATATATATATATCGAAATTAATAAATGTGTATCAACATTTGATTAAATACAATGATTATCTAAGTGGGGATACTTGTATAACCATATATAGAAATTTAATTTAGCATGAATATATATCGAATTACAATATAATACCATGTTTATAATCAATGATATGATATATATATATATATATATATATATATATATATATATATAACAATAGGGTTAATAATCTGGTACAATAATAATATAATTCTGAGACTTTCTTACTTATGTCCATTGCATAAAAGAAATGCAAAGGTAGGCTACTTGCCTGGTCTGTTGCTTACAATTATGCAACTTAGTTTTATCTTTTATATAGCAACCTATCAATAATAAGATCATTTTACTGATTAGCATAACATATCGTAACACATAATACTGCTTATTACAGTCAGCATATAACCTAATCACATTGTCACACATGTTTAACAGTCATTGGATCACAAACAAACACATATACAGACAAATTATCTAAGTCCAGATCAATTTCTGAAACATGCCGGCGTGCCAAAATCTTTATCGGTAATTAACGAGTCTAAGACTCTATACCGAAGTTCTAAATATCTTAAATGTGACACCTCCAAATCCGGTACTTCCATTTCCACGGGATTTGGTGTTCACTGTACAAACATCATCTATCTATCTACCCATAAATAAATGTAAACCATGCAATAAATAGAAATAAATAATAAATCTCTCCCCTTATGGGGTTACATCAACTGCATAATAAATAAATCCCAGGTTACTCTAACCTTAAATCATCTGTGCGGAAACATAAACAAATAAGTCTTAGTAACATCAATTCTAATTATCATTGCATAACCACATAAATAATCAATCTTCATTACTTGCTAAGCTTGCCCTTGCCTTTACTAGTGGAAGGTTCGTCTGCTCTTTCGTTCTTAACTGCAATGTTATTATTACGCAAGAGTGAGCACGATTGCCCAAAAGTATAACAATATAACAATGAATAATAACATGCGAGAGAAATAATAACTTTGAATATAAAAGCTAAACTTTTGAATCAAGAATGAATAACAAGAATCAAAAGAATTTCGAGGGTCGTAAGACCTTGAACTATGTCCTAGGTTGTCAAGTGTTTATTCTTGAAACCTTTAACAATCATAAGACTATGGACTCTTCTTCTCGTACTTGGGGATCACCCTTAGTACCATCTTTTATGCACAATATCTTCATCGCTAAAGCGTAAATAATCCTCTATACAGGGTTGTTCATCTCAGTTTGACATTTGGGTCCGCACCAAAGGAAGTTTGGTTTGGATAATTCATCCAGGGTTCTGAAATTTAGAATGCTCATCAACTATGGACTAGTCGAATCATTAAGAGTTCGCTAGTCTAACATGGTTTAACAGTAACTGAATATTTAACTTGAATAAAATCTCAAAAGGTATACAATAGAGTAATTATTGTATAACAGCATCATGCTTGAAAGATTAATAGGCTTTAATATAACAAAACAGACTTGATCAATAATAATGAGAACTTGATCAATGTAGAAAGGTGAATTAATCAACTTATATAACGATAACAAGTAGGGTTAGGAAACTTGCCTCGTGCGTAGATTGCACTTAATTAAACTCGTTCTTTGATTTAAATCCTACATATCAATTACATTCACAACACCAGTCAATTATAACGTACTAAACATCATAAGTTTATTCTTTTGTCTAACCCGAATTCATGACTATACTTAGTCAAATTACCATACTTGTTTTCACATAATATTATACTACATGATCAACAAGTTAAAGACATAATCAACGATTCAATTAACATATAGATGTCTACTTGACTTGATAAAACTTATTTTAATATCTCATCATATGACTAATACATTCTTATGTTCATTTGATTAAGTTACCATAATAGTCCCTAACATGAAGCCATTAAAATGCTCATTCTTGGACAAATTGCGATTAAGTAGTGCTGCTTGCTCACCTTGTAGTTCATTCTTACACTGCAGCTGACCCATCGCTGCGGCTGGACAAAGGCTACCAACATAATTTGGTTGTGTCATGACAGCGAGTAATATGCTCTGATTGACATACACATGGCAGGGCAGAACGAATCGCAATTCGTGAAAAATTGCAGAACATGGCCAAAACACCCAATTAACATATTTTGGCACGAATTTAGACATACCCAAACATTGTAATGCATAAATAACTAATGCTCAACCTTTCTAGCATGTTTTTAACAAGTTTAAACACATAATTTTCAGAAATCAAACATGAAATTTTACTGTTCTTGAAGTTCTTGAAGGTTTTGAACAAAAACATAAAATCTAACACTATGGATTCGTTATAAGACCAAATCCAACCATTCAAGTTCCGTTTTGTTCGTTTTAGCATGCATAATCATATATGAGTGGAAAAATTTAGGGATAATATATGATTGACGTATTAATATCACGTATAAGGCCATATAGCCATACAACATACTCTACAACTTTTGAAGCCATAATCATACGTTATAATATTATGAAATTGATGATATGGAAACACACAATATATATATATATAACATGCTATACAACTCGAATCATTACACATATCCCTATAACAACACCCTTTCCCAATTTATAGAGACTTATAGAATAAATGAAAGTAATATTCATGAAAACTTTAAAAGACGTAAAATAAGAATTTGGGTTGAAGAGAATTACCCAAGCGTAAATGAACAAGGATGACAATTCTCTCTACTTCAAACACAGAGTCACAAACTTTCTCAAAACTTTCTCAAACTCTCTCTCTTTTCCCTCTCTGGTTTATGCCAAACTTAGCCAAATAATGAAAAGGAAGGAAAGGAAAGACGTATAAAAAGAAATGAAGTGACGCAGTAGAGGTCAGTTACCCGATCATGGGTAACTGCTATAAACTCCCTTTAGGGTCTTGTTTGGTTGGCAAGAATTGGTTTCAAAACCCATTAATTTAATAAAACTTTATCATATAGTTTAATTAATGTCACACTCCTTCATAAAATAAATCAATATCTTATTTAATTTATTTTAAAAAAATATAATAATTTCTCATTAATTCACATAATCACATAATTTAAATTTTCTTTGATTAATAATATCAAAATATTAAATCTCTAATTAATAATTAAATAACATTAAGTTTATTAAATATTTCTTTTAATACAATAAGCTCACACATAATGACATACTTCAAATAATAAAATTCTCCACATTAATTTAATAAATATAACACATATAATTAAATTAATCTTCCACAATTCATCAATTAATTATTTAATCTAATAATTAATTTATTAAAAAATATTTATTCAATCCAATAAATATTTAAAATTAAATTACAAAATCACGGTTGTCACATCTTCCCCTCTTAAAAGGATTCTGTCCTCGGAATCACAATTCAAACAATTCATCCCGTTACATTCTCCCCCTTGCAAAGATTCTGACCCCAGAATCGATTATACTAATTCTAAGTAAATAAATGAGGATAGTTCTTCATCATATTGTCTTCGAGTTCCCACGTAGCTTCTCCAATGTTGTGGTTCCTCCAAATTACCTTAACAGAAGGTATTACTTTATTTCTCAGAACTTGTTCTTTTCGGTCGACAATTTGAATGGGAATTTCTTCGTAAGATAAGTCTTTGTCGAAATGTAGGGGTTCATATTCAATCACGTTCTTGTAATCGGGTTTGTAGGGTCGTAGGACTAAGACATGAAAAATGTTGTGGACATTCTCTAGAGCTAGAGGTAAGGCTACCTCATAAGCAACTTCTCTGACCCTTCGTAGAACATCAAAGGGTCCAATGAATCTTAGGCTTAATTTCCCTTTCTTTCCGAATCTGATCTTTCCTTTCCAGGGAGAGACCTTTAAAAACACATAACTACCTGGCTCGAACTCAACATTTTTACAGTGTGGATCAGCATGTTTCTTCTATCTATATTGAGCTGTTGTCAACCTTGTTCGGATCACTTTAACTATTTCTGTTGTTTATTGTACTAACTCTGGGCCTAGTAATTATCTTTCGCCAACTTCATCCCAGTATAGCGGAGTTCTTCACTTTCTGCCGTATAACGCTTCATAGGGTGGCATGCCAATACTAGCGTGGTAACTGTTGTTGTAGCTGAACTCTACGAGCGGTAGATGGTCATCCCAATTTCCTTTAAAGTCCATTACACAAGCTCTTAACATATCTTCCAATGTCTGAATTGTTCTTTCACTTTGTCCATCTGTCTGAGGGTGATATGATGTGCTCATTCGCAACTGTGTACCCATGCATTCTTGTAAACGTTTCCAGAAGTTTGACGTAAAGCGCGGATCTCTATCAGAAATAATTGACACTAGAACTCCGTGCCTTGAAATAATCTCTTTCACATATATCCTTGCCAACTGATCTAAGTTGAATCAATAACCCATACTGCGTCTTAGCCTTTCTGAGTTATCGGTAGGCCAACCACGAAATCCATCGTAATATGTTCCCATTTCCATTCTGGAATGTCTAAAGGTTGTAGTAACCCACTCGGCCTCTGATGTTCTACTTTCACTTTCTGACATGTCAGGCATTTGGCAACACATTCTGCAACCTCTCGTTTTAAATTTGGCCACCAAAAATGTTGTCGAAGATCTTGATACATCTTGGTGCTACCAGGGTGAATCAAATATCTTGAGTTGTGAGCCTCGCTCAAAATTTCTTCCTTAATCTCTGGTACTGGCGGTACCCAAATTCTGCTATCAAATCTTAGTAGTCCTCTTTGCATCTATTTTGAATCTCGATTCAGTCCCTTCAGATATCTTCTTCTTTACTTTCTCACATTCTTCGTCCTGAAGTTGAGCCTCCTTAACTTTATCCAGTAAAGTTGTACTAGATTGCATCTGTAACATCTTCTTGTCAATTTCCATAGGATACTTCACTTCCAATTCCAGCTTTTCCATTGCTAAAATTAGCTCCTCCTGAGCGGTCAACATCATCAATTTCTCCCGACCATTTCTACTTAGGGCGTTGGCCACCACATTTGCCTTACCCGGATGGTATAGAATCTCACAATCGTAGTCCTTAATTAACTCCAACCACCTTCTTTGGCGCATATTCAAGTCTTTCTGGGTAAAAATATATTTCAGACTCTTGTGATCTGTATATATATTTCACACTTCTCCCCATAGAGATAGTGCCTCCAGATTTTGAAAGCAAAAACCACTGCAGCTAACTCCAAGTCATGGGTCAGATACCCCTTCTCATAATCTTTCAGTTGTCGTGACGCATACGCAATGACTCTGCCATTTTGCATAAGCACACAGCCAAGTTCTTTATGCGATGCATCATTATAAACCACAAAATTTCTTGTATCATCTGGAAGAGATAACACAGGTGCTGAACTCAATCTCTTCTTTAATTCTTGAAAACTTTCCTCACACTTCTCCGTCCAAACAAATTTCACCGATTTCCTAGTCAAATTTGTCAACGAAGTTGTGATTTTGGAAAAATCCTAAATGAATCTTCTGTAATAACCTGTCAGTCCAAGAAAACTTCTTACTTCCGACGGCGTCTTCGGCTGATCCCAGTTAATCACAGCTCCGACTTTAGAGGGATCCACCGAAATTCCGTCCCTATTGATCACATATCCAAGAAATTGTACTCTTTCAATCCAGAATTCACATTTCGAAAACTTAGCATACAACTTCTCTCTTCTAAATGTTTCTAATGTCACCCTCAAATTCTCTTCGTGTTCTTCCTTGGTTTTCGAATATACCAAAATATCATCTATAAATACCACTACGAATTTGTCCAAAAATGGCTTGAACACTCCATTCATTAAGCCCATATATGCTGCAGGAGCATTTGTTAGACCAAATGACATTACCAAAAATTTGTAGTGATCGTATTGTGTTCTAAATATTTGTCTTGGTACATCCTCGGTCTCACCTTGGTTGATGATAACCACTTCTCAAATCTATCTTTGAAAAGTATCTTGCTCCCTTTAACTGATCGAACAAGTCGTCAATTCGCGGTAATGGATATCTATTCTTGATCGTTACCTTATTTAGTTCTCTATAGTCTATGCAGAGCCGCATTGTCCCATCCTTCTTTTTCAAAAATAAAACCGGCGCTCCCCACGGTGATACGCTTGGTTATATATATTTCTTATCTAGTGATTCTTGTAGTTGGACCATTAGTTCTTTCATCTCTACCGGTGCCATTCGATACGGTGCCTTCGATATTGGAGCCGTTCCTGGATCCAAATCGATCACAAATTCAACTGCTCTATCTGGAGGAAGTCCCGGCAAATCATCCAGATATACGTCTGCAAAATCTCTAACTACTGGTATCTCATCTATTTTCGGATTCTCTTTATGACTATCGACTATGTAAGCTAGATATCCTACACAGCCTTGCCTTAACAACCTCCTAGCCTGCATCATCGTCAGACAACTCGCTTGTCTAGGCGATTTGCTACCATAAAACACAACCTTTGACTGAGTCATAAGGTTATCGCTTCTTACGGCGGTCAATTATCGCCCCATAATTGGATAACCGATCCATACCCAAAATAACATCGAATTCTCCAAGTCGAATAGGGATAAGATCTCGTTCATGATATTACCCTTAATATCCACTCTCTGAGTTCTTATGCGTGCGTGCTGAGGGATAATTTCTCTATTCGTAATTTCTATGTTCATGGGGTATTCTAACTCGTCCTTAAGCAATTCTAAGTCCTTAGCAAAGTCATCTGATATAAATGAACAAGTAGCACCCGAATCAAATAATACATATGCATTAATTTTGTTGATCGGAATGATACCTGACACCACATTGTGAGACTGCACTGCGTCCTACACTGTCATGTTGAATGTTCTGGCAGTCAGTCGGTTGGTTGCGGTTGGTTCTACGATAGTCAGAGTGCTTCCACCGGTATTCCCTCTATTTCCTCCTGAGCTCGTTCCCCCAGATCCCTTCTTAGGACAATCCCTGGAAAGATGATCCTTTGAACCACAAATGAAGTAGGCACCCTTCTTTGGGTTTGGACAGTTTGGTGCTATGTGGCCTTCCTGACCACAATTGTAGCACACTCGCTTCCCTTTCATGCAAACTCCCAAATGAGCTTTTCCGCAGGTTGGGCACGCTTCGATCTTCTTCTTCTGCCCTCCTTGTTGACTTCCAGCTGACGAGTTATCCGTCCACTTCCTCTTTTGATTATGGCTACCCCTAGAGCTGCTCCCACCAGTCTTGTTATTACCTTTATTCTCACTCTTCTTCTTCTTCTGCTCCTGATTATATTTCGTTACTGCATCGCTTCCACCCTCAGCGAGTATGGCCTTCTCTAACACTCCAGCAAAAGTGTTTAATTGAAACATTGACACATTGCTATACAACCAGGGCTTCAGTCCCTGCTCGAAACGTATTACCTTCCTCTCATCGGTATGTACTTGGTATGTGGCAAACCTAGCCAACTCGTTGAACCTTGCCGCATAATCAGCTACTGACATATTCCTCTGTTTCAACTCTAGAAACTGTACCTCCATCTGATTTTGTGAACTAGTCGGAAAGTACATCTTGAAGAACATCTCTTTGAATATCCCCCAGGTTATTACACCTTCACTTCCCCGTACTTTGTTTGCCTGCCACCAGTAGCTGGCTTCGGACTTCAGCATGAATGTCGCATATGCAGTTTTCTGGTCTAACCTTACTCTAGCAACATCGAACACCTTCTCCATCTCCATCACCCAGGTCTGAGCTTCGATTGGGTTTATGGAACCCTTAAACTCTGGCGATCCCACCGCCTTGAAGTCCTTAAATGAGGTGCTTGGTGGAGCTTGTGGTTGATTGTTAATTGCTCCAGCTAAAATGTTCACCAATTGCTGAACGGGGTTAGCATTGGCATCGTTGTTATTGTTTGTTGACCCTTCCTGGGCTTGCTGACGATTTTTTCTTCTTCTAGGCGGCATATTTCTGTTAAGAATATACGCTTATTAGATCTTTATTTGATTTCTCAGACAATTAAGGCTTAGCTAGAACATTTAATCATAATTCACTTAACACATCAATTCAAATAAGCTCTAACATTTCATTAAATTCAAAAAGTTTTAACATCATAAGATAGCGTCACTGCTATTTACATCAACTATCCCAAGATAAAGAATCTACAGGATTTAAAACATCAAAATATTCCTTTGTTTATAATCACATCGGAATTTACATCATTAACTACCAAATAGTTTTCACATAATTAAACTAATACTATCCTTTATACATTAAGTATTTGAATTGCCTTGTTACGTTCCTCTTCCATGATGTGAGACATCGTTCTGCGATCTAGCATATATGATGGTAGATCCTCAAACTGGATTGGATACTTCCTAACTCGATCTTGGACCGTATCCATTGCATTTTGTAGTGTAGATTATGTCTCCTCAAGTTTAGCCTTCTTCGCACGATGATCATCTTCTGCAAGATCAGCACGACGTGACTCTCGTACCCAGCCCTCCTCTACTATGGCAAGCCTCTCTGAAATCTCTTTCAGATCCTTCTTCAACTTTTCTATTTCTGCGAACTTATCCTCAGTTTGACCCTTCTCGTGAATCAGATCCCACTCCACGTTTCCTAAACGTGTGTGAAGAGTCACAATCTCCCTATCCCTCTGCTCAATAGTAATTTGCTGACTAACACTTTGCTTTAGTCGAGATCCCGACGATATCCTGCAACTACATGTTACGATCATAAAGTGCATCATACATCTCAGCATCAATGGAGTTCGGTGGGAACTCCTCTTCTTCCTCAGGATCCTCCTATGGATCAGTCTCAGGCTCATGCTCCTGACCAACAACAGTGATCAACGGAGATGGCTCTCTCTGTACCAGTTGTTCCCTGACGACATGAATGTCTCGGGGCTCCTCCTCTATAGGTACTCGGGGTTCTTCCTCCCCATCTCGACTAGCTCCTCCAACATCCTGACAACAAAATTTTAAGTTTTAGTTACTAATCCGTGCTAGCGAACACATAGAGTAACATATAAGCACATAAAGTCTTTTATTATCTTCAATGAATTTAGAAATTCATTTCTTAGAACTCGATAAGAGTTTACCACCACTATGTTCTACCTAAGGTTGTTCACCCACCTAAGGTTCATAACCTATAACTTTGATACCAACCTGTGACACCCCCAAATTCGGTATTTCCATTTCCATGGGATTTGGTGTTCATTGTACAAACATCATCTATCTATCTACCCATAAATAAATGCAAACCATGTAATAGATAGAAATAAATAATAAATCTCTCCCATTATGGGGTTACATCAACTGCATAATAAATAAATCCCAGGTTACTCTAACCTTAAATCATCTGTGCGGAAACATAAACAAATAAGTCTTAGTAACATCAATTCTAATTATCATTGCATAACCACATAAATAATCAATCTTCATTACTTGCTAAGCTTGCCCTTGCCTTTACTAGTGGAAGGTTAAATGCCGCTCTTTTCGTTCTTAAGCTGCAATGTTATTATTACGCAAGAGTGAGCACGATTGCCCACAAGTATAACAATATAACAATGAATAATAACATGCGAGAGAAATAATAACTTTGAATATAAAAGCTAAACTTTTGAATCAAGAATGAATAAAAAGAATCAAAAAAAAAAAAGAATTTACGAGGGTCGTAAGACCTTGAACTATATCCTAGGTTCTCAAGTGTTTATTCTTGAAACCTTTACTTGATCATAAGACTATGGACTCTTCTTCTCGTACTTAGGGGATCGGCCCTTAGTACAATCTCATTCACAATATCTTAACTTCGCTAAAGCATAAATAATCCCCTATCTGAGGGTTGTTCATCTCGGTTTGATTTGGTCCAACCAAAGGAAGTTTTGTTTGGATAATTCATCAAGGGTTCTGAAATTTAGAACGCTCATCAACTATGGACTAGTCGAATCATTAAGGGTTCGCTAGTCTAACAAGGTTTAACAGTAACTAAATATTTAACTTAAATAAAATCTCAAAAGGTATACAATAGAGTAATTATTGTATAATAGCATCATGCTTGAAAGATTAATAGGCTTTAATATAACAAAACAGACTTGATCAATAATAATGAGAACTTGCTAAATGTAGAAAGGTGAATTAATCAACTTATATAACGATAACAAGTAGGGTTAGGAAATTTGCCTCGTGCGTAGATTACATTTAATTAAACTCGTTCTTTGATTTAAATCCTATATATCAATTACGTTCACAACACCAGTCAATAATAACGTACTAAACATCATAAGTTTATTCTTTTGTCTAACCCGAATTCATGACTATACTTAGTCAAATTACCATACTTGTTTTCACATAATATTATACTACACGATCAACAAGTTAATTACATAATCAACGATTCAATTAACATATAGATGTCTTCTTGACTTGATAAAACTTATTTTAATATCTCATCATATGACTAATACATTCTTATGTTCATTTGATTAAGTTACCATTATAGTCCCTAACATGAAGCCATTAAAATGCTCATTCTTGGACAAACTGCAGAGTGGCGCTGCGACGCCACCTTGTAGTTCATTCTCGAGTCTTCTTGGTGCAATGACAGCCAGCACTATGACTGGACAAAAAAGCTGACTATTGACATGGCGGCGTTATGGTGGGTAATATACTGGTAATTCGACGCATGGCGAGACGAAACTGAACTACAATTCGTGAAAAATTGTAGAACATGGCCAAAACACCCAATTAACATATTTTGGCACGAATTTAGACATACCCAAACATTGTAATGCATAAATAACTAATGCTCAACCCTTCTAGCATGTTTTTAACAAGTTTAAACACATAATTTTTAGAAATCAAACATGAAATTTTACTGTTCTTGAAGTTCTTGAAGGTTTTGAACAAAAACATAAAATCTAACACTATAGATTCGTTATAAGACCAAATTCAACCATTCAAGTTCCGTTTTGTTTGTTTTAGCATGCATAATCATATACAAGTGGAAAAATTTATGGATAATATATGATTGACGTATTAATATCACGTATAAGGCCATATGGCCATACAACATACTCTACAACTTTTGAAGCCATAATCATACGTTATAATATTATGAAATTGATGATATGGAAACACACAATATATATATATATATATATATATAAAACATGCTATACTACTCGAATCATTACACATATCCCTATAACAACACCCTTTCCCAATTTATAGAGACTTACAGAATAAATGAAAGCCATATTTATGAAAACTTTAAAAGACGTAAATTAAGAATTTGGGTTGAAGAGAATTACCCAAGCGTAAATGAACAAGGATGACAATTCTCTCTACTTCAAACACAGAGTCATAAACTTTCTCAAAACTTTCTCAAACTCTCTCTCTTTTCCCTCTCTGATTTATGCCAGATTTAGCCAAATAATGAAAAAGAAGGAATGGAAAAACGTATAAAAAGAAATGAGGTGACGCAGTAGAGGTCAGTTACCCAATCATGGGAAACTACTATCAACTCCCTTTAGGGTCTTGTTTGGTAGGCAAGAATTGGTTTCAAAAAATAAATCAATATCTTATTTAATATATTTTAAAAAAATATAATAATTTATCATTAATTCACATAGTCACATAATTAAAATTTTCTTTGATTAATAATGTCAAATTATTAAATCTCGAATTAATAATTAAATAACATTAAGCTTATTAAATATTTCTTTTAATACAATAAGCTCACATATAATGACATACTTCAAATAATAAAAATTCTCCACATTAATTTAATAAATATAACACATATAATTAAATTAATCTACCACAATTTCATCAATTAATTATTTAATCTAATAATTAATTTATCAAAAATATTTATTCAATCCAATAAATATTTAAAATTAAATTATAAAATCACGGTTGTCAAATTAAACATCGGTCAAATTATTTTTATATGACTTATAATAATTTTTAAATAATTATTATAACTAATGATTAGTTATAATAATTATTTAAAAATAATGATTATAATAATTTTTAAATAATTATTATAACTCCCTTAGTTAGACTACACACAACATGTTTTAACATAAAATCATAACATCAAACACATTGATCAAGATCAGATTTCTAGTTTAGGTTTTATACCTCACTTTGAAAATTTTGGATTCTAGGCTTCTGATTTGTTTAAGGAGTTTGTGGGGCTTGAATTGTGAGCTGATATACTACTATATTTCGTAGGTTAGAGAAAGGGACTTGGATGGGTATTATGATCAAATGAGCAAAAAATTGTAATTTCTCTCTCTTCCAATCTATTTATACAAGTCTTAGATGCATGTAATGGCTGATAATGGACTGATTTGCTGGAGATTTGTATTGATATATGTCACATGGTTGGTCAAGAGTTGGCCAACCACTCCAATTTGCCTAGATTTGCAAGTAAGCTTAATAAAAAAATGTGACAAAGGGCATTTTAGTCTTTTTGCTTGCACTTTTAATGGCCATTTTGTCATTTGGCCTAACCCTTAGGGTTTGACCCTTAGAGTTTAACCCTAAGATTTAGCATATAGAATTTGTAGGATTTAATAATTAGGGTTTGAAAATGTAAAATTTAGTTTCTAAAAATATAATTTAGAAATCCCTAATTAGATTAGGTTTACTAATTATATTATACAGGAAAATTAGGGTTTAAAAATTAGTAATTAGGGTTTCTAATTTCAAGATAAGGGTTTCCAACAATTAGGGTTTTTCCTAATTAATATTATAATTATAACACTTGTTATAATCACATTAACACAATTTTTTTTTATCGATCTTAAACTTCGGTTTGAGTTTCAAATCACAGAACTACTAGGTTTTCTACTAATATATTATAATTGACCAACCATTGTTAGTCTATACATACAGTACATATTTATAGCGCTGAAAAATCAAAATATAATTAATATTATATTATTGTTCTCATTTCTTAGCCAAAAATCCAAAATTAGGGTTTGGATTCTATATCTGATTTATCTTGCATATTTAACATTATTAATTAATTTAAAAATAATTAATAAATTCATATAATTAAATAATTATTATAATAATTCTAAAAATTATTTCATATATTATTTAAATAATATATAATTATATTTTCATGGAAAATAATTAATTCCTTATTTCTACTATAAAATTTGTTATTATAAGAATATAATTTATAATAATCAATAATTCTAAAATTAAATTATTTGCAATAATTAATGTAATAAATAAATTTTTATTTATCACATACATATATATACACTTTTCCTAGCACATATTTTCACCTTTATAAAAACAAAAAATTATACGCAAAATTTCTGATTTATTTATATAAAAAATCTTGGGTTATTATATTCACCCTCCCTTATAAAGATTCCGTCCCCGGAATCATCGTTTTAAAACTTATACATACAAGGGTACATAGCATACATAATCATTGCAAGTAGATCTCGACCAACTTTGATCGAACTGATCTTTATCTATTCACATAAATCTTATCTTTCTAATTAAACAGAAATTTGATTTCTAAAAGAACTCAAATTCCTCCTTCAAAATTCCTTTATAAAATAATTTACTATATATATGAAAATCATGTATAAGAAAATAAAAGTTATACGAATAATACCTGGAGTTCCATTACCAGCTGCCATCGTATCCTGAACCATCATGTTGAAGACCCTTGTTGTTGATTTTGTTGGCTTGTTTGATGACGTTGGTCCCGTGATTGCCAGAGTCCCACTGCTCTTTCTAGTAGTTACACTCCCTACCTCCATTCTCCTTTTCGGTCAATCCTTCTGTGAGACCTCAAATTTTATGAATAAAGATTTAAATTTCTCGAATTATTTTTTTGAATATTATGGTGTGAATTTGATATAATATTATAGTTGTGCGTAATATTTATAAATTTTGCAAAAGTATGCAAGTTGTTATATAATATTCGATTGGTGGGGATTATTCTTTTTGTGGGGAATATCCAAATGCGATGGAACAATTATTGGTAGACCCCTGGCGGAAGTATTATGCGTAGTTAGAAAAGCAGCACGTAATTATCTTTTTATAAAAATAACGGCGAAAGTATTACCATTAAAACTGTTGAACTACCCGGTAGTAAAAGTACAGTAATATGCGTGGTTGCATAGTAGCACACAGTATTGATTATTGATGCTTACGTAAGAAGTCACTCAGTTATACTCAATTATTGCTACAGTAATTATTGCATCGTATCTCTCATATTATTGATTCAATTATTGTCACAGTATCATCTGCATAATATGTTATATTATTAAATCAATAATTGAGATGGCAAAGTTATTCATATTATTATTTGCAATATTGACAATGTCTAGAAGTTACATCGAGGAGAGGTTTGGTCACTAATTGCATGATAAGGAGAAATCCTTATCGAAAAGCCCCCCTTTTCGGAGGAGCGACCTGGTTGTTAAATATTGTGAATTATAATATTAATGATGAATAAGTTCGTGTTGATTAAAGATGAAATTGATAATTCCATTATGTGGGAATTATTAGTGTTAGTGGAAATCGACATTTATTTCGATAATAATTAATGTCTGGAGGTTATATTGGCCAATCGGGTAATTAACCTAAATGAGCAATTAATTTCTATTAATTCACATGTGTCTACTATTGATTCACATGATTTACTATTAGGGGAGTTGGTGCAAGATTGATAATACTTGCATGACTAAGTTACGAATAGAGGTATAGATGGAGGTACTATACTGTAATTCATATTTTCACATGTCTAGAACTATTGATTCACATGCTTTACTATTGATTCACATGATTTACTATTAGGGGAGGTGGTGCAAGTTTGATAATACTTGCAGGACTAAATTAAAAATGAAGGAAAAGAGGAAGGTATTATACTATAATATTTTGAGCCCCAAAACGTGCAATTATCAAAACTATATTATCCTATAAATAGAAGCTCATTCTTCCTACATTTCTCACCAATTCACTAAAGCTATAGAGCAATTATTATAGAGAGAAATTATAGAGAGAAAAAAGAAGAGAAGTTTGTTACCTCACTATTCCAGTATCTAGTCCTCTTTTGAGGTAAGGGGTATTATTCTTTCGTATTCATGAAGAGAGTTATTTTCTTTCAATACTCGTAAGGGTTGTTATTCCATTCTTTATTATTATGTTGGAATAAACTTTGTGCATAAGCGGTCTATCGCGTACTGGTGAATTCATTGTTATTCCATTCTTTATAATTACATTTGGAATATCACATGCATGCGAATTATGCATGATCTGGTTCCATTCTTTATTATTTTGTTATAATATCACATGCATGTAATTTGCATGACACAGTTCTATTCTTTATTATTACATTGGGAATAACTTTGTTTATGCGATCTATCGCATGCATGATGAATTCTTACATTATTCTATTCTTTATTATTACATTGGAATAACTTTTGTCTATATGGATTACTGCATGCATGGTGAATGATCCTTCGTATTCATTGTTTATTAAATTGTGGAAATGATCTGTCTACGTGGATTACCGCATGGCGGGTGAAAATCCATTTGCAGTTTCATATATTTTATTATACTCATCTGGGATACCATTTCTTTTGTACTCGTCATGAAATATCGTTTTCTTTGGCATTTTTCTGTTATGAGTTACTATTCACGGGTTACTATTCATCCGGTTACTATTCACTCTGGTATTATTCACTCGAGTATTCGGGATAATTTTTGTGCCAGAGTACTATTCACGGGTTACTATTCACTCTAGTATCATTCACTCGGGTATTCGGGACACTTTTCGTGTCGGAGTACTAGTCACGGGGTACTATTCACCCGAAAAATATATTTCTTTTCTGTCCAAATCATGTTGACAATTTGGACGTTATTGATTCCTGGATATATTTTACTCTACAAACCAGTATCATGTTGACAATTTGGACGTTATTGATTCCGGGATAAATTAAATTATAAATCTTTAAAATTTATCCTTGAACTTGTTTTATTGAATTATTATGTCATTATCATCATCTTCATGCTTATATTGTGATTAAATTCATCTTTGGCTTATGTGCATAGATGGACTTGGTATGATTATGACCAGGGATTATTCGGTATAATCATGACCGTAATGTGACGAATGATGTGGTAAAAGTCTTCATTGGCCTGTAGTTCATTGATGGACAGTTGTTGGTATGATTATGACCAGTGATTATTCAGTATAATCATGACCATTGATGATTACATGAATATCCTTGGTCGTGGTGTAGGGATGATTCGATTTTATTTATTAAGCTGAGTTTCAGCGATAAAGTTGATAAAAAACTTTTTAAATCATAGAAGATAGTAGATTTTATGCTCTACTTGACTCTTCTAATGGATTGCTTATTTCTGCTGCAGTTGTTGATCTAAAACTTGTTGTCTATTATATTCTATCGGTTGTTATCTTTGTTGAAGGCTAAGGATAATTTATTACGCAATATCTTAGTCATAATATTTCTTCTTTGGGCTAGTTGAGCTCACCCTTTCTTTCATTATTCTCTTCAGGAAATGAGAATATAGCTGGGACGAGTTGGGGAATGGAGTGATGGTCCAGGATAAATGGCTTTAGTAGTCCTCACTATTCTACGGAATAATGTGATAATAATTTTAATGAGGACACCATTGTGTGTGGATATTGTCTAGTTGACAATATTCTTATTTAAACTCTCAGCTATGTTTTGTCGTATTTTACAAGACGGTTGTATAATTAAGTTGTATTTGAATTTATGTACCATGTATCTGGCGACTCAAGATGGGTGATGTATACCTATTTTGGGGGCATCTCAATTGGTATCAAAGCTTAAGGATATGATCCCTGGCTGAGATGTGAGACAAGAACTAGGAGAGGAGAGACGGGAAAGTCCTTCGCTAGTATGACCTACCTAAGTTTATTTGGTATTTAATTGGTCGGTCAGAGTATAGGGATAATATATGATATGTCAATTAACCCTTGTTTTATGACAATGTTTGAAAATTGCATCTAAAAATGTTGAGATCAGGAATGAAGCACATGAGACCGTTGAGTCACAAACGATCAATACCCAGGATAATGTGCAACATGAAGACAATAATCCTCAGGTAAATAACAACATCGATCAAATGATGAACGATGGGATGTTCAGAGGCTTTATACAATTCATTCAACATTAGGTAAGAGAGACTCCTATTAAAAATTCAGGTGGAAACACTAGCAACTCTCGGATGGTCACTGCTAAGCAGTTTAAGGAGCTGGGACCGCCAGAGTTTTTGGGAAAGCCAAACCACTTAAGGCAGAGACGTGGTTAAAGCAGATCACCAAGATATTTGATGTCTTGGGATGCTCCGAGGAGCAAAAGGTTCCCTTTGCCACCTTTATGTTGCGTGAAGAGGCAGATTACTGGTGGAAATCTGTAAAACATACCCAGCCTGACGCACTCAATATGTCTTGGGAGAAGTTCCAAGAGCTTCTCAACGACAAGTACTTTCCCGAAAGTATTCGTCACATGAAAGAGGTGGAGTTTATCAAGTTGGAGCAAAACAATATGACCGTGTTGCAATATGAGGCTAAATTTGTGAAGTTATCCCGGTTTGCATTCCATTTGGTCGATAATGAGGAGCGAATGACGCGAATGTTTCTAAGAGGTTTGAAACCCGATATACGTCAATACCTCATTTCTCACAAACTTTGTTTATATTCAGATGTTGTGAATATGGCTCAGTTATTGGAGCGTAATAATGAGTTAGCATAACCAAAAGGCAATGACCAACAACACGATAATAATAAATCGGCAACAATGACCATCGGAACAATGATAACCATCGTGGGGGAAATTATCATGCCAAGAATGGTAACCACTTTGGTGGTAATCATGGCCAAGATAATAGGAGTGGAAATTTCAAGAAGAGAAGGTTCAACAACAATGGAAAGACAACGGCAACACCAACAACACGTTTTCAAGGAAGGAAGCGACCACCAATTGTATGCTTCAAATGCGGAGGGAGGGACATATCGGTCAAGCTGCGTGATGCGGTCCAAAGCATGTTACAATTATGGAAAAGAAGGTCACCTAGCCCAATTTTATCGTGCACCAAAGTCAAGTCCAGTTGGGACGGTGGCACCAAAGGCGGATACGGACAAAACAAAGTCGGTGGTTTCAGGAAGAGCGTTTTTCGCGACTTCTCAAAAAGCGTGTAACCCGAACGAAGTTTGCACGGGTTAGTTAATTATAAATTCTTGTGAAGTCTATAGCTTATTAGATACCGGTTCTACACATTCTTTTATCTCTCTTGCTAGCGCTCAACATTTAAATTTAACTCTAACAGAAGTTAGACTTTGACTTATCGATTAAAACTTCATTAGGAGAAACCATCATTTCATGTGTTATCCAAGTCTTGGATTAGAGTCACAATTTTTAAATATTTCTATCGTTAATAAATTTCCTGATGTATTCTTGAAGACTTCTTAGCCTACCCCTAGAGCGTGAAATCGAATTTTGTATTGACCCTAGTACAAAATCCATTTCTTTAACCCTTAAATATTTCTTCAACCAAAACAAATGAATAATGCACCAAAGATGTTGGCTCAAGCTGTTGAAGATTACGACTATACCATTCAATATTATTGTGGAAGAGCGAACGTGGTAGCTGACGCGTTGAGTAGAACATCGTACACGTTTACGAGTGCGACGTTGTTAACACAAAAACCCATTTCGTATAACATAAAAATGATGAAGATAGAGTTAAAGACTCTAGAGACCCACGTGAAGATAACGAATATACGATTAGAATCGACTTTAATCAATAAAGTTAAAGCCGCTCAAACTACACACCTGGAGCTGATGAATGTGAAGAAGAAGGTTCAAGAAGGCATTATTCTAGAACCAAGAGTCGAGAAAAGAGGAAATATCAACCCTCGATTTAATTAGCCCATTTGAAATCCTCGATCGAGTAGGAACTGTGGCCTATAGACTCGTTTTACCGCCAAGTATGTCGCGTATTCATAACGTTTTTTACATATCGATGTTACGTAAATATGTGGATGACCCGAACCACATTATTGAATTAGAACTAGACAAGATAGCAGAAGATTTAACGTATGATGAGATACGTGTTAAAATCTTGTATAAGAAGGATCATATTCGACACTCAAAGGTTATACCTCAAGAGTTGGAATATGAAATGAAGTCAAGGTATCCTCACCTCTTCTGTGACACCCACAAAATAGGTCCACACGACCCATTCTGAGTCGCCAGATATCACATTATAAAAATCATTTACAAACTTTATTTATCTGTTGTTGAAGCGTAAATGCGAGAATACAATCACAGTTAAACTATGAGTTTTAATACAAATGTATGTAACTCTCATGGTTCCTCGACCCCAACCTTACAATGGTACTTTACATAAAAGTACAGTCAAAAACTATTTTAGAAATTAAAATCTTTGGGAAGTGCTCAAGAAAACCTTCGTACATGGGAGGCCATGAGTCAAGGTTATGATAGATATCATATGTCCACAGAATTATCCTTGGTTGACCCAATAGACCCCAAAGAAAAATGAGAAGATTACTATCATGTTCTTTCTAATGGTGAGTCTTCTCTTAACATATAAATATCTCCACTGTCTGCAATTGAAAATTATATTTCAACCAAACTCCAAGATCATATAGGTAGTGCTCGTAGATATACTCAGCAAGTGGATGTACACAACCCTGTCTTATGATAACATGAGGTTGTATGTCATTAGACATCTTGTGTGATAGTGGCAAAACACCCTTCCAAAGTTGGGTTCACCTCACCCTATTCGGTTCACCAAAATTAAATATCAAATGACGTATAAAATATGACACACTTATCTAAAGTTCTCAATAAAATTATTTCCATACTATTTAAGGAGAACCTCAGCAGCTATACACCACCGTTCTATTCTCCTGTTACCCCCGCTCGACCCAGCTACACTCTTATTACCTGAAAGGAATTATGAAGCAAAAAGGGTGAGTACAACTAGCCCATTAAAGAATATCATGACTAAAGATAATTTACATCATCAATAGACTTCATCAATAATAAATCAGAGATTTAGAACATATGGTAGATGATAAAACTTTTCAACCATAGTTGCAGCAGAACGAGCAATCCATTAGAAGAGTCAAATAGACCATCAGATCTATTATCTTCTCCATGTTAAAAGTCCACCAATAATGTTTTATCCCTGTAACATCAATCAACAATTCTTGTCCACAATCATATGAATAACTCATAATCATAATTGTGATTCTAAATTCCTCTTCGCACCCAGGACGAAGATAATTTTCATCACCTATCTTCACCTGAAACATCAAAAATCATGGTTATACATGTTGGGTAAAATCTATATACGCACAACACGCAAGTATATGTGGTCAACAAGTAATAAAGTGATGAGTAAAGTATCGTTCCCACAAAGACTCACTAGCAATAATCTTAACTTACAATTACCAATTTTCTATTAACCCTAATTTTATTAAACAAATCAACTCAATAATTGAAATTAACAAAACTAAAATGAAGAATAATTAAACTAACACAAAACAACCACGAATATCAAAATCTAAAATTTTAAACAATTAACGGAGAATTAGACTTATGATTTCACCCTAAGTTTCACTATGATTTTAACACTTTTATTCCAATTCAATTCACTATCCCAGTTTATTAATCAAGAACACGAACGTAGTATTAACCACCTCTCGATGCACTAATACCCTATTAACATCAATCCACAATTAAGATAGAAATCTGTTAAACACCTTAATCAACTAACCCACTATATCTCTATGTGAATTACAATTGAAGAAGGTTGAAGAATAAGTTCTCTATCCGATTACATGCGTCAAGCATATCTCTACCTTAACACTCATCAAGTTTAAGGTATTAACAAAATCCTGAACACATGCTATATCAACTAGGTCTAGATTTGAATATCCTCTCTCGATTCCATCCAACTCCACAAAGAATTGTTGATTAGCCAATTCATAGATTCAAGCTCAAATCAATATAGATAAACTGGAAATAGCTTATTAAATTGGAAATCAAAGTTTACAAAATCATAGATTCACTTAAGGATCCATCACAAGCCTAAAAAGTGAATTAGTTCATAATTAACGAAATAAACACTGAATAAATCATGGAAGTCATTCTTTCAATTACAAATAATAGTCTAAGATGAAGACTATTTAAAAACACCCTTCACGTAGCCTAAAATCGCAATCGTCTCGAAAATCTCCTTAAATTACTCCTCCAACGCTTGCTTAGAAAAACTAAGATTAATCTTCGTAATTTGCCTTGTATATCTTTTTATCTCATTGTTTGTTGTTAATTATATACTTCAATATGTATTCTGATCACAATTCCATGCCAATACGAATCCCAAGCCATCACCATCGCTAAAACTCCACGTTTGAAGCATTAGAAACCAACTAGGAGACTTCAAATTCGAGTACCCAAGCCCCAGCTTGCCTTTTCCCTTTGTAATAGCAAGCCCCGACTTGCTATCAAGCTGCTAAACCGCCCAGGACCCAAGCCCCGGCTTGCTATCAAGGCATAAAAGGGCAAGCCCTAGCTTGCCTACCTTCTGTAAATCTGATGCACCATCCTCTACTAAAACTGCCATAACTTTTAAATCGGGAGGAGTTATGATGTCCGCCACCTATCAAATCGAAGCTATCGACGAGATCTACAACTTTCATTCTTTGCGTTTTCCAAAATAACGAACGGATGAAGGTCGAAATTGCATCGGAAGTATCTGCTTCTGTGTAATGATATAACAAAACAAATCTTAGCTTTGTCTTTGTTGCTAAAATGGCCATACTCTCGCATCCGAACTTTCGATTGGAATGATACAAGACATTCCAGAAAGCCAAGAAAAAGTCCCACAACATAGTCCAAGTTCCACGCCAAGAACATGAAATACACATGAAATGAACATGAAGGCCCGAACGATATCCGGAATTGCTTTTCCTTGCAATTTCATACCAATAGTTGGTCACTCCGCTTCCAAACATATAATCTACAAAATGAAAACAAAATGTATGAAAAGTAACTAAAAAACATGAGATTAAGCAAATAATTAAAGTAATAGATGCCAGATAAGTAGGTATAAAACAAACTTATCAATACCAAATCACAATTCCTACTCATAATCATACTAATAAATTCATCTTTGCACTACGACCAAAGATATTCATTAATAATTCATTTGTACTACAGGCCAAAGACATACAACTGTATTTTAGAAGAGTCAAGTAGAGAATGATATCTACTATCTTTTACGAATTAAAAGCGTATAATCAATATTTTATCGTTGAGACTCGACAATAAATAATCCACATCATCGAATCATCCCCACTTTTCTGGCCAAGGATATTCATGTAATCATCAATGGTCATGATTATCTTAGAATAATCCATGGTTATAATCATACCAATAACTTTCCATCAACGCACTACGGGCCAATGAGGACTTTTACCACATCATCTATAACATTACGGGTCATAATTATACTTAGAATGATCACGGTCATAATCATACCAATAAACAGTTCATCTATGCACATAAGCCAAAGATACTCATCAATCAATAGTTCATCTTTGCACGTAAGCCAAAAATATACAACTGTAAAACTAATAATCAACAGTCCATCTTTGCACGTAAGCCAAATATATACAACTGTAAAACCAATAATCAATAGTCCATCTTTGCACATAAGCCAAAGATGACTTTCATCATAGTATAAACATGAGAATGATGACAATGATATAAGCATTAATCAAATGAAATCAAGGATAAATATTAAAGACTTTAAATTTATCCAGTGTTTAAAAATATCCAAATTGTCAACATGATACTGCTTTGTAGAGTAAAATTTAAGAATAATATTCATGTACCAAAAATAATTTTGACAGAAAAGAAATATATTTTTCGGGTGAATAGTACCCCGTGAATAGTACTTCGGGAATAGTACCCCGACACAAAAAGTATCCCGAATACCTGAGTGAATGATACTAGAGTGAATAGTAACCCGTGAATAGTAACTCGTGAATAGTACTCCGGCACGAAAAGTGCTCCGAATACCCGAGTGAATAATACTATAGTGAATAGTAACCGGGTGAATAATAACCCATGAATAGTAACTCGTAACAGAAAAATACCAAAGAAAATGATATTTTATGACGAGTACAAAAGAAATGATATCCCAAATTAGTATAATAGAATATATGAAACTGCAAATAGATTTTCGTCTGCCATGTGGTAATCTACGTAGACAGATCATTTCCACAATTTAATAAAGAATGAATACGAAGGATCATTCACCATGCATGTGGTAATTCACATAGGCAGGTTATTCCAACAGAATAATAAAGAATGGAATAACAGAAGAATTCACCATGCATGCGATAGACCGCACAGACGGTTTATTCCCAACAGAATAATAAAGAATGGATCCAGGTCATCCGTAATCCGCACAGACAGGATATTCCAACAGAATAATAAAGAATGGAACCAGGTCAAGCGTAATCCGCACAGACAGGATATTCCAACAGAATAATAAAGAATGGAACAACAACAGAATTCACCGGGCATGCAATAGACCAAGATGCAGACGAGTTATTCAGCGAATAATAAAGAATGGAATAATGAAGAATTTCACCATGTATCACGGTACTTGCATGTAGACAAGTTATTCCAACATAATAATAAAGAATGGAACTAGGTCATGCGTAATCTGCACAGACAGGATATTCCAGCAGAATAATAAAGAATGGAATAACAACAGAATTCACCAGGCATGCGATAGTTCGCACAGACAGGTTATTCCAACAGAATAATAAAGAATGGAATAATAGAAGAATTTCACCATGTATGCGGTACTTCGCATAGACAAGTTATTCCAACATAATAATAAAGAATGAGATAACAACCCTTGCGAGTATTGAAAGAAAATATCTTTCTTCATGAATATGAAAGAATAATACCCCTTACTATAATAATAATATCTCCTACCTCAGAAAAAGACTGGATACTGGAATAGTGAAGTAGCAGACTTCGCTTCTTCTTTCTCTCTATAGCTTCTTTCTCTATAATAATTGCTCTTGTGAGACTTAGTGAATTGGTGAAAAATAATGAAGGAATGAGCTTCTATTTATAGGAAAATATAGTTTCCATAATTGCACATTTTGGGGCTCGGAATATTAAAGTATAATACCCTCATCTTTTCCTTCATTTTTAATTTAGTCATGCAAGTATTATCAAACTTGCACCACCTCCCTTAATAGTAAATTATGTGAATCAATAGTAAATCATGTAACTCAATAGTTCTAAACATGTGAAAAAATTAATTATAGTATAGTACCTTCAACTATACCTCTATTTTTAACTTGGTCATGCAGGTATTATCAAACTTGCACCAACTCCCCTAATAGTAAATCATGTGAATCAATACTACACACATGTGAATACATAGTTATAAGCATGTGAATTAATAGCAATTAATTGTTCATTTATCCGGTTAATTACCCGATTGGTCAATATAACCTCCAAACATCAATTATTATCGAAATAAATGTCGATTTTCACTCACACTAATAATTCCAACACAATGGAACTATTAATTTCATCTTTAATCAACACGAACTTATTCATCATTAATATTATAACTCACAATATTTAACAATCGTGTCGTTCCCGAGAAAGAGGGGCTTTTCGATAAAGATTTCTCCTTATTGGTAGCATGATTAGATGACCAAACCTCTCCTTGACAAAGATTTCTAGACATTGTAAATATTGCAATTTAATAATATAAATAACTTTGTCGTCTCAATTATTGATTTAATAATATAACATATTATGCAGATGATACTGTGACAATAGTCGAATCATTAATATGAGAGATATGATGCAGCAATTACTGTAGCAATAATTGAGTATAATTGAGTGATTTCTCACGTAAGCATCAATAACCAATACCGTGTGCTACTATGCAACCATAAAAGAATTCATCAGGCATACGATAGACCGCACAGAAAGGTTATTCCAATAGAATAATAAAGAATAGAACCAGGTCATGCATAATCCGCACAGACAGGATATTCCAACATAATAATAAAGAATGGAATCAGGTCATACGTAATCCGCACAGACGGGATATTACAACAGAATAATAAAGAATGGAACCAGGTCATGCGTAATCCGCACAGACAGGATATTCCAACAGAATAATAAAGAATGGAATAACAACAGAATTCACTAGGCATGCGAAAGACCACACAGACATGTTATTCCAATAGAATAATAAAGAATGGAAAAACATAAGAATTTCACCATGTATGCGGTACTTCGCATAGACTGGTTATTCCAACATAATAATAAAGAATGGAATAACAACCCTTATGAGTATTGAAATAAAATAACTCTCTTCATGAATACAAAAGAATAATACCCCTTACGAGTATTGAAAGAAAATAATTCTCTTCATGAATACGAAAGAAATAATACCCCTTACGAGTTTTGAAAGAAAATAATTCTCTTCATGAATACGAAAGAAATAATACCCCTTACCTTAGAAAAAAAGCTGGATCTTTGGAATAGAGGTAGGTGAGACTTCTCTTCTTCTTTCTCTCTATAATTTCTCTCTATAATAATTGCTCTATAGCTTTAGTGAATTGGTGAGAAATGAAGGAAGAATGAGCTTCTATTTGTAGGAAAATATAGTTTCGATAATTGCACGTTTTAGGGCTCAAAATATTACAGTATAATACCTTCTTTTTTTCCATCATTTATAATTTAGTCCTGCAAGTATTATCAAACTTGCACCACCTCCCCTTATAGTAAATTATGTGAATCAATAGTAAATCATGTGACTTAATAGTTCTAATCATGTGAAAATATGAATTACAGTATAATACCTCCCTCTATACCTCCATTTTTAACTTAGTCATGCAAGTATTATCAATCTTACACCAACTCCCCTAATAGTAAATGAATATGAATCAATAGTACATACATGTGAACAAATAGTTATAATCATGTGAATTTATAGCAATTAATTGCTCATTTATCCGGTTAATTACCCGATTGGTCAATATAACCTCCAGACATCAATTATTATCGAAATAAATGTCAATTTTCACTAACACTAATAATTCCAACACAATGGAACTATCAATTTCATCTTTAATTAACACGAACTTATTCATCATTAATATTATAACGCATAATATTTAACAACCAGGTCGTTCTCAAGAAAGAGGGGCTTTTTGATAAGGATTTCTCTTTATTAGTGCGCAATTAGGTAACCAAACCTCTCCTTGACAGAACTTCTAGACATTGTCAATATTGCAAATAATAATATGAATAACTTTGCCGTCTCAATTATTGATTTAATAATATATATTATGCAGATGATACTGTGACAATAATTGGATCAATAATATGAGAGATATGATGCTGCAATTACTGTAGCAATAATTGAGTATAACTGAGTGACTTCTTAGGTAAGCATCAATAATCAATACCGTGTGCTATTATGCAACCACGCGTATTACTGTACTTTTACTACCGGGTAGTTCAACAATTTTAACGGTAACACTTTCGCCATTATTTTTATAACAAGATAATTCTGTCATTTTTTAACTACGACAATACTTCCGTTGTGGGGTCCACCAATGATTGTGCCGTCGTACGAATATTCCCTGTTAAAATGAATATTCCCCGACCAATCGAATATTATATAACAACTTGCTTACTTTGCAAAATTTATAAATATTACCCACAACTATAACATTATATCAAATTCACACCATAATATTAAAAATAATATTTCGAGAAATTTAAATCTTTATTCATAAAATTTGGGGTCTCACAACTACACCTTCTCCTGCCCTCGCCTGATTTGCTTCCCACCAAAAGTTTGTCTCCCCTTTCATCATGTAGGTAGTAAAAGCGGTCTTTTGCCCCTCATCTACCCTAGCTATTACAAACTCCTTTTCGATTTCTTTAACCCAAGTTTGGGATTCAACAGGGTCAGTTGTCCCTTTGAATTCAGGTGGTCCTACAGCCTTGAAATATTTAAAGTTTGCCAGGCGATTATTCGGCTGGTTCCCTGCGGCTAGCATTCCTTGTTGCATAATATGTGCTACCATATTTGCAAAGTGTCACATTGGGTCTACTTGTTGTTGTCCCTCAACGTTGTTGAAAGATTCTTCTGCCCTTTGATTTTGAGTTTGTTGTCTTGGCGGCATTATCTGATTAAATAAAACATAATTTATACTTTATTAACTTACATTCTAAACCTTATCATATAAGTTTAATATATTAAACTTGTTTCATTACTCAAACATAGATTCATATTCATTCAACGATTTCAAAATACTTTAAATGGCACATACTGCTTTAGACATCAGTTATCCCTTTATGACTACAAAAGTCGGGATTTGCTACACCACTTGCATAAAAGTTTTAGAATATTACATTACACAGGCATAATATTCATATATATTACATTAAACAGACTTACACAATAGAACCTTTACTACCTATTTACTATTCCTTTTTCTTGGACAACCTTTCGCCTGATGACCTTCCAATCCACTAATAAAACATGCACCTTGTTTATAGTCGGGGCAATAAAGAGTGGTATGTCCCTCATAGCCGCAAAGATAACATATCTTTTTCCATTTGTTCTTATCAGATTTTCCTAAGTCATGGTCTTCTATCTTTCTTTTCCCCTTATTGCTTGGAGCTGCACACAATGTGTTTCTTGTGGCTCCCATCTGATCAATTTGGATTTTACGCTTATCTTGTTCTTCCATAGTTTCTAGTAAGGCTTTTCGCAACTGACTATTCAATAGCTTTTCTATTTCCATAGCTTTTCTAGAGAAGAAACCTTGTTCCTCAGATTTCGCACCTCCGTTGATGATTGATCAGCTTCAACTTTAGTGTTCGAATCACTATCTGTCAGTTCCACCATTTCTGGATCTGGTACTACGTTTTCCACGATAACTACCTCCTCCGAGTTGTTTTTATTATGAGCCTCTATTTCAGCTATTGGCTTCGATATTAGCTCGGGTGTATGGATTTGATCCTTCTCCATGCTATAAGTATATAACAATCCTTTTCCACCAGACATCTACACACATAAATTATCTTGATTAGCATATAGTATATACACACAACAAATAGTATTTTTATATAAGTTATCTTTTATTTGGTTTGACGATGAATTTATTCAATTCATCTATTTTTAAACTCTATATGAGTTATTTATATTTTCAACGTTTCCCTCTGTTCTAAGGTTATAGCCTAAGGTCTATCCCGCCTAAGGTTTCTAACCCTAAAGCTCTAATACCATGATGTGATGCCCCCAAATTCAGGTACTTAAAACCCAAACTCGGTGCTTCACGATACCATTTCTATGAGCGGAATAATACTAATAATAATAACAATAATATAAATATCAAACTTAATTTACATAATTATCAGAGTCTAGTTCCCAAGTACGTAACCTTTAAACATTCATTACATGATAATAATAATAATATATATCATCCTTATCATAATAAAGTTAAACTATTACATAAAATAGCACCAACTTATTCTGCAACCTTCCCTTTTCCTTTGTTCTTAGCCGAGCCTTCTGGTTGTCACTACAAAAAAATGGGGCTTCAACAACAACCGATTTTTCGTTGCTAAAGGTGCCAAATTTTGTTGCTAAAGGTTTTTGGCAACGACTTTACTGTTGTTGCATCTTTCGTTGCGCAATGAGCGTTGCTAATTATTCTGCAACGAACGTATTTTTTTCGTTGCCAAAAGTAATACATTTTGCAATGAAATTTGGCTTTTGTATAGATACATCGATAATTTAGCAACAAAATGTATTGTTGCAGAATAATTAAAATTTCGTTGCAAAAGCCTGCTAATTGGCAACAAAATGAACTTTTTCTTTTGCAACGACCATGCATTTTTGTTGCAATTAACACCATTTTGTAACGACATTTTTCGTTGCAGTAAATTATGAAAATTGTTGCCTAAGCTTGCTTTCATTGCGGAATGTAAACTTTTTAGCAACGATTTTCGTTGCTAATTATATTATTTGGCAAGCGACATTATCTTTGAATCAAAGAACAAAATGTTTGTTCTTTGGTTATTTTTCAATAGCAACGAAAGTCGTCGATTAGCAACGACATTATATGTTTTCGTTTCTTTATATGTGCAACAAAAGTTGATATGATTTGCAACGATAAAAAATGTTTCCATTTATGTTAGTATTAGCAACAATATCCTCTCCGTTGTTATTAGTTAATTTTTCGTTGGCAAATATTATATTTTTAATGCCATTAGCAACGAAAATTTGTTGCTAAATGTATAAAAAAAATTTGCTATATTAAAACTTGTTCAATGCTTTGGTAACGAATTATATTGTTGCCAAATCAAAATTTGATATTGTTTTTGTGTAACTGACTTGCTCAATGTCCCCATAGCAAATAATGGCAAAAATACAAAAAAATAAAATATTATTAACTTAATAAAATCATCCACTACATAATCATTCATTATCTTTACAATTAACCATCTAAAGCTACCACGGTTCTTCAATCAAAGTATATATCTACATATATAGAGAGAATACACTTCATAATTTCGTCCCTTGTCTTCTGTAAACGTAGCACGGAAATTTGATACCCAATATTGTAAGGAAGGTCGTAGAAGCAGTCTTCCTGCACATATTTAAAAATAATAGCAAGTCAGAAAAATGAAGCAAATAGATCACCAAATGCACTTAATGCCAAAATTAATACATAAAGACAATAGAGTTGCTACGTGGTACTAATATACACGGTATTGCTCATAAGCAGAAAAGACAAATAGGCAATCATAATATCATTTGCTACAAATCCAAATAGAAAAAGAACCTTCAGTATGACTATATGATTGCTCTGTTACAAGAAAAAATTGGAATCTTAATCTGCCATTTCATGAACCTTAACTTCTCATGTGTTGCATGTCCTATAGCATCAAGATCAGCATGTCCAACTTTGGGGCACTTTTTAATAAGCACCATGCGACAATAGCAAAAGAAAATATTTTCTAGCATTTAAAGGAATCATGAAATGTAAAACCCTGAAACCAAATTCCGTCTTAATCTAGGACTTCTCACCTTCAAGATCATTACTCTTAAACTTAAGCATGGTAATTCCTCCCTCCCTAACTACTGGAGCCTGGCCCCGGCCCTAATGGGATGGGTTTGGAAGTAAACTAAAAACTCAATAGGGTTCAGGTCAGGTAAGGTATGTTACGTTACTCAAATATTCTATTTAAGAATGATAAATTTAATTTCCTTAAAACTAGATAAATAGCAGTATGACTATATTTCTTAGCCAATTGGACAGAGGGAGTATAATATTAGCCTCACACATACATATTAATCCAACTGTTTGGATACTTCTACGCTAGAATTGAAATGGACAGAGGTGATTTTGACAAGTACCATAAATTAGACTGTGTTCATGTCAAAGAAAAATGATGTGTTACAAATCTTATATTTGACACTGAAGTTTTCACTTATAATTGAATACTTATTAATTCATGAAAGTTTGCAACCATGATGCTTGCAAAATTTAAGACTATCAAGCAGAAACAAGAAAAGCATACCAAAGAAGGAATATCAAGGGCATGAGCATTAACATCAAGATATAACAATATGCCTTTTTACGCTTTACGGTAATCAAATAAGGTAGAGGTTCGTTTTCACGCTTTTTTTTCGCCCATGAATGTCGAAGCAATCCACGTGAATGTACCCGAGTAGTTTCGAGTGAAATTTAAGCTGAGTTAATCAAGAGAAGAAGACCATCACTTTACGTGATTGATGTCGCTTTAGAAAGGAATAGAGAAGAATAAATCTTTTGGCACAGGGCACAACACAATACCCTTGCTCTAAGCCTTCATTAGTGACCTGCAGTGCATCAAATGTTGTCATATGGGAATTGAATTACAGTTTAATTGATATAAAAAGTTATTTTCACTATTTCTTTAGTCTTTACCCTCTTCCTCTCATCATCTACACCAACGTAGATAGGATCTTTCAAGGATAAGCGTGCAAGATCTACAACCTAGCAAAGAACAAGAGTGATTTAAATCAACTAAGTCCTTCAGATAATAATAGAAACAAAAAACTAATTTTATTTTCACACAATATTTTAAGTTAAAAACAAAAAATTATGTTTTGAACCCAGGTAGAAAATTTAATAACAAGTATTTGATTTGAGGATGTCAAACCTTCTTGGTCTGAGTAACAGAAAAAAGAGATGATTGCCTCTCCTGCACATCAAGTAATAGATTTGTTAATTATTCAATGCATGATACCAATAGGCACCTGTATACGATTCCAACTACTAGCAAAGAAACATTACTGAAGTCACAGAGTGAAACACAACAAGGTACAAAATATCCCAAGTGCAATTATATATAAATTGTAATACAAAGAGAAAACCACCCTCCTATTTTATTGTTAGGACTTAGGACATCAAAAATACCGAATGACCAATATTATCCGTGTAAGTTTACATACAAAAATATGAATCATATAGTAATCTCTATGTATTGCATGTCAACTATTAACTGTCATCCACATCTCACATATTAACTTCAGATAAAAAATACTACATGAGTTTCCATTTTCATTGATCCTCCCATTACACCTTTTATCCCACTCCCTATAATGAGCCCGCAAGGCACATGCACATATCATCGCAGCGTCACGCACAAAGTGATGCTTCTCAACTTTATGGCAAAGCAATCCCACAAACATTATGACCAGATCCATACAACTAATATGGCTAACTTAACAGTTAAAAATTTTAAAGACAATTTGTTGAAACTGGGCATTTGTGAATAGTAGTTGGTCATGCCTTGATTTTAGTATATAAAAAAGGATGCAATAAACTAAAAAGCGTACAGAAATCTCAGCCTACCATTAAACCTAACAAGCATATAGGAAAAATCATCTCAAAAAAGTAAAACAATTACAAAACCACACATTTATTGGTGTTCATTCCGAAACATGCAACCCCGTCGTAAATGTTTGATCATAGACTAGCTTGCATTACAAAAGTCATTACCTGGCCCTGTTTTTCTAGTGTCTTCTCACATTAGATCTTCTCTCCTCCTTTGGGCATAAGTGATGATTTCGTCAACTCTCAAAATCATCTCAGCAGCTTCAGTTGCAGAAAGCAATACAACCTGCTTGACCTTGAAAGCCTCAGATATTCCCAACGCCTCCATATCTCAAACCTGAAAAAAAACCAACAATTAAATAAAACAGTACAGATTTCAAAATATCAAATTATAAACAACAACACTTTTACATCGTTCAACTTAATCGCTACTTACAGCCCAAAGAATGACATCAATCCTCGCATTGCTTTCCTCCTTGTGGTGCTCTCGCGCGGAGTTGTGCAATTAACTCAAGACCGTCCAATCCAACATTGTCTACAATTATAGTTGGAATTGCAATAAGTGCCCTTGAGTAAGCATCAATAGCATGAGACTTCTTCCCGAGAAGTCTTCCAAGCGCCAACTCATCAACCGCATTTGCCATCACCATCTCAAGCCATCCACCTCCAAACAACACCTGCTATCATTTCTTCATTCGAGACAAAGACACACAAGGCATCGTGCAAAGATCTTTCCGCTTCATCAAGCACATGAAAGCTGCAAATTGAAAAAAATCACATCATGATGTATTTTCAAAATAAAGAGGAGAGATTCTAAATCCAAATCTCTTATAGGTAAATATTATAAATCAAATCACAAAAAATGGACTGAAACAGTGTACACATGCGCTTAATCCATATTTTTAGCAATCCAAATATCAAGACAACAATATTATCCAAGTATCAAGACAAAAATATTATCGAATAGTGTATAAGTCTAGCACGGCTATAAATTCCAAATACTTCTAAATAATTAAAGAGTAAATATAGTTGGACTTTGCCAAAAAAAATTAAATGTAATACAACCAGAAACGTGTCAGTTAACATGTGGCATTGATTACAGCCATCAGTTCTGCCTTACAACATGATTACACAATTCAAAACATCAGAGTTAAGTATACAAACTAAATGCCATTCCATGCCCGTGGATGTCTCTTCCCCAAACTAAACCAAACTCCTTTTCTTTCCCATTGAGATCTGTACAGTGACCAAATATATCAATCAAGCACAATTGAAGATAGTTGATTATCTTCAAGGTCACCTTAAAGCAGCCATTAATCAAATTCTCATAACATTTGATAAAAAAAAAGATCATCATAAATATTCTGATACATGTTCAAGGCACCTAGAAGAAAATATGGGGAAAATTGATCAAATTTCTAGAGAAACCTACAAGGAACTTGAAAGCTTAGAAGGACTAAATGAATATGACTATATATGAATCTTTATCCATTCATTCAAAATAAAATTGATTCACAATATTAACCAGAATCAAGAGATATTTTTTCATCGGACTACAATTATATAATTGAATAATGATATTTCATTAACGTGTGTATAAGGATAATAGGACATGCATGCTCATATGAAACTGAAGAAGAAAAAGAAAGGCACCCCATCATGTAAATAAACAAAATATTTCATCATATGTTCATGAAAACACCCAAAATCCATTCAAACTGTAATAAAATGAGGGTGTTCTATGTGAATTTCTCTCTCAATCTCTATTTTTCAGTGCAAATCAAGTTCTCTGGTTTAACTCATACAGGGGGAGGTAAGCACAAGCCTTATGTCATTGAAAAACCTAAACTAAAATCTCAAGAGCTCAATAATACGAAACAAATTTAAAGCTTTCGAGTTGATCTAACCCAATAGATGAAAAACCACTATACAAATCATACCCAAAGCGAGACGGATTTAAATCCAACGAAGGGGATATTGAAAACCACTATGCAAATCTAACCCATAGCCAGACGGGGAGAGAGCTAGGTTAGGGATACTGAGGAAGATGAGTTTGGGGAGAAGAGAGAGCGTTCTATTTTGCTGAGAGAGTTCTTTTGGGTGGGTATCGGCATAAAAGTCTCTCTAGTTTCTTTTATCAAAACCTCCGTGTTTTTTAAAAGTAAAGTTTATTAATAAATGAATGTTAATTTTATTATTTTTAATAAATATAATAATTAATGTTTTAAATTATAATTTAAGTAAGTTTTTATCATTTTTGAAATATTAAATTTTAAAATGAATACTTTAATTACAACTATAGGTAGAATAAGAAAAACAATTATGAGTTTTAAAGTATAGTATTAATGAATGAATATTAATTTATTTATTTTTAATAAATACAATAATCAATAATCTAAATTACAATTCAAATAACTTTTCATCATTTTTGAAATTCTAAATTTTAATTTTAAAATGAATGCTTTAATTACAATTATAAATAGAATAAGAAAAAATAATGAATTTTAAAGTATAGTTCATTAATTCTAAATTAATTGAACCTAACACATTTTAATAATAAAATTATATTATCCATTGTTATTGCCCTCCTGTTATCGCAAATAAATTTTGAAAGTACAAAATTTGTAATAAGCTAATACTAATATATATAATTAATTTATATATATATGACTTATTAATTATTGAATATAAGTTATTAATATATATATATATATGTGGGTTCCAATTCTTATTTTAATAATCTCTGAAAATTCGGGTTCTTATACCAAACATAGCTGTGATATTTTTGCTTCTTATGTTATATTTTGTTCATTTGAACTCGCAACCCCACATTTGAAACTTTGGTCACATGACCGCTGGAGCAACTAGATCAACTGTTAATATTTTGCAAGGATTAATATTTATAACAAAATATTTTATTTCCCCCCAAAAATTAAAATACTACATAGATCCTCATCTTGCCTAACATTAAATTTTTTTTGTTTATATCATCTGTTTAATTCTGAATTGTTTTGTTCTTCTTTTACTTTATTTATTATATGAATTTGGATTTATTTATTAAGGTTGTTGAGGTTTAACAATGAAATAAAAGATTTGAAGGCTTCAATCAAGTAGTAAGATCCTGTCTCATTTTTTTTAATTTGATAATAAATATAAAACGAAATAATATTCTTAATTTTTTCATTATAATGTTATTATCATACTACTAAGTAAACAATAAATTATTTTAAAGATAAATATATAAAAGAAGTATACATATATGCATGTTTTCAAACGGAACTCTTCACTTTATATATATTGACATGACATTGAGTCCTAATTTTGTGGACCTTTATATGATAATAATATTAATAATTTTAAAATAATAATAATAGTAATAATAATAATAATATTAAGAATAATAATAATTATTATTTCAAAATAATAATAATAACTTTAAAATAATAATAATAATTTCAAAATAATAATAATAATAACAATAATAATTTTTAAAATTTGCTTAAATAAGCACAGCCGTCACAATTCAGTTTTCCCCCACTCACCAATACCGACAAAGTAGACAAAGTTTCGCAGTCTAATTTCTTTTTATATAAAAACAAATATGAAAATGTCTAATTAATTTTTTGAAAAAGTTAATTTTGATAAAGAAATGTTATATTAAGGACAAAAACATGCATGAGACCCACGTTTGAATGTCGGGAAAAAAAAATTAACTACTTAAATGAGATGCAGTATAAAAAAGAAGAATAATTAAGCAAACATTCATAAAATAAAAAAATTGATCCCTTATACGGTCGGTCAGCGAGGAGTTTGACATTAAATATAGTCTCACTCATAATAATAATAATAATAATAATAATAATAATAATAATAATAATAATAATAATAATAATTTCAAAATAATAATAGTAATAATAATAATTTTAAAATAATAATAACAAAAATATTAATAATAATCATAATAATTATTTAAAATGTATTATTATTATTGTTATTATTATTTTAAAATTATTATTATTATTTTGAAGTTATTATTATTATTTTGAAATAATAATTATTATTCTTAATATTATTATTATTATTACTATTATTATTATTATATTGAATGATGGGCGGACCTACATTGGGGCTGTGGGGTCCACGTTCTTAGGGGTTTTGAATTTTTTTGTATATATATTAGATACATTTTTTGCATATTTAAAAAATATATATTCTTAATAAATAATATTTTGTTCATTTCATTGAATGAGTTTCATTTTGACTTTTTGGAATAGATTTCAAAATTGTAAAATTTAAAACTATGGGAATTAATTTAAATTAGATATTATAATCATAAATATTACTCACTCTATTTCACAAAAAGAATCTTCTTTGCAAATTTTATGAATTTATACTGTTGATCGCAATATTGGATGATACGGATTGAAATGGATTTCTCACTGCCACTACAAGCTGTAGCGACATGAAAAATTACTCATTTGCCCCTCATTTGCTCATGTGCTACACTATCTATTGCTAATAGTTATGGCGGTAGTTTAGTTAACTAATAAATTAGAATGACTTAGTGGTAGCTTAATGGCCCAATAACCCATAGGTAGTTCAAAACCTAGCTGTGATATTTTTGCTTCTTATGTTATGTTTTTTGTGTATTAGATAAATTCTATTACCACACACACACACATATATATATATATATATATAAAAAAATTTACCTCTAAATATTCATATAAATATTTATAAACAAATATTCATATAAATTTATCTTTAAAATTTATAAACAAATATTTGTTTACATATATATATATATATATTTATATATAAAAATATTCATAGTTACTTTATATATATTTAGTTTAATGTTGAGATTTGTTTAGTATTTTATTTAGTTTGATAAGAAATTTTGGAGAGAATATATATATATATATATATCATATGTGGATGGGCTGACATGCCGAATATTGAACTTTATCCCAAAAAATATGTTGATGCATAGATTTGAACCCAAGACCTCCAGTTTGGAATATTAATCCAATGACCACCCGAGCACCTTGGCCTAATTGCTATTATTTTGCAAGGATTATTATTATTATTATTATTATTATTATTATTATTATTATTATTATTATTATTATTATTATTATTATTATTATTATTATTATTATTATTTAAGGCAACATTTTAATAGTCGTTGCAAAAAGTTGTATAAAATATGCAACGAAAAGAAAAATTGTTGCCAATGAATGTGGTCCATATTAGGCAATGAAATATAACAACAAAAAAACTTTCGTTGCCCACGATGAGGACAAATCAAGTGGTTAGAATTTTTGTAACGAATTTCTAACGAATTTTGTTTCCAAATTTTGCAACTACTTATGAATTTCGTTGCAAAAAGTGAAAGTCTAACACAATCTGCAACGAAGGACAAGTTTCGTTGCTAAACATACACTTTTAGCAACGACTTATAAAGTTGTTGCCTGAAAAATCGTTGCTAAAGCCCCATTTTTAGCAACAAAAAACTTTTGTTGCCCATGATGACGGGAAAGCAAGTGGCCAAAAATTTTGCAACGAATTTCTAACGAATTTTTTTTTCCGCCAATGAATTAGCAACGAAATTTTGTAACTACTTATGAATTTCGTTGCAAAAAGTGAAAGCCTGACACAATTTGCAACGAAGGACAAATTTAGTTGCTAAACATATACTTTTAGCAACGAATTATAAAGTCGTTGCCCGAAAAATCATTGCTAAAAGCCCATTTTTTTGTACTGTGTTCACACTTAGCTGAAAACATTTAAATTAAGCAAGGATGAGTCTTTGAGTGCCCAGCAAGTAATAGCAATTATAAATATTAGCTAAAAGGATTAAATATTTTCTTTGTACTACCCTTCTACAACGAATCAATAGTTGTGAAGTAAACTGAACTCATAATAATATATTAATTCTATATCAAATTTTTAAAACTACGTACTGACTATAACTGGGGATTAGTCGACAGACTGATTGTTTTTTATTTTCAAAAAGGTTAAACAGAACTTCATCTGCAAACCGTCATAACTTATGGGCACGGGGGTGATCAGCCCATTATGCCCTGTATTGATCAATACTACATGCAAGAACGATATTATCGTTCATCTATCCGCCTTTGGAGCACAAAAAGTTTTCCTATGTGTTAGTTCCCAGTAGGCACAATAGATCTAGAAGTGGGGGTTGAATAGATCCTTTTTAATTTCAAATACTTTTCTGGTTTATTTTGTATTGCTAATAATTTAACATATAATAAACATAAAAATCTTTTCAAGCACAGCGGAATAAGTAAAAGATCCCCTTCATTGATATATTCATAATCATACATACACTGTTCGTAGAGTTAGTTCGGTGGTAAGTAGTTAAAATATACATATAGCTTATAGTAGCTTAATGTACATAATGTAAATGACATAAAGTAAAAAAGACACAAGGATTTTAAGTTGTTCGGAGACTCAAGCTCCTAATCCACTCTTCCGCTTTCAACTAGCGTGATTTCCACCAAGGAAGGCAAAGACCACGAATCACTAAGATTCCTTCAAGGCCAGCACCTTGGAACTTCAGTTCACTAAGAACTCTTCAAGGCCAGCAGCCTTGGAACTCCTCTAGTTCCCTAGGAACTCTTCAAGCCCGGCAGGCTTGGAACTTCATTTAGTCCTCTAGACAAGGACCCTCGTGCTTCGCTTCTTGTTGTTGAGTTGTTTGTTTGTTTATTGGAGTTGGTCCGAAATGTTTAGATGTCTTTAAGCTTTGAACATCTTCGACTTAGAACTTGGCGTGATCATGAGATAACCTCGAAGATACTACATCCATTCTGATACTACCTGAAGTTCAAGTTCAAAACCCGGACACACACCGAACATCATTTCCAACCCCCGTAACACACACCGAAGGATCATTTCCAACCCTGAGATAACCTCGAGTTTTCGGTCCTCCCTCGGCGATAACCCCAAGAAGGAATGTCACAGTTGCCTCCGATGATAACTCCTAAATGCTTGTTTCAAACACATGCTATCGCCTTCAATCTCAAACCTCCCCGCCGAGGCACTCATCCCTCGCACCCGTTTGAGCTAACAACGGTAGACAGCACACTCACAAGATGACCTCATACGCAGATTCAAACACTTGCAAGCAATCCAATCGTAGAGATGTAACCCCGAGCAACGCTCTTTTAACTCACTCAAAACGATGATAACCCCACGTAAGAGTCAAACGTCATCTTGCCATCAACACCGCGCATCGCCTCAACACTTCATACATACATACATACAACAATGTCCCACAAGAACCGAGGAGTTACAATCCCGAGTGACTATTACGCTGTGGCAAGACACCGGATAGAATTTGAAGCTTGAAGACTATGGGCATGGTCCCTCTTCCCGACTTCAGACAACCTCTAATCCATGTCATTGTGTAACTCTCGACACAAGTGGTCCAAGAAGGTCACATATACCTGCTCGGATGCTCTGATTGAAGTTCTGCAAGTTCGAAGCGGACATTACAAAGGCACGAGTGCACGATTTGAGAGACGATGGGACCCACAAGCCCGGGGACACCTCTCGACCACCAAGTGCAGTGTAATCATCATCGCCGCCACAGTACACCGCAACCATCGGCCTATAAATATAGACCTTGGGGTCAGCCCATTTGGGAGAGAGAGAAGAGAGAGAAAAGGCGAGGAAGCCCTCATCCAATTTACTCAGACACACCCATATTGAGTGTTTCCTCGCTTAAAACATCTGTTAGCTCACATATAGCTATACTTTTATCCAACGGAGCCGAGTGTTTATCCACATAGAGTCATAGAAGTCTACATTGTGCAAGCCCACCGTAAGCCTTCTTACATTCTATAAAGCCTTTCTTTTTCATATTAGCACACACCGTTATACACATCGAGAGTCGTGGTTGTGTGTGTTTGCCTTGACTTCATTTTCTCGTGGTTTTCATTTCGCTCATATATATATATATATATATATATATATATATATATATTTTATATATGGACTAACATTATCGAAAGTTATGCCTCGATTGAGCCTAGACTTATGTCTCGAGCGCATTTATTTGCTTATATATATATATATATATATATATATATATATATATATATATATATATGTCTCATGAGCCTATATTTATATATGATATATATTTATATTTATATATATATATATATATATATATATATATATTGTCGTATATATCCGATGAGCCCGATTTTATATATATTTATTATATATATATATATATATATATATATATATATATATATATATATATATATATATATATTACGGATGATATATCGGATTTACATATATATATATGCTTATCGATATATATATATATATATATATATATATATATATATATATTACATTCGCCCCGCCTCGAGTTTTTTGGCGCTTGATCGCTTTTATAGCTTTTATTTACATTTCATCCCCGCCTCGAGTTTACTTCATGGCGCTTGATCGCTTTTACAGCTTTTATTTACATTTCATTCCCACCTGAGTTTACTTATGAGTTACTTCATGTCCATATATATATATATATATATATATATATATATATATATACCGCTTTTATATATTTACATTTCCGATCCCCATGGAGTTGCTTTTGGTGGGTGGTTGATCATGTATATATATATATATATTTATAGCTTTTATATATATATATCGCGCTATCGCTTTCCATACAAACCGCAGATTCATGTGAGCCTAGAATCATGTGATCACAGATTCAAAATTCATCAATCTAGATTCGTTTCCGTGATGATGGACATTTTTCATTGAAAAAGTTTTTGTACATTATTTACAAAGGTCTCAATTTTCTTGGATGGTTGTCATGCCCATGAGGAGTTTGGCATCATCAGATATTATTTTCTCAAGATGCCTCAGATCTCAAAAATAAAAGCAAACAAGTTTAACATTTAATAATAAAATGGAAGTATCAAAGGCCTCAATTACTATTGAGCATGTGGTTTGAAAAAACCTCTTTACAAAAAAACTTCATTGATATATCCGTTAAAACTGAATTTTTCTATAAATTCAAACCCTTGTATATATATATAGGTGTAACGAGGTATAACACTACTTCCAAATAATTGCACATTGACACACACACACACACACACACACATTCATATAACAGCTTTTGAAAAGTGGTGGCCACCGTGGCAACACGGATGTCTGGGGTGCCTAACACCTTCCCTCCGCATAATCAAGCCCCTAACTCAAATGAATCTCTTGCTTCACGCAGATCCGCTTAGCAAAGGTCACATCATCGGGTCAATGTGCAAACCTTTTTCATCATAATTGGTGCAACCAATTAAATACACCAATCGGCTACTTTTAAAGTCAAATCGTCGACATTATACATGTCGGACCTTTTTCACTTGTTTTTTCAAACAAATCTCACATTAACATGAGAACACCAAAGAACAAGTAACTAAAAGGACACTAAAAAATCCCGACGCCGACATGTGTGGCGACTCATTGGGACTCCAAAGAAGAGGGCTTAAGCCGCTATTACAAGCTTTTCAAAACTATTATATGCTTGTGTGTGAATATTGCATTTACATTTATGATGAATGTGTACTAATGCATTTTACTTATCGTGATCGCTAATATATCTATCTCAGGATATTAGTGCTTCGCACATGTCATCATTTTGCATAAACGGTGAGACACGTTGTATGTGAATGTATGTTGTGTGGTTCCTCCACCAGAGGCTATCCCGCTTGTTTGATTATCGGACTCAGAGGAAGAATAATTCCAACGGGGCTCGTGAAAGGCACCACCCAGATTCGCTTCCAGCTTGAAAGACCGGATTAACTTCCCGCCAAGTAGATCATGATGATCCGGGAACCTTCATGCCAAAAAAGCCGCGAGAGTAACCCTAAGATAGGTCAACCTCTCGATAAACCAAACGCGAGGAAAGTCTCTTCATGCTTTCCATTTTCAATTACTTGTAAAAGCATTTACTTGTAATTTTATTCCATGTTCATCTTTATGTAATGGAAAATATGAAGATTATCTGCATGCATGCATGTTATCAATTAACACCCGCTTTTGCAGCAGACAATATTCCTAAAATGGACATGTTATGATAATATTTACATTATCCCTAAGACTAAACTATATAAGTCTTTTGTAGGGAAATCATGGGCCTGTTATCCGCTTCAAAATCCAAAAAGGCCACGAGCCCACACCAACCAATCATGTCTTCTTCCGACCAGCCTAATATAATCGCTTTCTCGAGAAGAATTTGATTTGGATTGAGTAAACAAATTACAAGATTTGGTTGTTTCACTTAAAGAATTGCATCACCACTGTGTATGTAAAAGATACCAACACATACGTAATCCTCTACACAAGGAGGAGCTCAAGGTTTGGAAAAAACATTCCGTAAACCCGCTTGGATACGACCAACAAAGACCCCGAAAACACCCATCTCAAAGGAGATCCCATACACCGGTGATATCAGAAGAAGGTCCTCCAAATGGAGGAAACTATCCGTGTTCTCAAAGGGATTGGAACACATGGAAGTGTTTCATATATGTCGACCTTTTGCATCTTTCCCCGGTGTTCATTATCCAGAAATTCAAAACCCCGATTTTGAAAAGTATGACGGATTAGGGGATCCTTATACCCATTTAAAGGTATTCATTGGAGAACTTGGATCTTATGCGAAAATGAAAAGCTCGTAATGCAAATTGCTTAAAAAAGTCCGATCGAGAAGCCTGCTCATGGTATACCAGATTAGACAACTCAAAGATCCATAGTTGAAGAAGAGTCGGCTCACGCCTTCCTCACTCAATACAGCTTTTCAATCTCAGATGGCTCCCGACCGCACCAAATTACCAAGGTCAAGAAAAAGTCTAATGAGTCTTTCAGAGAGTATGCTCAAAGGTGGAGGCGCTTTGTCGCTTCAAGTTATTCCTTCCATGATTTAATCGTAAATGGTCATGACATTCATAGATATACAGAAGCTCCTTTCTATGAGAGAGTCTTAGCTGGTATTGGCAAACCATTCTCTCAAATGATCAAGCATGAGAGAGATGGTCGAGATGGGATTGAAGTCTCGAAAATTCAAGACCTAGCCGCCTTAAAGTCAAGTCACGAGCACATCCAATCCGGATCTTATGGAAACAACTCTGAGGGTCCATAAAAAGAAAGAGGAGGATGTTTCTTGATACTACTACAAGGTCAAAAAGGCAATCAAAGCATGCCTATACAAAGGAGAAACTACTCTCCCTTTTCAAGCACAATCTTCAAACCCTCCATTGCCTAAAAAGTGGAGAAGTAAAGCGACCCCTGACGCTCACACCTTGGGGGACTCGCCGAGAATATTCTTGCTCTTCCGACTACTCGTAAGAAAATTACACATCTTCTTCCACCAAACCAACCCTAATGGGAGGGGTTTTAATGCTACTTGAAAGTGTGCTTATCATGCCCGAGCACCGGACATGATACTCAAGATTGTTGGGCCTCAAACACAAGATCCAAGATTTAATAGACAACTGGTGAGATCGTGGTCACCAAACCAGATCAACCTCATGTGCAAGACAATCCCCTTCCTCAACACAAAGAAGAAGAGGTCAACATGATCGGGCTTGGAGCACCGGATGAGTTCCGATTTCAACAATGAATCATCCCCGATCATCAAAGATGGTGTTGATAAATGGGATTATGCAAAGTTCCAGCTTTACTATGGAATGAAAGATGAAAGCTCTTTGCAAACAAATTGAGTAATGGCGTAACCGGTGACCCACCAAAGATCAAATCACACGCCAATTAATCAGCAGAGCATGCCTATCTCCTTCCATTTGTTATGAATGCTCCATCACCACCTTCAAAAAGTGAAGCTATGGAGGATAAGGTTGCAAAAGAGAGCAAATGCTAAAGCCCATCGGATTTTGCCAATCAAAGAGAATTTATATATTGGGCCAATCTATGGAGGAGATATCGCAAATGTTGATCAACGAAGGAAGAATTACCTTCCTTCGCCTCCAATCAATCCCCCGCCAGATGGTTCAATTTCGATGAAGTGTGTCAATATCATTCACACTCTCACACACAAAGATGTAAGAAGAATGGGCACTCCGCCATCTCATTCGTAATCTTATTGATAATGGTGTCCCCGCAACTAGCAGATGATTACACGTGCAACTCAAGAGTGGGAATGCATGTCCTACCAAATGGAAGGGATCAAGAGTGCTTATATCCCAAGTGGATGATGAGACCGTCAAAGTATTTCCCATACAACCAATTCAACTCAAAGGAGTCGATAAATCCCTTTGAAAGTGGCCGCACTGAGCCAATTTCTTTACCCTTCAGACTACAACATCCTCCTTGTTGTCACTTTACACAAAGTTCCATGGAATTATGGAGAAGTCAAGGATCCACGCCTCATACTATCGCTACAATAAAGGTCAAGGAAAATCCATCGATCTTCCTCAACAAGTTATGAAACCTATTCATGAAGCAAAGGGAAGATTCCCATGGAGAAGATTGAAAAATTCCTCCGCACTATGGGCCACAATGAAGCCAATGTGGTTTTAAGCTTACGAGAAGCTCCACACCGATATCTATATCGACTTGGTTTTCTTTCAAGATCATCTAAGATCTTATCAAGGTTTTGAAGAAGCCTACTTGCCAAAATCAAGTGGATGTGGAAAAATTTCAACATTTGGTTGATCACATTTTCAACAACAATGTGATATCCTTCATCGATGATGATGATATACCACCCAAGGGACCTGGCCATCGCAAGCCATTGCACATTGTAGACATTGTGTCTTCCCGGTACATGCTAGCCGGAGTTTTGATAGATGGAGGCTCATCTCTAAATATCTCGTCCTTATGCCACCTTGGTGAAGATGAATGTCAATCTCAAGTGATCCAAAGCAACCATACGGTTATTAGAGCTTTTGATGGATCCCATTTAAATGTCATTTAAAGATTGAATTGCCAATCGAGATTGGTCCAAATACATTTAATGTATCCTTCCACGCCCTCAAGATAGATTCAGATACAACTCGCTATTGGGGAGACCATGGATACACATGGTCGGAGCCGCTCCTCCACACTACATCAACAACTCAAATACATTGTCAACAACAGCCTAGTCATCATCAATGCCGAAATGAGTATCCCTAACAAGGAGATCTCGCCAATCATCGCTTTCAACTCAAGTTGAGCCTGGCTTTTCATACTCGAAGTGAGTACCACGCAAAGATCATTCTATTGGAACGCCACTTCCGCACTCCAAGATTTTCGCCGAGGTTAGGTTATCACCACTCGAGAAATGATGTCATTGGGTCATCAACCCGACAAGGGCTTGGTAAAGATAAGGTGGTATTAAGCACCCTATTCAAATGTCCAATAAATTGAACAAATGGACTAGGCTATTCTCGCCAGCCCAACACAGAATCCTCATAAACACAAGTTTGCCTCAAGCTTCCGCCTTCACGGCGATTTTCTATACCTTTACCTCATGAGTTGATACAATCTCAATAAAGGTGCCAAAACCCATGTCATGCCATCATGTTTCTAAGCTAAAGTGCCAATCAAAGCAAAAAAGAGGCGCCGATTCCGATCCCAAGTGGAAGAAAAGGAACAAAAACGTAAACATGACATCGCTTTGATGATGATGGCAGTATATATGTCATTGTTCATGATGAACATACAAAAGAGATACACCCTGACGATGATTGCCCAGATGTCATGGTTATCATTCGGGAGAAGGAGGACAATGACGATCCTTCCATCATCGCAATTCCATCAGACTTTGCCTCGATAATTGGAGCAAAGACTCCATGCATCGGGTCGACGAGGGTAAAATGGGCGTAAAATCCTCCGCCTCAGAGATAACTTTAATTGCTTACTTTTCTTTACAAGATTAGCAGCTTATTTTATCAAGTACATGCTAACACTTTGTATGATCAAACAGCTTGCATATATTAAGTGAAAGCATATTCTGCTTTCAGACTCAATTTAGATGTGCCTCATATTTGTCGATGAGGTGCCTTCTCTCCACAAAGGGTCAGAACTTTGATGCAAAGTTGACCTGCACTTGATGGATATGCAAGAGGACATTGAGACACCTCAGAGATTAAGGAATGGGTCGCAGACAAACCCAAACCCAATCTTGATCAAACCACTTCTTTCAATCTTGGAACCTTAGAAAACCCTAAGCTAATCCAAATTGGTTCGCACCTTACCCCAAACCAACGGAATGACATGGTTGCACTATTAACCCAATTCGTGGATGTGTTTGCATGGTCTCATGAAGACATGGTGGGTTTGTCCATCGACATTGTTCTTCATCGCCTTCCCATCAAAGAAGGATTCAAGCCAAGCTTAGGCAAAAACTCAAAGCGATCAAAAACCCGAGTGGAGTTTAAAGTTAAAGAAGAAATTGTGAAACAATTTCAAGTCGGGCATTATCATGGTGTCTACATATCCTGAGTGGATATCCAACATTGTTCCTGTGCCTAAACCAGAGGAAAGGTGCGAGTCTCTGTGGATTACCTGGATTTGAACAAAGCTTGCTTTAAAGATAGCTTTCCGTGCCCTTTATCCACATTCTTATCGACAACACCGCTCAATACGACATGTACTCCTTTGTCGATTGCTTTTATGGGTACCATCAAATTATGGTCGCCGAGGAGGACCGTGAGAAAACCGCTTTCATCACGCCTTGGGGAACTTTTTTGCTATAGACGGTTGTCATTCGCCTCATCAATGTCCGGGCAACCTATCAATGAAGCTATGATGGCTCTTTTCCACGATTTAATGCACAAGGAGATAGAGATCTACGTGGATGACATCATTGTCAAACCTCAAGGAGGAGGACCACTTAGACCATCTCAAAAAGCTTTTCAACAAAGTCATGTATGTAAGTACAACTTGAAGTTGAATCCAACCAAGTGCGCCTTTGGTGTTAAGTCGCAAGTTGCTAGGTTTCCTAGTCACCACAAAGGATTGAATCGATCCTACCAAAATCCAAAGCCATCAAGGAAATGCCCATTCCTCGCATAGAGAAGGAAATACGGGATTTTTGGGAAGAATCAACTTCATTAAGAGTGTTCATTTCTCAACTCACAAAGAACTCCGTGAGCCAATCTTCAAGTTGTTAAGGAAGAACTCCTCCATGAAATGGAATGATGAGTGTCAAAAAGCCTTCCTCACAATCAAAGAGCAGCTTGGTTAACGCCCTATTTTGGTACCACCTGTGGATGATGTTCTGCTCATGTACCGTCCATAAATGACAATGCCATGGGTCAGAGATGTGCAAAAAAAGACGATAGAGGCCAAGAACGAGCTATCTATTACCTCAAAGAAAAGATTCAAAGATCAAAGGAACACAAGTACACTCGATTGAGAAGACTTGTTGTGCTTTTAGCATGGGCTTCCATGAGGTTACAACATTACCTCCATGGTCACACAACCCATCTCATATCCCCGTGGATCCTCTCAAATATGTGTTCAAGAAGCCCATATCGAATTGTCGATCGTCAGATGGCGCTTGATCCTACAACAATTTGACATCGCTCACGCGACGCAAAAAAGTCATCAAAGGTCAAGGAATTATGGATCAATCGCCGCCGCACCGTAGGGACTACAAACCTTGGAAACATACTTCCCCGATGAAGGGGTAATGACAGTCAAAGAACAACATCAAGACGATATATGCCAGACGTGGAAAATGTATTTTGATGGAGTCATAACACGTAAGGCTCGAGTCGGAGCAGCTTCTAATATCCCAGACGGGAGCAAAGATCCCGTCGCATTAAATTGCGTAGTTTGTCAAGACCAACAACACAACCGAAAGTATGAAGGTCAGATCATGGGGCTAAAACTTGCCCGCTCAATGGGCATCAAAGTGTTAATCGCCTTTTGGGGATTCCAATTGGTAATCGATAATCCACGGAATCTATCAAACCAAAGAATTACATTTGTCGCCTTACCATCTCAACAAGTTCTACAGATGGCTTTGGAGTTTCAAGAAATCTCCTTTCTACACATTCCTCGTAATAGAATGATTTTATGGATGCATTAGCAACGCTGGCCTCCTGGTTCACATACTTGACAAGGAAAACACGCCAAGCATTACAATTGCAATGCAAAAAGCCCCGCCTATGGGAACTATGTTGGAGAAGTATTGATGAACTACCTCCCATCCACAACCCTTGGTATCAACACATCAAGGAGTATCTATTAGACGGATCTACACCCACCGAGGCGAGCCTAATCGAGAAGAGGCGGATCCATCGACTTGCTATGAAATTCTACCGAAAGCGAGATGCACTCTATAAAAGAGATGCAGGAATAGGTGTCCTCAGATGTCTGGATAAAGAACAAGCTCAGAGACTCATGGATGAGATCCATGGTGGAGTATGTGGCTCTCACATGAGCAGACCCCTACTTGTCAAGAAGATCCTTAGAACAGGTCATTATTGGCTTACACTCAAAGTCGATCGTGATGATCACGCCAAGAGGTGCTATCAATGCCGATTCATGGGAATGCTATCCACGCCTCCAAGGAACTCCACAATATGAGTTCGCCATGGCCCTTCTCAATGTGGGGAATGGACGGATCGGGCCCATCGAGCCCAAAGCCAAGAATGGACATCGATTCATATTCACCATGATCGACTACTTCACCAAATGGGTAGAAGCAAGATCCTTCCCTGTGGTTACTAAAGAAGTCATCATTGCTTTCATCGTAAAAACAATGTCGTCTTCGTCGACATGGACAACCAGAGGTCATTGTGTCGACAATGCAAGAACCTCAACAAAAAATGATGGAGGAGTTATGCAAAAAATTCCACATCAAACACCTTAACTCCGCATCATCTACCATCCAAAGATGAATGGTGTCATTGAAGTTGCTAATAAAAACATCAAAAAGATCATGCGTAAAATGTCCGCCAATCACAAAGGATGGCCCGACCTCTCGCTTCTCTCGATTTTATTAGCCTACTGTAACTTCCATGCGCATTCCACCGGGCAACCCCACCATTAGCCTATGGATGGAAGCAAAGGTTCCCCATAGAGGTGGAAATGGAATCCCTTAGAGTGTTGATGGATGCTCGCTAGATGAAGATCAATGGGTACAAGACAGTATCACCAATTGTCTCTAATAGATTTAAAGCTTAACCGCGGCTATCTTCCATGGTCAAGATATCAACAAAGGATCGCACGATCCTACAAATGTAAAAAGTCCGACTACTACATAGCTTCAAACAACACGACTTGGTTTTAAAGAAGATCATTGACAACCAAGATCAATCTAAGGGAAAATTCGCCCTAACGGGAAGGCCCATTTATTGTCAAGGAGGTATTGACAGAGGTGCTCTTAGATTGCAGTGAAATAGATGGCGATGAATTTCCACAACTTATCAACTCTGACACCGTGAAACTAAGATTATGTGTCCGGGTTACCATCAAACAAACATCCCGGTTTTGATCATCAAATCACCACCATTCCGCTTTTGAACCCCTCTCTTTTTACAAACTCTTCGCCCTCGTGGAAACATACACTTCAAACCAAAGAAATTGGTTTCACCTCATTTCAAATCTTGCATACAATTTTTTGTTATCCTCAAGACGGATTGAACCTTTCACACCGCAGCTTTATCCTCAAGACGGATTAAACTTTTCACGCTTGCAGTTTGTCCCAAGACGGATCAAACTTTTTTCCACACCTATAGCTTTATCCCCATTATGGGATCAAACTTTTTTCTCCCCGCAAGATAGCCTCGCACATGGGATTCACACTTTTTTTTCGCGATTCATCCCGGGGGCTTAACTACGCCGACCGATCTCCCCGACACCGGGTACGTGAGGCAACCATATTCTATATATGGCCCACCGCAATAAAAAACAACAAAAAACATTTCGCCCTTCTCTACAAAAACAAAAACAACAAAAAATACTTCTACACCCTTCTTCACCAATAAAGCTTCGCTTTCACATTCAAAGGTTGAACCTCTTACACTGTGTTCAAACTACGCAGACTTGATCTCTCTCTTCAATAGGAGTACGTAGGCGTACCATTTATGGTTCAAGCCTAACCCCTACCGTAACAAAAATACTTGTCACACTAAGATCTGGATCAACCTTCAATTCACCACATTTCATCGATTTTCAGATCAAAGGATGGAATTACCCAACCTCTTCTCACAAATAGAAGATTCTGGTGACCATCTAAGTCATGATCATGCCTCAAAGAGCAATACCAACCCATAAGAGATGGAATTAACTAGGCTTCTCACAAATAGAAGTATCATGCACCATCCGTGGTGGTGCGGTCAATCTCAGAGAGGAAAACCACCCTCCTCTCCACTTTTCCATATATATACAAATCCCAAGACACCAAAGATGGTAGGGATATATATAAATCAATGATCCGTTTCTCGAGAGATCTCATGCGACGTCTCAATGTCCACCTATCAAGGATAAGTTCGTAATGCATCAAGATCACAAGGCCCTCAAGAAACAGCAAATATCAAGCAAGTATCAAGGCATAACTAAAAGGGAAGTGAATCAAAATATATTTCCCCGCCATACATAATATCGCTTTTGATATATACATATGTGTTGTACATGACAAAATGGCTAAGTTTAGTCTGTGCAGAAAATACAAAGCTATCTACAGATCTCAGATATATGCGACTATCGATCTAACATGGCATCCCTCTCTCAAGACGGAGGTAACGCCGCAAGCTCCCCGCCCAATGGTATCTACACGAGCTAGCAGATCGAGGCTAATCGCATGGTGGCATAATGCTCATCAATGTAAGCACTCATGTCGGCAAGACCGACAACCATCCGGGATCTCATCAAGTACTGGCTCGCAATGGCCACATCCCTAGCAAGAGATAAGGCGCGCATCCCGCTCCACAATCAATGCATCCTCGGTCGATCTAGCCTCATCCTCTCTAACAGAAAGCTGCATCTCTCCCATCAAGAGTCACAACATCGCTACCCTAGCCCGATCTCTATCATAGGTCATCGATGTAAGCTCGGCTTCCAAATGTTGTGTCGAATATCGAGTAATAAAAGGCACTTTGGTGGTGGAGAATCCATCACAAATGTCGGCAACCCAAAACAGCCAAATCATCGATGGGAATGTCACCCTCTATAGGCTCCTCATCATCGTAATCAACATCCTCAGATCGTGGATACTACCGCAACCAATGCGTCTCTGCTCCATCCATGCGAAATACTCGTAACAACCCGGATGATCGACATAAAACTCACCACTCGCCGATCCCAACAGCATACAACCCGGATCTCGCCCTCCACCGATAAATGGTGTGAAGCGAAGCGCTAACTCACCGCCTCATAAGGGTGAAAATCTCAAACCGGGTCAAACCGACACATCGGCCAAATGGTGGTAAGTAATCATGCCCCTCAATCCAAGCCAGAGGAGATAATCCATGCCCGAGCATGAGTAATGAAGTCAGTAGGGTGAGCTAAGCCTCAACACGCAATATAGCAAACGGATCCCTAATCCTCGCCAGAAAGTCGACCACGATGCAAAGATCAGACACTCCGCAGCCGAAAAAAAGGAGTATGACATGGCTATATCATGGGTGAAGCAAACCCCCCGCCATCTCGAGTGTGCTAATCTGGCCTCGGTCTCAAGTGTGACATAAACCACACATACAAAGATGACCGAAGCTATCTATGAACACACCCCGCCGGATAAGTGCAAAGAAGATGTAGTCGACCTCGTAGTCTCTCGCAATGATCATCCAGATAATGGTATGACCTCCCCGAGAGCTCTCACGCCATAATGACGCCGATATCCAGCTCATCCATATATCGTGGCATGAAGACGTATGACAATACGCATAATAAGCAAAGACATCCACTCGGGTCAACGCCAATGATCCTCCCGGTGGTGAAATCCTCGAATGCCATGCATAACTATCCTCGAGCAAAATCACAAATGTAAAAATGCCGGGATATCACGGGTCGGATGTAATCTCATCCCTGCACTCACTCTACGCCTCAATCCGGTGAGGTCATGAATCGCTCTACTCATGTCTCCGATAGCCATACGCACGCAAGGTCCGCTCCAATGCAAAGATCGTCAACCGTGCATACTCCTCCAAAGTAGAGTCAAACTCGGGTCCCAAATCGAAAAACTCGCCTCTCCGATACCCAAAGGTTTCAAAGCATACCTCTACAAATCCTCGTGGGAACTCAAACATCAACAGGTCATATAGATGTCAAAGAATCATCTATTTATCATCACCATGTCGATGGTGATATACTATCATACCATGAGCAAGATACCGTATACCACCAAAATGGTGGGGTATGATCAATACGGCTAATCGTCAAGAAGACATCTCAGACGGGCCGTGTCATAAGACCATCCAGGTCAATGTCAATATCTCTCGACATACATACATATGCATAATAATAACATGCATGATACAATAGATGGCAATATGATATAGGAATGGAAAACTGTACATACATTCCTAAGTATATCATCATCTAATACATCTCTCAGACAGCCTAAAATACAGGAAATGGGGTGAAGCTACCCAACATCCAATGAGGCCTATCAAAAGATATATACGAGAATGGGGCGAAGCTACCCAAGCAGCCTAATAAGAGGCCTATCAAAAGAGATAACGAGAAATACATCGTAAAAAGTCAATGGTGTCGATGTTCACATCATCGATCCTATCCACCGATGTAACTCCTCCCGAGTCACCGGATCTCTATCTACTGTGGATGTAGCCTATACAATGGAGGATCTGACCAAAAAGCCATATGGGTCACCCGAGGGGCCGCCGCCAGAGTTGGAAGGATCAAAAGTATCTACCTCTCAAGGATCTCTCGCCCAAATGCCGAATGAAAAGATGTGTCCGATCCACCCGCACGGGTCAATCATCAATCAGTGTCACATGAGTCGGATCTCCGACATGTGCTAGCCAATCCATCATCATCACGGATCCGGAACCATATCCCCATAAACTATGTGTGGCGGGTCCGAGCTCCAATGGTACGAGGGATCCACCAATGCCGGAACATCTCCCGAGTCCAGGGGCCCTCCGACAAAGTATAACCTTCAATCCCCAACAATGGGATGTCAATGACGGTGATCTACGAAAATGTGCCAATAATAACGCCGGAAGGAGGCAAGATCGGCATGCGCGAATCTCTCTCCTGTAGTGCTCCCCGACAGCACGCTCTCCTAAATAGAGCTCCCATCCTCCATCCGTGAAGAGAGAAATCTCGCGGTGGAAATGACGTACTCAACTCCAAGCCGGTACCCATCCTCAAATCCAACTCCCAAATGCTCTCCGTAGTAGGGAACCCACATGATGACATCCGTTGTCAACAACTCCACCAGAAAGCGACAATGAGTGAAAACCCTCAAAGAATGTGGACCTCCGCCAAGATGGAATGATGCCATCTTCATCCTCGTGGATAGGTGTCTAAACTAACACGCCATAGGATGCAAACATGGAAGCCTCTCATAGCCCAAAATCGCCAACACAAAGGCAACATCTCATCGTCACCAACACTCTTAACCTATATATGTGAAAAGACAAGAGAAATACTCACCAGCAGTAAATGGGTAAAATCCTAACCAAGCCCTGGCCAAGCCCTCACGATCGCATGCGCATTCCCCGAGGAAGTAGGCAAAGGTGTAGGAACCCCAATCATACTCTCCTATATGGTCCACGGTCGAGTGGCACCGATCAAAGCGAAGGACACCGTAGAGGAATTATCTGCCATGAAGCACCCCTAATGATCATCAGAACAATCATCAAGAATGCGATCCCCGACTCTCACATCATCTGTATGGGCTCACTCAACAATCCGCTTTCATAGCATCTACGCCAAAGGACTGCAGACGAACAATCCCCGCCTCGAAGCTCTCGCACGAACTCCCAACAAGGATCCGACGCCAAGTAGGGTAATATTCGTCCGTGCAAGGCAATCGGATCCCTCCAAACTCCATACCGTGATAAACCGCCAATCCATCGACGCATCATCATCACCTCACAGCCCAAGCAAATGGAGGACTGAGTCCGGTGAAACCACCGCCAGATAATGCCCCGAGGTAACCCTGTGGGACAACGACGGGAAGAATGGAAAAGAACGTCCCAAATCCTCACCATGTACAATCGCTTCAGAGTCATCATGCAAAGCCCGATACATAGAGTGGATGCTAAACCAGCTCCTCGAGGTCGTGTGAAGCCGGAACCTACATCAAATGTAGATCAACATCGTAATCCTTGACTCCTCATCAATAGGAAATAAGGAAGATTAAAGATCTAACTTCATACCTCATTTACGCAAGGTGTATGTCAAGGATGCCTACTCAAGTCACCCGTAAGATCCGGGTTCGCCACTTGAATACTTGCAATTCCATCATGGGAACACGCATAAGCACAGAGCAGGAACCTCAATCCAGACGTCCTCCTCCTCATCCTCAACATTCAGCACTTCAACCCGAATATAGACGATCACCGCTTCCACTAAACCACGAGGTCAGTTCGACAGACCGACGCCGAGGCTCTTCGAAGCCCTCCTCCGCACACTCAAGTGGTCCTACGGAACTACTCTCATTGATCCGATCCATAATATCCGGACAACAAGTCTCCAAATCACCTCGAAAAGGTGTGGTAAATTTTACCGGAGCTTTTCAAAATGCATCTTATGATTACATGCATGCATGCATTGTTTTAACATACATCTACAAGAGAGTTAAAATGCATGGCTACTCAATTCCTACATTTTGAAAAATTTTTCCATAGCCCCTTTGTAAATGGGACTATCCACATGCACATAGGCATGACTAGGTGGCCATTCAAGAAGACACACCATATACACAATCATATACATCCTACATGCATTATCACATCACAGTAAAAAATCCGTAAGTGTAGTCTAATTACCAGGATTATTTTACTTTTCTACCTTTACTCATTTGTCCTCAGATAGGATAAGAAATGACAGTAAAAGGTGCCAATTTGACAATTTCAAAAGTCAAATTTTTTCACATCATTATGTTCAGCATGGTTTAATACTAACATTTGCTATGTTGAATATTTTTATCAAGTCATATCAAGCATGCATATTCACTACTATGTGTCTAAATGCATTTCATGTGATAAGTCATTTTCCAATGGATAGAAATCGAAAAAAATACATGCATATGTTACTGTGATGTTGAAGAACGCTTGTACGGTGGCGTATATATAGAAAGTTACCCAAACTCAGCAGATCTAAAGAAGAGCTCTCAGATTTCCTTCGCAGCGCAGCTTGAAAATGACTTATGAAAGCAACATTTGGGCTTTACATAGTCACGGTTGTCACAGTCCACCACATGCTATCGCGCAGTGTATCATCCAGGCACTCCTACATGGGTCCTACACCTCCGGCTCGCTCCAATTAGAGTTGTAAAGGAGGTCTCACAAGCTGAAAAGGCCAAATCAGGAACAAAAATGTTACGCGATTGAGTTTTAATAGCACTGAACTCGGATTTTGTACGGTCGAATTGAACTCCCGTCATCTCATTGGTATTCACCTAAATGCAGGGTATACTATAACGATGAGTTCAGCTTTTACAAATCATGCTCGGCAATACCTCACAAAGGTCCGATGCCATCATTACAGGGTCACATCCCTAAACCTCCCTGGCGGGGGTTACAACGGCAAAACCACGAAATGTTAAACCTCCCCGGCGGGGGTTATAATGCTGAAGTTATAAACATCTACGTATCCCCGGCAGGGTCACAATGTACATCTTTCAAGCATCTACGTATCCCCAGCGGGGGTTACAGCACATTCTCAACCATTGATACACACATCAATGAGGGTCAAGCAGCCTTGACGTCATTTCAGTCGATGGCAAGTAAACCCATCGAAATAACTTATCTACATATCCCAGCGGGGGTTACAATGCTGAAGTTATAAACTGATAAAGTATCCCCGGTGGGGGTCACAACGCACATCTTTCAGGCATCTACGTATCCCCAAGGGGGGTTCTGGTAGCATTCTAAACCATTGATACACACATCAATGAGGGTCAAGCAGCCTTGACGTCATTTCAGCCGATGGCAAGTAAACCCATCGAAGCAACTTATCCACGTATCCCCGACAGGGGTTTATAACACAGTGCGACCATTGACACATACATCAATGAAGGTCAAGCAACCTTGACAATGTACCAGCAGGGATCTATCCGGTGATACACACGTCAGCGAAGGTCAGGCAACCCTGACAACAACAGACTATTGGCATTAACTCTGACAGAATAAGGAAATATGTTATACACATCCTCAAAAAGACAAAGCTTTATCCCCATAGATCTCTTGCACACAAGAGGCACCTTTATGGAATATAAGCCAGTGTCTAGGATTCGAGACTTTGGTGATAGCCCCAACGTCAACATCCTTGAAGACTTGGATCGCATGTCCAAGGCATCAGTGATTGTCATCCCAATAGGATTACCTGATAATCATGCATCATACATTTGCATCAAGTTGCTGCACATAGCATCATGTTTATCTTCTTGCATTTCAAGTGTCTAGGATTCTTTATCCTATCCATGCCTTGCATTGCATGAATATGATAAATAGGGCCATCTGTAGACACTCAAAATTTTTTGCACACCTATTACTAACATTGTAGGAGGGCAGATTCATCTTTCGGAGATAACCATGGAAGATAGCCTACATTCATTCTGGATATTATCGGAAGTTCAAGTTCAAAACCCGGGACACACACCGGGAACATCATTTCCAAACCCTGGAACACACCAGAAGGATCATTTCCAACCTCGGAGATAACCCTGAGTTTCATCCTTGGCGATAACCCCAAGGAGTGCTGTTGCAGTTCTGGTGATAACTCTGGAAATGCTTGTTTCAAACACATGCTTTCAACTTCAAGCTCAAACCTCCTGCCGAGGCACTCATCCCTCAAACCTAGAGCTAACAAAGGGTAGACAGGCACACTCACAAGATGACCTTGCGGCATTCAAACACTTGTAGCAGTCCAATCTCAGATGTAACCCTGAGCAACGTCTGCTTTTAACTCAAACTGGCGATAACCCCGACGAAGAGTCAAACGTCAACCAGCCGGCCATCAGTATATAAATATAGACCTTGGGGTCAGCCATTTGGAAGAGAGAAGAGAGAGAAAAGGCGAGAAAGCCCTGTCCAATTTACTCTATACACACCCATATTGAGTATTTCCTCAGTTTAAACATCTGTTAGCTCACATATAGCTATACTTTTATCCGGCGGGAGCTGCGTGTTTATCCACATAGAGTCATAGAAGTCTACATTCTATAAAGCCTTTCTTTTCATATTAGCACACACTGTTATACACATTGAGAGTCGTCGTCCCTGGAGTTTACTTTGTGGTAGTTGATTGCTTTTACAGCTTTATTTACATTTCGTCCCACCTGGACTATACTTCGTGGTGGTTGATCATGTCCATATATATATATATATTTATCGCTTTTATATATTTACATTTTTGATCCCCCGTGGAGTTGCTTCGTGGTGGTTGATCATGTCTGTATATATATATATATATACTTACAACTTTTATATATATAACTGCTTACTATTTTCCATACAAACTGCAGTATCATGTGAGCCTAGGAATCATGTGATCACATATTCAGTCTACTGAATCTAGATTCGGTTCCCATGATGGACATTTTTCAGCTGTAAGCATCTTGTACATTATTTACAATGTCTGAATTTCCTTGGATGGTTGTCATGCCCATGAGCAGTTTGGAACTGCTGTATATTATTTTCTCGAAGATGCCTCGTATCTCAAAAATAAAAGCAATTAAGCCGAACATTTAATAATAAAATGGAAGTATCAAAGGCCTCAATTACTATTGAGCACAGGATTTGAAAAACCTCTTTTTACAAAACTTCATTGATATATCTGGTTAAAACTAAATTTTTCTATAATTCAAACCCTTTGTATATAGGTGTGAATGAGGCATAGCACTACTTCCAAATAATTGCACATTGATCTACACACACACACACACACATTCAAATAACAGTTTCTTTGAAAAGTGGCGGTCACCGTGGTAACACGGATGTCGGGGGGTGACTAACACTTTCCCTCCGCATAATCAAGCCCCCGAACTCAAATGAATCTCGGTTTTACAGACACGTTTAGCAGTGTCATATCACTGGGTCAATGTGCAAACCTTTTCAGTTGTGTTGGTGCAACCAGTTAAATACACCAACTGGTGACTCTTAAAGTCAAATCATCGACATTATACATGTCGGACCTTTTTCACTTGTTTTTTCAAACAAATCTCACATTAACATGAGAACACCAAAGAACAAGTAACGAAAAGGGACACTAAAAAATCCTGACGTCGACAACCATTTCTCCAAACTCAGCAACTCCAGTTACCTTTAATCTTTGAAGCTCTAGCTGATTTATACTCCTTCCCAATCTTCCCATTGGAAACTAGCCGTTGAGAGCTCTTTGAATTGCTTCGCAAATCTTGAGTTATTTGGTGCAGACTGCAGATGTGACATGACATGACTTTCTGACACTGCAGACTACTGTTTCACCTACCCCGTCAGAAATGTTACTTTGATGTCTCGGGCAGGTCGACGACTTTATTTCCTCCTTCTGATTTCTCTATCAGAGGTTGTCCTTTTGCATCGATGCTCTCAATAAGCTCTTGTCCAAATACCAACCTTCAGATTGAACTATTGCCAATTCTTCAATCTTCGGATGGCCGAACTCTACGATTTTGATGCTAGCTTTCTTGGACCTGATCGTAGTGTCTTGTTGACTTGCTCATTTGACATGTAGAGACAACACTACGATCTTTGAAGAATGTTCATTGGATCTTCAATGTAGAACAACTCTTCCTTCTATTGTGCAGTGCTTCAACACTTCTTTTTTGCTTCGACTGCTCTCAGATACTGATGGCTTGACTCCTTGCTCTGGCCCCTTCTGAATAGCAAGACACTTCAGATTTATGGCGTGTTCACCTCGCTTTCTCCTTGTGATCTCCCGTTCACTTATCATCAATGGACTAACCTAATACTTAATCACTTTAGCCTTGTTCTTCAGAAGCTGGCCAGTATCTCTGTGTACACTCCATCAGTTCTTTCTTTATTTGGAAAATATTACTATCCTGGTTACTTCGAAGATCGTTGTCATCTTACCACTTGACAGCTACTGCACCTGCTGACTTTCCTTAGTCAGCTACTGAAGTCTCCTTATGATCATCTTGTGGAAGACTTCATCTCGAATGGCTTCATAACTCAATCTGGATGTTGATTGGGTTGATGCTTAGATCTTCTGTTATCTTGCATGCCATTCGTTGAGTGCTCTCTAGTTTCCTTTAGGTGGGATGTATCTTTGTAGTATCAACCAGAAGCTTCATTCCTTTGGATATTCTAGGAGTGTTCATTTGTTGAGAATCGTATTAGCTCTACGATTCTATCTTGACATTGTGAGCACATTTGTTGAAGTCTCAGTTCTATACTCTACGATTCAGCTTTGGCTGTGCAGACACTACGACTCCGAGATCAGATCTTGACACTCTACGATTTTTGTCGTTGTGCTTGTTGTCTTCATCTGATCTTGCTCGACTATGATTTCTTCCTTGATACGATTAGTAGATTCTACGACTCTGAGTGTAGTCTACGATTCTTGACTTGGTTTCGTTATCAGTGGACTCTATGACTTAGAGTGTAGTCTACGATTCTTGACTTGGCTTTGGCAGATGCTCGGTTGGCTCGTAGGCAGGCTGTCTCTATGATTCTGAACATGACTTCCTCAGTAGACTATGGCACCGAGGAAGTGATACTCGACACACTACGATCCTTCCTCGTCTCTCCTGGCAGTCTACGAACTCCAAGATCTACTATTTTGCAGACTACGATTGTGCCATGATAGCTCTCAAGTTTTCCTTGACTCTCCTGGAAGACTACGATTTCTGGTGCAGTGCTCGTCGATCAGACAAGCCTATCTATTACATCATAAGATCAACCTAACATGCTTGATCTTTCTATATTTATAGTCCTTGTATATCATTTCTTTTTAAGGACTTTAAAAAGCTATTTTGCTTATGTAGGATCAACCTAACATATTTGATCAATTCATTCTAAGTCCTTGTACATGTGTTTCTATTATCTATCAGAGGACTTTATAACTTTTCTTAATGCAAGCATACTTGCATATTCATTCATATATATATCATAATCAAATCATATAGAAATAGGAATATCATTTACATGTTTATTCCTAACAATCTCCCCCTATTTCATTATAACAAAAATAATAAGTGCATATGCATGTTATGAATGAATCTTATATACAATGAGCAGCTGTATTTCTAAAATAGATAATCATGAATGTCATTTATAATGATGTGAAATTTAATATACTAACATTTTACATCCTGGATCCAGAACATACCTATCTAGTTAGAGATGTACCTCTTTTGGCTGCATGTATGCTTCCAGGATGTTTGTTGACCCAGCTATTCATCTGTTTAATTTCTTTGCTTCTACTTCCCTTGGGATGTTGACTTCATTTCTTTTATTTGCTCCTCTTCTTCTTCTGGCTCCCGCTCATCCTTTGCAAATACAGGCTCATCATCCTTTGGCTCCCCCTCAAATGATAAACCAGCTTCTTCTTCTGCTGTCTTCTTGTCTTGTTTCCTTCTGCTCTCCTTGACCTTTCTTGAATACCTTTTACTCTGCCTCTTTTTCTCCCCCTTTTTGTCATTAATCATTTGGGAGAGCTGCTCCATGTTAGACACAAGCTGCTCCATCAGATAGGAGGAGTTAGCAACTTCAAACTTAAGTTCTTGTTGGCTCAGCTCAAGTTGCATGGAGAAAGACTGATTCATGTTGTCAATCTTGTCAGAGAGGACTTGGAGTTGTTCTTCATTTGCCTTCTGTGCTCGTAGTGCATCAGCCTTCTGATCATTCATAACCTTCAGATAGATGTTATCTCTCTCTTTAAATTTGAGAGATACATCAGCCATCGATGGTTGGAGTGTATCTTAAACTGAATTATCTCCTGCTTCTGTCAACCTTTTTGATTCTTCATTGATTAGAGATATCTTCTCAATCAGCTCGTCAGAATTCTTCAATAGTTCCTGCTCCATAGGGATTTGTTCATTTGGTTGGGCAGCCTCTTGTTGAACACCAGATTGGACTCTACGATTTTCATCCTTGGACAAATTTTCGAAGGTGTTGAGAATCTGAAAAATCGTTGAGAACCAATCGCTATTGGAGGTTGAAAGAATGTCAAATAGCTATGCTTGGGCAGATGGAGACTTCTTATTCTGGACTTGAACACTATCAGTGGTAGAGTGAACAGATTCTACAATCAGTTCCTTGGCCATAATCCTTCTGCCTTCAGAGTCCACTCTACTATCGTAGGGAATAAAATGGTTTCTAGCATGTCTGTAGATTTTGTAGTGGGGCTAGTTTTTGATCATCATTGTTGCATAGTTCTTCAACTTTGGGAAGGTCTGAGACACTAGTTCTAGGCTTGGAGTTTCTGGAAGTACTTCTTTTGATTCATCCGAGCCTTTCACTATTCTGCTTCTGTTAATCCTTGCCGGAGAGATGATAGGATAGTTTGTTTGTTCTTTTAATTCCTGATTTACAGAAATAAAATCTTTCTCCAGCTCTTCACTTTTTGAACTTGAGTCTTACTGATTCCTTTTATCAGATTCATCAGTGAATTCTTCTTGCTGAATTTCATTACCCGAGTCTTCTTTAGCAACATCTTCCTTGGATTCATCCTCTTCATTACTAGTCCCATCTTCAGCACTTTCTTCCTGTGACTCAGATTCATCATCACTAAATTCAATGATTGCAGTAGATTGATCATTTTTCTTCTTTGGGGCAAATTGAGAAAGTAGTTTGTAGCTCCTTCTTCTCGTTGGGAGTTCATCTATAGGAGAGTCAGATTCTTCTTTCTCTTCAGACTATGATGCCTTTGGATCATCAGATGAACTTCCTTGAGGTCCAGTATTGGCAGGGGTAGGTATTTCTTCTTCGGACTTATCATCTTTTGAACCATCATGAGAGCTTGTTGGAGCATTTGCATTTGGAGATTCAGATGGGTCATCTTGCAGCTTCTTTTCAACTTTAGAGTGAGTGCTCTGAGACTTGGCCATAGGGCTTACATATTCTTCTTCATCAGCAGAGGTTACATCTTCTTTTATGGATCCAACTCCACCTTCATCGCTGGATTTGTTCTTCGGGGACTCAGTCTTGAGACCATCAGTTCCCTTCTCTTCTTTTGACTCTACGTCCTCTTCTTTGTCAGATGTTCTTCTTTGGGGAACTAGAACTGATTTTTTCATCACTTTTGCTTTCTTCTTGGGTGGTTCTTGAAGTAGTCTGTTACTCCTTCTTTTTGGGTTTTCAGCATTTAATGCTGGTTTTTCTCTTGCTCCTTGTTTCTTCTTGTTGGTAGAGACATGGCTTGATGAAGCCTTTACATTGTTCAAATTCTTAGACTTCTTCTTTGCCGGTGTGGCAGCAACTGATGTAGAGCCATCTGATTCAGAGCTTTCTACCTCCTTTGCCTCTCTCTTTTTTGTAGAGACTTTTTTGCTGCTTTCAGTTTGTGTTAGCCTCCTGTTTTCCTTTGGATTTTTCTTCCAATTTACAAATAGTTGTGGAGACATTACTTTGTGAACATTTAGAGGCTCTCCCTCATCATCCTTGATTTTTCTTCCCAGCTTCTTCTTTATCATAATACTCAGCAGTCTTCCATGAAAGACCTTAGTTAAGGGTCTATCTGTAGACTTCTTTAACGCAACCCTTTCCACCCATTTGGAGATCTGATCGAAAAAGATAGCTCCAAAGTTGACTTGCTTCTTCAGAACTATTGCAGATATTATCTTCAACTGTTGATCAAACGCGATTATCATGCAAAGTGTTCTTGCATAGTATACATTTGCCCACTATCTCAAAGAAGGAACTCAAATTCTTCTGGAAACTCCTTTTTCTTCATGTCCTTCAGACTAGGGTTTCTTTGGTACCCCATAATTTTCTTCGCGTGTTCAGTGTCGATCTCATCAATGCTCTTTAGTCCTTGGTCAGGAAATCCTAAGCATTTATTAATGTCAGATGATTTTAGCTTAAGAGACTGACCTTTAACCTTGGTAGAGAGGATTCCAGAATTTATGGATACATTTGAGTAAAACTCCTTCACTAGTTCAGTATATACTCGAGTGCTTGCCTCAAGGCATTCTGAGAATCCAGAGTTCTTCACAAGTTCAAAAATGTCTCTGAACTTCTTTTTGGATTTCTCAAATAACTTGGTTCCTAGCTGAATACCAGTGATTACTTTCCAGTCTGCCATTAGAAGAGTTCGAGGGATGAGGGTATATGATTCGGAGAGATTTGTGAGAAATAGCTGATTGTGATTTGGGTTCTGGAGGTTTAATTGATTTAAGCTTCAAAGAGGATTCTAGGGTTTGAAAATAGGAGGGAGAGAGGTTTGATAGGTTTTGGTAACTGTTTGTAGATTTTGAATTTGTCTTTATGGCAGTTCCTTCTGACTCTGCATACGCTGTGATGTGTCAACTAGCCATTGGTTGCACGATACCCAGTAATGAGCTGTAACTCCCCATTAACTTTTCACTTAGATGTCTCTTTTAGAAGAGTAGACGTTTAATTGACGTGGACTGACTGTTGACCTCTTTGGTTCGTAGAGTAGCATGATAAGGCAGCTATGGACTCTACGTTTTTCTTTGTTGACTCAATGATCAACTTTTGAGAGATGTTGTAGTGGATGGTTTTGACATTACTTCTCATTTTGAACTTGCATGGCTCAACCACTGATGTACTTCATGAAGCCTTGGGAACTTTTCTTCAGCAGGATAACTTTCCAACCAGCATTCGAACTTATCTCCCTCATCTGAATGTTTGAGCATTTGTCCTATTCTTCCAGGCTCCTTATAAGTTAAGAGTAGCCTCTTGTAAGACTTCGATCGTCGAGTCTGTTTCTACGATCGCTGAGGTTGTACTGCGATCAGAGAGGTTACATCACGATCGTTGAGTTCTCTCAAACTCTACTCTGCGATCGTTGACTGTCTTTGTGATGCCCCCAAAATAGGTATATATCTCCCATCTTGAGTCGCCAAATACATGGTACAAAATTCAAATAAAACTTAATTATACAACAATCGTGTAAAATACGACAAAACATAATCTAAGAGTTTTAATAAGAATATTGTCATCTAGACAATATCCACAATCAATGGAGTCCTCATTATTGTCACACTATTTAACAGAATAATGAGGACTACTAATGCTATCATCTGGACCGTCACTCCGTTCTCTGATTAGTCTCGGCTACGTTCTCATTTCCTGAAGAGAACAGTGAAAGAAAGAGTGAGCTCAACTAGCCCAGTAAGAAATATTATAACTAAGATAATGCAGAATAAATTATCATTAGTCTTCAACAATGTTAAACTAATAAAATACAATAGACATCAAGTTTAACTACAGCGGAATAAGCAATCCATTAGAAGAGTCAAGTAGAGCATGATATCTACTATCTTCTATGATTTAAAATGTTTTCATCAATTTTTATCGCTGAGACTCAGCTTAATAAATAAACAACATCATCGAATCATCCCTACACTACGGGCCAAGGATATTCATTAAATCATCAATGGTCATGACTATACCGAATAATCCCTGATCATAATCATACCAAAAATTGTCCATCAATGCACTACAGGCCACTGAGGATTTTTACCACATCATTTATAACATTAAAGGTCATGATTATACCGACTGATCCCTGGTCTTAATCATACCAAGTTCATCTATGCACGTAAGCCAAAGATGACTTTCATCACAATATAAGCATGAGGATGATGACAATGATATAAGCAATAATCAAACGAAATCAAGGATAAATATTAAAGACTTTAAATTTATTCAAATATTATCAATCACTTAATAAACTCATAATCTAATATTATTAATATTATAATAATATTTTAATCACTTCTTAAACTTATAAATAATTTATTTCAATTGTTTACACTTTACCAAATTATGCATTTAATCATTCAAAAATGTCATACTCATAAGATTTCATCACCAATGATCAATTCCCTCATCAAAAATCTGCATATACCATATATAGGACTCCTAAGCCATAAAATCCTATTTTCCAATTTTGTTACTTCACATAACATATTTAATTCATTTACTCATAACTAGTTTATTTTCATGAAAAATATCAAATCAGTCCCAAAAATATTTTTTTTCTGGGATTTAGCAGAATATAGTCCCATATTGAACATATATTTTTCTCGAAATTTTTAAAATTCATTTACTATTTTTCATATGGCCAAAACTGCCGAATATTTAGACATTTATCATAAATTGTACTTTTGTCCAAAAATTCCGAAATTTACAGGGTATACTCTTATTATATACATGTACTCCCAATAAAAATTTCACCAATTTTGGAGTTAACCACAAAGAGTTATAAGGGTTTACTTTTAAAATAGTCTTTTCCCATAAAATCCATAACTCTTAATCTATACATCCAAAAATTGCCATTTTTGGACACAATCTAGAAAACTCATCAAATTATCATTTCAAAGTTTTCCAGAATTTTTGAGGTCAAAAATATTACAAAAAGCGCCCCTGCGAAAACCCTTTTAAATGAAAATACTATTCATATGAATACAAAGGATCATTCACCATACATGCGGTAATCCACATAGACAAGTTATTCCAACAGAATAATAAAGAATGGAATAACAGAAGAATTCACCATGCATACGATAGACTGCACAGACAGGTTATTCTCAACAGAATAATAAAGAATGGAACCAGGTCATGCGTAAACTGCATAGACAGGATATTCCAACATAATAATAAAGAATAGAACCAGGTCATGCATAAACCGCATATGCAGACGAGGATATTCCAAATGAATAATAAAGAATGGAATAACAATGTAATTTTACGGGCATGCGATAGAAATAATGTATGATTATTCCAACGAGAATATTAAATAATGGAACCAGTCATGCATAATACGCGCATGAGCAGGATATTCCAACGAGAATAATAAAGAATGGAATAATGAAGAATTTCACCATGTATGCGGTACTTAGCATACAGACAAGTTATTCCAACATAATAATAAAGAATTGAATAATGAAGCTCTCTTCATGAATACGAAAGAAATAATACCCCTTACCTCAAAAAAGAAGGCTGGATCTTTGGAATAGTGAGGTAGTGAGACTTCTCTTCTTCTTCTTTCTCTCTATAATAATTGCTCTATAGCTTTAGTGAATTGGTGAGAAATGAAGGAAGAATGAGCTTCTATTTATAGGAAAATATAGTTTCGATAATTGCACGTTTTGGGGCTCAAAATATTACAGTACCATACCTCCAACTTTTCTTTCATT